>CM026563.1:22815524-23322207 GCA_015143295.1 Tetracentron sinense | reverse complement strand
CGACCGCGCAACATAGACAGAAAAGCTATGCCGACAGCCGAAGTTAGGGATCTTTGAATCGATTCCTCGGTGATTTGTTTTGTAAGGATTCACCGACCAAAGGGGTTATGCGTTCGGAAGAGAGGCAACTTAGCCCAGATATGGGTCCGTTCGAGATCATTACTCTAGTTGCTAGGTGGCTTACCGTGTGTGCTTTGCCCGCTCCCATGTCGGCGTTCCTAAGGTCTTATCACGTCTCTATGCTCCGGAAGTACCTCATCGGGATCCTTCTCATTGTCCCGAGCTTGATCCCAGATGAGATTCCTAGAGGGAACCCTCACTTTGTTTGAGAACTCCAGTTCATATTTGGATAGTGATGGATCAAGTGCTTCGCACAAGACTATTCCGCTAGTCCTCGTGCAATTGCAACATCATGCAACGGAGAAGCCACTTGGAGCTGACGCGAATCCCCAAAGCAAAGTATCCCGAGTTGTTGAATAGACTTGTGCATATGACTTGTAATTTTGTTTTGATTTGTGCATGTATGTATCGTCCAAATTTCGGGGACGAAATTTTTGTAAGGGGGGGAGAATGTAGCACCCCGGACTTTTTCATCCTTAATGAATAGCACCTTCGTAGCTAATTGGCCGTTTTTGTAGTCTAATTAATAAATAAGGGAGAAATCGGAAATTCCGAAACGTCAGAAATGTGCGTTTTCGAAAGACGAACCCACGCAAGTTGAATCGTCGAATCCGACGAGCGAGTCAAAAGATATGGTCAAAACAGTCCAGACATACAGAGAACCGATCGCTCGGTCCAGTCAGCGATCGATCGGTCCATAACCGATCGATCGGTAGCTATCGCGCGGTCAGAAATTTTGTATGGGGAAATTTTCCAGAGAGTGAGTTTTTGACCGGTCGATCGGTCATAAACACCGATCGCTCGGTAGGCAACCGATCGATCGGTCATAACCACCGATCGATCGGTCTTCGCGTTTTGCAGAAAATTCAGTAAGGGCATTTTCGTCTTTTGGGTGTTAAACCCTTACCCATAAGGTTTGCTCGACCCTTTGAGCCTCATTCACAACCCTTAGACATTTTGAGAGATAGAGAGAGAAGAGGAGAAAGCTCTAACCTAGGGTTTGGTTTTGAGAAGGAAATCAAAGGGGGTTTAAGAACCATAGCTAACCCCAACTCAAGTTGCTTCAAATCGAGGCTCAAGCTCGTGTGTGAACCATTCTCCAAGCTAGGGCAGCAACCCAAGCACGTTTTTGAAAGGGGTTTCTTCCCCAACTCAAGCTTCTTTCAAGCAAAGGCTTCATCTTTCAAGTTGGAGCTTCAATCAAGGCCCCTACCAAGGATCAAGCCTTGATTCAAGGTTAGTACACCCTACTAACTTCCCTTAGCAATAGTCTAGATTTCTATTGTGAAATGTGACTCTTGATAGTATGTTTTCTTACTTATAAAATGTATCATCTCCACTAAATATAAACAAGATAAGAAAAAGATATGGATGTGTGGATGGGATGTCGATTGAGGCGATTGGATGCCGTATGGATGTTGTGTGATGTGTGAAATGGAAAATGGAAGATGGGCACTTTACAAATAATGAATGTACCTTGATTTCTTGATGAAAAATACGCACTAAATAAGGGAAATGGAAGGACTAAGAAATGTGGCCCACCGTGTGTTTGATAAAATGACTAAACAAGGGATAAATGGACTTAATGAAGAAAATGGAAATAGAAATTGTGTAAATTTTCTTAGGAATGATAAATTTCTCAAATGTGCTATATGTTGCCTAAATTTTCATACCACTAGGTTAAGGATTGAAATGCCATATTCATGTGATCCGCCCATTCAAGTATGTCATCATGATTACCACTATTGACAAGCACACAAGCACGCATGCATGCATGAATTGGGTTTTCCAAGAGTAATTGTGCATAATAAAGCAAACAAGAAAACAAGAACATGACAAGGGGGTTGGTAGCCCAAGGAAGGGTGCTAGCCTCTGGCTCACAAGTGAAATGAATCAAGTACATGACAAGGAGGTTGGTAGCCCAAGGAAGGGTGCTAGCCTCTGGCTCACAAGTGAAATGAAACAAGAACATGACAAGGAGGTTGGTAGCCCAAGGAAGGGTGCTAGCCTCTGGCTCACAAGTGAAATGAAACAAGAACATGACAAGGAGGTTGGTAGCCCAAGGAAGGGTGCTAGCCTCTGGCTCACAAGAGAAATGGAACAAGAACATGACAAGGAGGTTGGTAGCCCAAGGAAGGGTGCTAGCCTCTGGCTCACAAGTATACAAGTCAAGAACAAGTCAAGACATGAAATACAAGGCAAGACACGATACACATACATGATTTGACCGAGACACGAAAAAGGTTTCCGAGACATGAGTTTTACCGAGGTTTTTGCATTCATACCCGCATGTCAAGATATGGCTATGTATCTTATGCTTTCACTATTGCTTTAAATTAATATCTTGTATTGCTCACTGTTGTTATGCTTTCGCTATTGTTATGGTTAGCTAGTAGTTTGTACTCGCTGAGTATTCCATGCTCAGCCGTACTTTTATGTCGGCAGGTACTGTGGATGTCCTCGATCCCGAGCCTTGGGTCGAGGAGGAGTATGTAGAGGAGAGGGAGCCACCTATCCCATGGCAGTCTCAAGAGGATGGGGACTTGGATGTGTGGCCATACCTCGACTACTGTTGAGAGGACAGTGTTAGAAAGTTCCTTTTTTTGTATTTTGATAGGTGGGCATGTCCACCTTTACTTTGATTGTATTTAGTATATGTTAACTTGGAATACTATATGGAGTAATAGAAGAAAAGAAAAAGTTGGCTTATGCTTCCGCACTTATGTTTAGTTTCCGCGCTCTGATTATCATTGTATTATATCATGTTTAGCCTCTTGCATTACAGGATGGTTTGACAGGTACACGCAGTCACCTCTAAAGTATCCCTTAACTCCTAGGGGGTATTTTGGGGCGTGACAGAAGTGGTATCAGAGCTCTAGGCATTAGAGTCCCTAGGGTCACTTAGATGATTGAACAAGGTATTAGAATCACCTTAGAGAGTTGTATTCCAAGTATAGACTAACAAGTTAGTCTCAGTCAAATGGGTTGAACTTCAACCGAACATAGAGTCCTACACTAGGAACACGGATTGTATGTTATGCTATTGTGTTATATACCATGTGTACATTATTGGTGTTGTACTTATTAAATGTGCTTGATAAATATGTATTGAGTGAATTGCGAAAAATTGTACTAAATGCGTATCCAAGTTAGACTCATGTTGTATTGTCGTTCTCAGGAGAAATCATGAGACGCAATACCCGGGGTCGCGGGTACAACACGAGGGGTAATGGAGGTGATGCTCCATCGGGTGATGATCAGCCCGACTTTGCCCAAGCATTCGCATCCATAGCCGAGACTTTGGCTATGTTGGCGGCAAGGCAACCGGCCACCCCGCCTAATGCGGCACTTATACCGGCTCCTCCTAACCGAGCCCAAGCCGGGATAGAAGCTTTCCGGAGGATGAGGCCTCCAAATTTTTGGGGAAGCATTGATCCACTTATTGCCGAGGGTTGGATTCGGCAACTTGAGAAGATATTCTCGGTTTTGGCACCTACGGAAGTAGAGAGGGTCACATGGGCTGCCTTTATGCTTGAAGGCGAGGCCGACCATTGGTGGAAGTCTGCACTTCGGACCCGAGAGTTGACCCGGCAAGGCCAAGAATGGACATGGGGAGAATTCTTGGACGTTTTCTACAAGAAATACTTTCCAGTTGGGATGAAAGAAAAGAAAGAAATTGAATTTATTACCTTGGAGCAAGGTAATATGTCTGTAGCGGCTTACGAAGCCAAGTTCTCAGAGCTATCTCGATTTGCTCCACACATGATAGCTACCGAGGCTATGAAGGCCCGGAAATTCGAGAGGGGGTTGAAGGCCTACCTCAAGGATCGTGTCTCAATGTTCCGACATGAGACATATTCAGAAGTTGTGGACAAGGCATTGTTGGCCGAGTCGAATTCCGAAGAGTTCTTTAAGAGAAGAGGAATAGAGAAGGGACAGTCTAGTAGTTCAGGGGAGAAGAGAGCTAGGACTATGTCTTATCAGTTCGCAGGGCCGGCTCAGTCACAGAGGATGTACTCGGCACCACAGGCTCTCCGCCCTTTGGCTCCACCGGCCTTTCGCCCGGCTACCTCGTATGCTCCTCGCCCCGCAGTGACTCAGGCTACGGGTTATACTCCTCCCACTTATTCACATGATGTCTGCACCCTTTGTGGAAGGAGGCATCCAGCAGGGGAATGTCGGAAGGCTACAGGAGGCTGTTTTCATTGTGGCGACCAGGGCCACATGATTCGGGATTGTCCCCGACGTCTAATGCCAGCTCAGTCTTCGGGGAGCAGGCCCCCGATTCGGCAGACATCTCAGCCTAGCTCTTCTCAGGCTTCGAGGGCCTCACAGTCTGCCCGGCCTCCTCGCCCAGCCACTCAGGGTCGAGTTTTTGCTCTATCAGAGAGAGACGCACGTGCATCCGACGATGTCGTGCAAGGTACGCGAGAGTTTTGAGTTTAAGTTGTATAAAATTTCTGTGGCTTGTTATGCGGTTAGTTATACTAAGGGTTACCTATGTATGATGCTTGTTACTATTTGAAATCTACTGATATTAGTTACTTAATCGCACAGGCGCTTTATTAGTGAACGAATGTCTCGCTCGAGTGTTGATAGACACAGGATCCACTCACTCCTTTGTGTCGCCTAGTTTCGCAAAGGGCTTTTCGACTGAGGCTACTCCGTTGGAGCGGGAGTTGACCATTGCAACTCCACTCGGCAAGTCGGTTGATACGGACAAGGTATTCAGGGATAGTGTGGTTCAAGTGGGGGAGAATGAATTGTTAGCCGACCTTATCGTCCTGGGTTTCCAAGATTTAGACTTTGACGTCATTCTTGGTATGGATTGGTTGGCAAGCCATCACGGGCATGTTGCATGTTTTGAAAAGATGGTGAATTTCAAGCCGGAAGGGGGTAAGCCTTTTCACTTCCGAGGATTAAGAGAGAGGGACATTGCTCGCCTCGCAGCCTTGAGTGTAACAAACCTAGAAGCACAAAACTCCTCGGCCATTCCGGTCGTGAGTGATTTCTTGGACGTGTTTCCGGAGGAACTTCCCGGGTTACCTCCGAATCGGGAGATTGAGTTCGCTATAGAGCTTACTCCGGGCACCGCTCCAATTTCAAGAGCCCCATATAGAATGGCCCCGATAGAGCTTGAAGAATTGAAGAAGCAAATTGAGGAGTTACAACAACTTGGTTTCATCCAACCAAGTGTGTCACCGTGGGGAGCTCCGGTCCTTTTTGTAAAGAAGAAAGACGGGTCGATGAGAATGTGTATAGACTACCGTCAGTTGAACAAGGTAACTATCAAGAATCGTTATCCCTTGCCAAGGATCGATGACTTGTTCGACCAACTGAAGGGAGCGAGATTCTTCTCCAAAATTGACCTTAGATCGGGGTATCATCAATTAAGGATCAAGGCGGAAGATGTTCCGAAGACGGCTTTTAGGACTCGGTATGGGCATTACGAGTTCCTTGTCATGCCTTTTGGGCTGACGAATGCACCGGCGGCATTCATGGATTTGATGAACCGGGTGTTCCGATCTTACTTGGATCGATGCGTGATTGTATTCATTGATGACATTTTGGTGTATTCCCAGACACGGGAAGATCACGCACGAGACCTCCGCCTCGCTCTAGAGATGTTGAGAGAGCATAGGCTATATGCCAAATTGAGTAAGTGCGAGTTCTGGTTAGAGAAGGTCGCATTTCTTGGACATGTGGTGTCGGCCGAGGGCATTTCTGTAGATCCAGCCAAGGTTGAGGCAGTCATGAGTTGGGAGAGGCCCAAGAGCGTCACGGAGATACGTAGTTTCCTCGGATTGGCAGGCTACTACCGGAGATTTGTGGAGGGATTCTCCAGTTTGGCTGCACCTCTCACCTACTTGACAAGGAAAAATGCAAAGTTCAGTTGGAGTGACCGATGTGAAGTAAGTTTCCAAGAGTTGAAGAAACGCCTCACCACAGCCCCTGTCCTTACTGTGCCATCCGGACATGGTGGTTATGAGGTATATAGCGATGCTTCGCATATCGGACTTGGGTGTGTCCTTATGCAGCATAAGAAAGTCATTGCCTACGCATCAAGACAATTGAAGGAGCATGAAAAGAATTACCCCACTCATGACTTAGAACTCGCCGCAGTTGTGTTTGCATTGAAGATTTGGCGACATTATCTTTATGGGGAACAATTTGAGGTATTCACAGATCATAAAAGCCTTAAGTATTTGTTTTCCCAGAAAGAGTTGAACCTGAGGCAAAGAAGATGGGTAGAATTTTTGAAAGACTATGAGTGCTCCATTCAATACCACCCGGGCAAGGCAAATGTAGTAGCCGATGCTCTTAGCCGGAAGCCTACTGGACTTTTGGCGCATATGATGCTGAAGGAGTGGAGATTGCTGGAGGATGCATCCAACCTCGACATCAGTTTTAGTCTCCCTACCTATGGGCCGGTAATGGCTAGCATCACAGTTAGGCCATTTATGTTCAGCATGATCCAGGAGTTGCAGGAAATGGATGCCGAACTACTTTCTTGCCGAGACAAGTCAGTTAAAAGTGGCAGTAAGGACTTTACGGCGAGGGAAGATGGAATTATCACTTTCAAGGGAAGAGTATGTGTCCCAGCCGATGAGAAGCTTAAGCGAGAAATCTTGTACGAGGCTCACCGGTCCAAGTACACCGTTCACCCCGGGGGTACCAAAATGTATAGGGACTTGAAGAAGCATTTTTGGTGGCGGAACATGAAGCGAGAAATAGCGGAGTATGTGTCTAAATGCTTGGTGTGCCAACAAGTCAAAGCCGAACACAGGAGACCGGCTGGACTTTTGCAGTCCCTCCCCATTCCCGAGTGGAAATGGGAACATATCTCTATGGACTTTATCGTGGGGTTGCCGAAGACGGTTAGGAAGACTGATGCTATATGGGTAGTTGTTGATAGACTCACGAAGTCCGCTCATTTCTTACCGTACCGGACTACATTCAACTCCAATCAGTTAGCGGAGCTATACATCAAGGAAATAGTCCGATTACACGGGGTGCCAGTGAGTATTGTGTCGGATAGAGACCCAAGATTCACATCCAGGTTTTGGAAAAGTTTTCAAGGTGCAATGGGCTCCCGGTTAGACTTTAGCACAGCTTTCCACCCACAGACCGACGGGCAAACCGAGAGGGTGAATCAGGTTATTGAAGATATGCTCCGAGCATGTATGCTAGACTTCAAGGGAAGTTGGGAAGATCACCTACCTTTGGTGGAATTCGCTTACAACAATAGTTATCAAGAAAGCATACAAATGGCGCCTTTCGAGGCTTTGTACGGAAGGAGTTGTAGATCCCCGTTGTATTGGGATGAAGTGGGAGAAAGAAAGATTTTGGGCCCCGAGTTAATTGAACAAACCGCGGATAGGGTCAAGCTTATCCGGGAGAGGTTAAAGACCGCGCAACATAGACAGAAAAGCTATGCCGACAACCGAAGGAGGGATCTTGAATTCCGAGTCGGTGATTTTGTGTTTGTAAGGATTTCACCGACCAAAGGGGTTATGCGATTCGGGAAGAGAGGCAAGCTTAGCCCGAGATATGTGGGTCCGTTCGAGATCATTACTCGAGTTGGCGAGGTGGCTTACCGTGTTGCTTTGCCCGCTCACATGGCGGCGGTCCATAATGTATTTCATGTCTCTATGCTCCGGAAGTACATCTCGGATCCTTCTCATGTCATCGAGCTTGATCCGATTGAGATCCGAGAGGACCTCACTTTAGTTGAGAAGCCAGTTCATATTTTGGATAGGAGGGATCAAGTGCTTCGCAACAAGACTATTCCGCTAGTCCTCGTGCAATGGCAACATCATGCACGAGAAGAAGCCACGTGGGAGCGTGAAGCCGAAGTCAAAGCAAAGTATCCCGAGTTGTTTGAATAGACTTGTGCATATGACTTGTAATTTTGTTTTGATTTTGTGCATATATGTATCGTCCAAATTTCGGGGACGAAATTTTTGTAAGGGGGGGAGAATGTAGCACCCTGGACTTTTCATCCTTAATGAATAGCACCTTCGTAGCTAATTGGCCGTTTTTGTAGTCTAATTAATAAATAAGGGAGAAATCGGAAATTCCGAAACGTCAGAAATGTGCGTTTTCGAAAGACGAACCCAACGCAAGTTGAATCGTCGAAATCCGACGAGCGAGTCAAAAGATATGGTCAAAACAGTCCAGACATACAGAGAACCGATCGCTCGGTCCAGTCAGCGATCGATCGGTCCATAACCGATCGATCGGTAGCTATCGCGCGGTCAGAAATTTTGTATGGGGAAATTTTCCAGAGAGTGAGTTTTTGACCGGTCGATCGGTCATAAACACCGATCGCTCGGTAGGCAACCGATCGATCGGTCATAACCACCGATCGCTCGGTCTTCGCGTTTTGCAGAAAATTCAGTAAGGGCATTTTCGTCTTTTGGGTGTTAAACCCTTACCCATAAGGGTTTGCTCGACCCTTTGAGCCTCATTCACAACCCTTAGACATTTTGAGAGATAGAGAGAGAAGAGGAGAAAGCTCTAACCTAGGGTTTGGTTTTGAGAAGGAAATCAAAGGGGGTTTAAGAACCATAGCTAACCCCAACTCAAGTTGCTTCAAAATCGAGGCTCAAGCTCGTGTGTGAACCATTCTCCAAGCTAGGGCAGCAACCCAAGCACGTTTTTGAAAGGGGTTTCTTCCCCAACTCAAGCTTCTTTCAAGCAAAGGCTTCATCTTTCAAGTTGGAGCTTCAATCAAGGCCCCTACCAAGGATCAAGCCTTGATTCAAGGTTAGTACACCCTACTAACTTCCCTTAGCAATAGTCTAGATTTTCTATTGTGAAATGTGACTCTTGATAGTATGTTTTCTTACTTATAAAATGTATCATCTCCACTAAATATAAACAAGATAAGAAAAAGATATGGATGTGTGGATGGGATGTCGATTGAGGCGATTGGATGCCGTATGGATGTTGTGTGATGTGTGAAATGGAAAATGGAAGATGGGCACTTTACAAATAATGAATGTACCTTGATTTCTTGATGAAAAATACGCACTAAATAAGGGAAATGGAAGGACTAAGAAATGTGGCCCACCGTGTGTTTGATAAAATGACTAAACAAGGGATAAATGGACTTAATGAAGAAAATGGAAATAGAAATTGTGTAAATTTTCTTAGGAATGATAAATTTCTCAAATGTGCTATATGTTGCCTAAATTTTCATACCACTAGGTTAAGGATTGAAATGCCATATTCATGTGATCCGCCCATTCAAGTATGTCATCATGATTACCACTATTGACAAGCACACAAGCACGCATGCATGCATGAATTGGGTTTTCCAAGAGTAATTGTGCATAATAAAGCAAACAAGAAAACAAGAACATGACAAGGGGGTTGGTAGCCCAAGGAAGGGTGCTAGCCTCTGGCTCACAAGTGAAATGAATCAAGTACATGACAAGGAGGTTGGTAGCCCAAGGAAGGGTGCTAGCCTCTGGCTCACAAGTGAAATGAAACAAGAACATGACAAGGAGGTTGGTAGCCCAAGGAAGGGTGCTAGCCTCTGGCTCACAAGTGAAATGAAACAAGAACATGACAAGGAGGTTGGTAGCCCAAGGAAGGGTGCTAGCCTCTGGCTCACAAGAGAAATGGAACAAGAACATGACAAGGAGGTTGGTAGCCCAAGGAAGGGTGCTAGCCTCTGGCTCACAAGTATACAAGTCAAGAACAAGTCAAGACATGAAATACAAGGCAAGACACGATACACATACATGATTTGACCGAGACACGAAAAAGGTTTCCGAGACATGAGTTTTACCGAGGTTTTTGCATTCATACCCGCATGTCAAGATATGGCTATGTATCTTATGCTTTCACTATTGCTTTAAATTAATATCTTGTATTGCTCACTGTTGTTATGCTTTCGCTATTGTTATGGTTAGCTAGTAGTTTGTACTCGCTGAGTATTCCATGCTCAGCCGTACTTTTATGTCGGCAGGTACTGTGGATGTCCTCGATCCCGAGCCTTGGGTCGAGGAGGAGTATGTAGAGGAGAGGGAGCCACCTATCCCATGGCAGTCTCAAGAGGATGGGGACTTGGATGTGTGGCCATACCTCGACTACTGTTGAGAGGACAGTGTTAGAAAGTTCCTTTTTTTGTATTTTGATAGGTGGGCATGTCCACCTTTACTTTGATTGTATTTAGTATATGTTAACTTGGAATACTATATGGAGTAATAGAAGAAAAGAAAAAGTTGGCTTATGCTTCCGCACTTATGTTTAGTTTCCGCGCTCTGATTATCATTGTATTATATCATGTTTAGCCTCTTGCATTACAGGATGGTTTGACAGGTACACGCAGTCACCTCTAAAGTATCCCTTAACTCCTAGGGGGTATTTTGGGGCGTGACACTCAACATGATTTTGAGCTATTTCCATTAGAGCAGCCGCTGCTGCTATCCTTGATGTAGTTGAGAACTTGATTTGATAAAAGAAGCTTTTAAACTTTGGAGGTCGGGACATAACCTCCATCTCAGATGTATCCTCTTTTTGGTCAACTTCCATGGACACTAGCTCTTCTGGATTATGGCTAACCATTTCCACTACACTCTTACCAACATGATTTGGTAAAGAATTCTTGTGCATAGATTTCTCCGAATTAGTGGAGATTTTTCAGGTGCCCCACAGTAATCTTTTCATGAAAAATCCATTCCAGAGTAAAACAATCTTTGGTTGCATGATGCACTATCTTGTGGTACAAACAATACTTATCATCTTCTTTTTCACTTTCTGAAGGCGGATGCAACGGTGAAGGTGAATACAAGACACCATCATTTATCCATTTATCCAAAATATGAGTCACTTCCATCATACTACATGGGAAAGGCGGTGGAATGTCTTCTGGATTAAACTTGAATCTTCTATCGGACCGAGGAGGGTATTGCCTTGACGCAAGTCGTCCTCCTCGGGCTTCTATAGCCATTGTTGAACTTCTTCTATCACAACAATTAGGTTTATCAAACATGGCTGAAAAATCATCAGTTGTAACAAAGGTTGCCATCTTACCATGATCACAATTTCTAAATTCTATATAGTCTTGATTGGGAGATGGAGTGAAATCTCGTGTATGACCACCATCCACAAGAGTTTTATTTATAGGAGAATTTCTCTCAGCATTCTGATTTGGTGAAGGAGTTTGATCTGGATGATCTGAGTGATCTGCACGATCTTCAACTCGAGTATGCTGAACCTTCTTAAAATTTTCCTTCATGTGCTTCTTAGAAGCCAAAATTTGGGCAATTACTCTATCGTGCATTTCTTGAATCTGGTTTTGCAATTGAGCTCGCATCTGGATTTGTATCTGCGCCTGAGAGGCTTGAAATTGCGTGATGATTGGCTCAATAACAGAGCTCAGATTCAGCCCTTCAGGCCTAGATGTATTTGATCCTTCCCGGACATCTTCCAGAGCAACAGAACTTGAAGGATTTTCTCTCTTACTCACCATCTTTCTTTTAGGATTGATGCAACTGTGCGTCCCCAGTGGAGTCGCCAATTGTTGAAACTAAGAATTCGGATTGCTTAAGTGGATTACTGGATCTTTATCTGAAACTATGGATCTGTCAAACAAGATCAATCAATCATCATCAGTAACCTCCTTTGAAATTTCTGGATTTTTCTACATGCTTGAAGTAGTTTGGCTACGATCATACTTCTCCAGGTTTTCTGAAAGAATGAGTAAAGGAGAAAAAAAAAGGAAGAAAATATGAAAGTGGTCGAAGGGAGAGAAGAGGGAACAGTGAAGAATATCAACGAACTGGCAGCCTTCCTCCTTAAGAACATTCAATGACAACTAAAGTATATGAAGATGAAAACTTCTATCTTAAGTTTGTTACTCTGGAAAGATCTAAAAGTTCCAAGTTTTTCCAGTCTTAGCTTAATCCATACGGGTCCTCTCCTATTTATAGAGAAAAATCCCTTTTTAATTTAATAATAATTTTTATATCAAAATATCCACTGATGTGACATCTAACTGATTCTAACATATGACAACTGTTTTATGTTAAGTGGAGTCATTCTGTTAACAAATGGATGCATTCCGTTAAAAGTAACCTACATCCGTTAAAGGGAGCCTATCTGTTAAGTAACACGTGTTCTTTTGAGAAAAGGCTGTCAACTCATCAAAAACCACCATAACCATCCTTCAGTTACAATTTAATCATTTGAATTGTTATGACCAAAAACAATCCATTGGATACATTCTTCAAAGGTTAAAAGAGTAAACTTCCTCATGAAGGAGTTTATCTACTTTAACAAATTCCCTCCGAGCCCTCCAAACCACATCTCATAATCCTTCCCCCAGATACATACATATATATATAAATCATCGTACACCAAAGGCAGGTCATACGTCTTTGAGATACCTTGTCTAGAGAAATCATAAGTGCTGGACGATGGCACTATTCTCAGGGTGGATGCAATATCCACCGTCAGACCTCAATCATCTAATATGAGAGAATGGGACTATGGAGACCGCATTGTCCTCTAATAGCCCATAGGGAAATGTGACAAGATACATCCCAGAATTCCCTCCTGACTGTCAGTCTAAGAAGTAATTCATACTTTGCTGAAATAGGAGATGGGGGGAAAACACACACGCTCATTCCCACGAGGAAGGTAATCAGTACATTTACCCCCTGACAAGGTAATTGGGTGTATGGTGATCTGAATCCACCAAATCCCTATGGAGACAAGGCTTGAACCTGTAACCGCCTTTTTCGTCTCAACAGAGTATAACTCCTTCGAGCTTTTGATCAGCATAAGCTCGTAACACCATTGATTCAATATTTGTCTTGAAGAATAAAATATCATAATGGCGTTAAAAAATATTCAGTAATCTGATTCTACTGAAATCTTACCAATGACGAATTTTGTCCTGACAGAGTATGCCACCTTTGAGCTTCCTATCAGATTTTGAAAGCTTATCAGTTGATCAAAATCTGTTCCTTTAATCATATCATCTTTTTTTAATACTCAACTACTTCAGTCACAAAGGCGTAGTGAGTGAACCAGCATGCTATGAGTCCGGATCTTATTCTCGAACATGGCATACTTTAAAGTATCTGAATCTTCCATATCATCATAATCCTTATCCATGTGGTTTCTGACTAGTTCAAATTCTGATCTGACTAGGAAAAAGCCTCCACGTGTCAAATCATCATTTTTCATCATCAACAAACTCGATGCTATATCAATTGGAAGCTCGCTCATGGTATTTATCTAGAGAACATTCCGTGAACCTCTCTTGGAGACATCCAGGAAAAGATATCTTGCAATGATCTCTGAATCAAGTTACTCCTATGTTTCTTTACTCAAGCATTTCATTCCAATTAAAATGAATCCTGGCATGCACTGCCTAATTCTTTTCCTTTCCTTTCCTGCTCCTTTTTTACATTTTTTTAATTTACAGCACCAAGTAGTAATGTTTCTAGATTTTAAGCTTGCTGTAATTATTTCAGATGGTGCTTCAATATCTCTCACTTATATTGCTTCCAAAAGGATCATTCCAGTGTATGTATGCCTCCCGTTATTTACTCAACTGATTGTGTTTCCAGAGTGAAGTTGTTCTCATCAGAAGCGGCTTCTAATTAATGTCCAACTGTATATATGCAGATATGGTGGAGGCATGAATTCAGCAAAGACAGCTTTGGAAAGTGACACAAAAGTGAGTATGTTTTCTCACTGGCCATATTGTCGCATCAATTCAACTTCTCCTTTCTCTGTTTTTGCTGGGATGTGGCATACTAATTACATTTGAAGAAAGGATAAAATTAGAGTGAACACAATATCTGCTGGTATATATTCCCTTGATCATCTTTAGGGTATTATAGTTTTCTATGAGGGCGTGCATGGTATCTATCTTGTGCCCCCCCAAGAACTGTCTTCCATCCTCATACTAGAACATGTGGTGGCTCATGCTCAGGGCCAGGGGGTATGACAATTTGCTTAGATTCCTCTTAAGAGCTCTGCACCGAAAGTGAACCCCATTCAGAGAACTGATAAGCGCCTGTTTTATGCTTCTTCCTGGACCATTCCATGTATTTTTATGACCGTCAAAATGATACTCGATTGAAGATATAATATGATCATGATCTAGATCTTTCTTTTGCAACTATCTCCCAGAGGAGAATCATATATGTCTTGGTCCCTCTCCTCCCTAGGCTACAAGTGCATTGCATGTTCCATTATGAGGTTGACACTCCGTCCTTCTTGGGGTTTGGATCTTTTTGGCATCTCTCTACAATTTTTTTTATTTTTTTATTTTTTTTGGTTCGAGATACACGTTTAGGCCGCAACACCGATTAGGTGTTAGTATCTGTTCAGTTAATGGGCGGGTGGAAAGTATATACAAATTCCCACTCTCTTAGGAATGGAAACCCAGTACCTCCCCCAAAAGCAGGGGATACACTACCACTGGGACAAAGCCATTAAACTTTTGTTGGTCTCGTCATGTTATTTGAGTTTTTTGTCTTCTTCTTCGTATTGACATGGTAGCCTTGGTATAGTCTTTCTAACACCATTAGTAATTAGGTTTTATGTATTTGCTGGGATTTTAGTGGATGGATGAATTCAATTTTGGGTAATTAGATTGGCATCATGCTTTATTTCTCATACACGTATATGTGTTGATGATTTATTAAAAACTCATTTTGGTAATTATAAATGCTAATGGGATTATATTAGAATTATAAATTTTGTTCTTATTGATAAGGACTGTATATTACTTAGTAGATAGTTGGGTTGCCATCAATAAACAAAAAACCTCTATTTTGTTGCTCTTGTATATAGAGAAGGTAGAGTTAATGAAGCCGGTAAGAGGTACCTTGCACTTAATCAAGAGTGATATCCTCATACTGCAAAAGACATGCTAGTAATGCATGTTCAAGGCTAAAAGTCAATTGCAATCAATGACTCGAATAAGTTCTCACTTCCCCGGAGGGGGCTTCACTGTGGCAGTGGGCTGAGTATGAGCTTGACTTTTATTGATTTTTGAATAGGCCAGCTTGAAGCCCGACACATTTACATAGGCTTTGAAGCCCAAACTTGGCCTGATTGCCACCCTCGCTTCAGGATCTGACGTCTTAAAAGATCATTTTTTTAGCTGTTAATTAATTTATTATTATATTAAGTTAGTGTTGATTAATAATTAAAAAAACTTTAATCTTAAAATATTTTGTCATTTTTACCACTTTTGAAACTAATTACATCATTTTGGTGTAAGTGACTGCTTTTGGTTTACTCATGTAAAAACAAATATTTTAATTTTATTTTAAAAGAATTAGTCCGTGCATAGTGCACCCTTATATATATATATATACCAAACTTTATTTAAACATAATTTTCCTTCACCGTACTTTATTATTTTACTACATAAAAAAAAGAAGTATAATTTGCTTACAATTAATAAATAGAAGTGAATCACAATTATGAGAATAATCCACCACCTCATATTTATCCATGAGAAAAAAAGTGGATCTTAGTAGGACCCAGCAGTAGATTATCTTAAAAGATTCGTGAGTTATGGTCTTAGTTGGAATTCCAAACACCAAGAGTCCTTATTTTTATACATTTGTAAGTGGGACCCATGAATAATCAGTTATTAGTAACTCTTTTATAATGTTAAATTTAAATTTACATAAGAAAATTTAAATCTAATTAGTAAAATATATTCTATAAAATATATTAATATATTGTAATATTAATTAATAAAAAATAGTAATTTCTAAGAAAAAAATATATATCATATATATACACTAGTAAAGGTACACGTGTCTTGCATGTATAATTTTTTCATTATTAAAATATAATTTAGAAAAAATATATAATTTTTAATATATTTTCATTAGACATTCTCTTTATATTAAATAATTATTTAATATAATATTATATTTTATATAAATATAATTGAGTAATTAAATTTAATATTTCTTATATTAATTTAAATTTAAAATTAGAAAAATATTTATTTTTTCTTAGTTGCTCGCCGGGTGCCAATCCGGAATTTCTACAGTCCTTCTCATAAGAGTCAATCAATTGGGGTATGGAGATTATAGGAAGATACTATTCATAGTTGTCTTCAATAAATATGGCAGTCCTAAACCAACTCTCATTCTGAGAGACTCTCTTTTTATACAAATAGAATTCTTCCCTAAAATATGATAAGAGTCAAAAACCAACTCTCTTTTAAGATTCTTTCCTAATATGGTAGTCCTAAACCAACTCTCTTTTAGTAATGGGTCACACATAATATTAAATAATGTCTTAATTAAAGTTTGGTTATATTATAAGTTATGCATTAAATAAATTAAGTTAAATAGTATTTACATCCAAGTAAAGTTTTGCATACTCTTTGTACTTTTATTAGTAGAATGTTTTGCATACTCTTTGTACTTTTAGTAGTAGAATGATATATATATATATATAGATCCAGTATTTAACATATATACTTTTTACATAATCCTAAGAAATATTAAATTTTGATTTTAATATAAATAAAAATAAAATAAAATATTAGTTTATTATTTTGATAAAATTATACTTTTTTGCTCTTCGTCTTTTTTTTCCTTTAAAGATACTAAAACCGAAAAAAAATACCTATAAAATTTATAACTAAACACCAAAACTACAAAAGTAAAATAATGCAATTAAAACATTAAGACCAAACTTCCAGCTTCACCGGTAGTCCTAGTAGACCTATCTGTAGACCAATATTTGTAGACCTATTATAATTAAATGGTTAAGACCATCGTTTTTTTTTGTTTTTTTTTTTTTGCAGAATAGGGATTAGTATCTGCTCAAAACAGGTGTGGGGAAATCAACAACGCCCACCTGCACCTGCTGGACTCGATCCCGGATTCACCCTCCTCCTAAAGAGAGGATACACTGCCACTGGGCTAGTCCCATGGTGTGTATGCTTAAGATATCATCAGTAATATTTAAGGCTATGTACTAATTACGATGTGAGCAAAGAACATGTTATGCAAGCCTATTGGAGTTGTGTTCAAAATCACACTCAAAACTTTCGCGATGCACCGCTGATCGAATCACAGCCAATCACGATTGAACTCAAGTAGTGTTCAATTGCACCCATGCGTCAACATGTGTACTTTTTAACTCTTATTAACCATGGTTAAGCTTCATTGACAGGTTCAACAATCTAACCTTGATTTTTAATTCTTTTTTAAAAAAATCAACACTAGGGTTAAAATTTCCTAATCCTAAGTTTAATATTTTAAAAATATTTTTTACCAAAAACCCAGGTTAGATTATTGAACCCTAATAATCGGTTGGATGGAAAGTGAGTGGAAGAAAGTAAAATTTATATATATAAAAAAAATAAAAATAAAAAAAGGAAAAAAGAAAAATAAGATTAAAATATTTTTTTTGAGAAGAGACAAAAGCAACCTTAAAAGATGACCGTTGGGAGAGGTATAAGAGGGGTATAATAGGAAACTTACAAGTTTTCTTTCAAAATCACCTCTTTGGATGCAAGAAAATTTTACTAGAAAGAAAGTACGATTTACACCGTAGAGAAACTGAATCTCGAGAAGTGTGCTTTTCTTTCAAACCGAACAAGCAAATAATTGGGTTTTCTTCTACTTTAACCCACATTCCGACAAACCGAACACAGCCTAGGGCTAGAGAATCTTAACCAAGATTAAAATGGGAATTGAAAAAAGACACGTGTTGACCTGTGAGTGCATTTGAACTATCCCTGAATTCAATCGTGATTGGCTATGATTTGATCTCCTAGCCCAATTTCAATCTTCCCCGTAATTAATTAAAAGTGCTGATACACTAAATATCAGCCGAAGTGGGAAAAAAAAAACAGCAGGTTCAGGACACTAAGTTGGACCAACCAAGGCCAAAGCAGATTGGTTTGAAATACTTCCATGATAGGTCACTAAACAATTGCAAGTACCAAAAGCACCAGGACTTCCATGATATTCCCTTTCAAATTATAGATGCTAGTGTGCAGTATCGCACGTGAGAGAGAGGGGAAGGGTATCGCACGTGAGAGAGAGGGGAAGGGTTGAGTGTGTGCCTCTTCGTTGAGAGAGATAAGGAAGGAGCATGAGAGAAAATAAAGATAAAGATTTGAGGGAACCGAGGAGATATAAAGAGATTATTGTTAGTTGTAGTTAATATTACTTCAATATCCCTCCTACTTTTCTCATGAAAAATAAGATAACATAATATCTTAATTTTTTTTATATGAAGTTATAGATAAAATAGGAAAAATATCAAAAATTCTCCTTACTATGTTTACAGTAAGATTTCATAAAATTGGGACTCATTAGGAATATTAGAAAAAAAAAATCAATTACTTGGGAATATTAGAAAAAAAATCAATCAATTTTTAGCTCCACTTCTCTCATTATAATAGTTTATATATATAGGAAGAAACTCCTAACGATTATACAAGTATTTTCGTTAACAATTATAATTAAGACTATAAATATTATAATTAGGAAAATATTTTATAGGAATGGATTAAGCTGATAACTTAAACTAGGAGTATCTTACCAAAAGATGAATTATTCGTCAACAGAATACACAAAATGCCGATAAAATGATGGATATCCAAACACCAACCATGAACAAAACCATGTTGCATATAAAACTTGTCTGTACCTATAAACTTGACATCCTAAAGATCTACGGCTACTGAAGAAAGTACCCCCAAAACAAAATTAAAACCATGTGCAAAGGCAGAATATAAAGCATATCCAAGAGGAGAGTATGAAGCCGTCCAAAACCAACAAAATTATCCCAGTTCAAGGGTTCACCTCCTCGGCTATGAAAGCTCCCACCAAAAGCCAGCAACTATATATAACTGTTCTGTTTGTTTATGCACTCAAAACAGGGGCTTGCAAATCTTAGCAAAAGAACATAGAACTGCTCACATTCTCATGCAACTTCGGTAATTCGGGCACTGGGACAGCTCCAGCAGATGTAAGTCCGCCATGGCTTGAGGATGTCTCCGACATGTCATCGAACTTCATAAACTGTGAAACTTGAGAGGCTGCCAGGTGGGCATAGCATATTGGAGCAACTGCAGGAATAACAAGAATATCAGACTAGGGAGTTTAAAAACAAGTGACATGTTCATCACTTCTCCCTTAGAACCATTGTTAAACACTAGATCAGTAAAACTAGCGATATTTTCTTCCAGCCCTGCTTCTTCAGTCAGCCAACGCAGTAGCCAGTTATTTAATTTTACACACAAATGGACCTTAATCAGCATACTGACTTCTAAAAATATCATTTCCCAGTAAACAAATAACATAAGATCACATATTTGAAGGCCATAAACATCAGATCTAAAGTTTTGTTCTTTATGCAGATCCGGGATCCCTAGGCAGGACTTCAGAGCACTGTTATCAAAAACGGACTGGACCAGACCGAACGGTTGAACCGGAAAAACCAGGAACTGGCTCCCACACCGGTTCCCAAAACCCCCAAAACAGGAACTCTTTCAAAACCAGCCAGAACCAGTGGAACTGGGTAAAAATGAAAAAAAATTATTTGTTTAATAAAAAAGGGCACGGGTTGGTCGAACCAGGAACCGACCACCCAGCCAGTTCAACGACTGGTCCGGTTATGAAAACACTGCTCCAGAGTCAAAAGCAAGACCTCACATGTACAGCTAGGCAATTGGCAGGTTGTAGAAACAGTCTGATGACACAAATATGAGTTAACTGTTATCGTATACCACATAGGCCATGGCTTAAAGATATGAACCAGCCTTGCACCAGACATCAAATTGGCCCAACTATCAAATGCTTAAGAAAGCTTAGAAGCAATTAACTACCACATAAACCCCCTCTGTTTTTTAACCAAAGTTAGAATTCACCAGCATAAAGAAATCTGCATTACCTACAGAAATGGCAGTAGTGCTCCTCTGGTACCTGCAAAGTTTAATTGAACTCCAACAGTTATTGTAGCTCTAAAAATCATGAAAGAAACCAGAGGTTCAAGATCTACTTACACATAGGACAGAGAATGTACAAGTTCCTGCAGATCATCAGCTGAGAAACCAATCTCATCCAACAACACATGATAATGTGTAGGCCGGGTTGTCCCCTACAGCAGAACATGACCCAAAATCATGAATAGTTTACATGGGGTGGAGATTGCTAAAGGAAAGGACTAAAAGTGTGCACATGTATGTATGTATGTGTATGTGTTTGCACGAAAAAAGAGGCTTGTATACTTGGTCAGAAAAGGCCAACAGTAAAGACACAACTCTAGCCATGCATACAATACTTTGAGCTGTGCATTGATACAGTAAAGGTGGAAACAAACAAAAAAGCTGTCCAAGTATTTCTTGTGCATGCTAAGTCAGACTAAGGCAGAGAAAGATGGGGGAATGGCCTCCTAAGTCGGACTCAAGGGTGTTGCACACTATAGCTGGCCTTGTAATGGTATGCATCCCAAAACAAGTGAATGTTGACCAATAAAGGCCCAATTAGCTGGCTACTCGATACTCACAATCATCCCAGCATGCGCGCACATGTAGAAATCATTGTTTCGCGGATGACCAACCCTGTTGTCAATGACTGTCCCTGCACAGGTGAAAACAAAGAAAAAGGTTACATCCAATGATTAAAAATGACATCTTTTCTAGACGAGTTTATGAAAAGGCTAACCAGGTGGAACATTATCAGGTGCTCCTGACTGAAAGAACTTTGTATGATGGTTTTTTTGTGCGACAATAACCAAGAACCTAGGACACCACTTCTCATCCAGGAACTTGCAGGCCTACAAAATATAAAAGAAAACACAGTTTAAAAACACAATTGTTTTTAAGAACTAAGAAACTTAGAATTTTTTTGCATGTTAATGAAGGGATTTTGTGTTGCCGTGAAAACCTCAATGATTTGATCCAGTTCGATGTTCAAGACTTGATTGAATTGTGACTCGCTTACTCCATCCCTAAACCCAAACATGTATAATTGAAGAAGTAAGGACAACAAAGAACCCAAAATAGAATGAACTGGAAATGAACAGTCTTGAAGATGAAACTAAAAACAAGCTCAATTTTTAAAATTATGGGTATTTTAATTTCAAAAATGTACTCATTCAATGGAATATATCCACCCTCCAATTGTCTTAAATGCATAAACTGAATCACACGAACAAACTTTAGAGGCAAGTTAATGACCTTTTTAGAAGTTTAAAGTAAATCTAACCTTATCGCGGAAAGGAAAACACACAAAATTTTGCTTTCTTAGTGTTGAAATCAATAATTTTGCTTTCATTTTATAATAGTATAGTTCATATAACATTTAAAGTATGATAATTTTTATAATATATATATATATATACTCATGTATCTCTGAATCTTGAGTTTTGGGGTTCACCATATCTAACACCCAGTATCCGATTGTGCATACTGCATAGGACAGGTATGTTGGTTATTCGCTTTTGATCAAAGACAATTCTAGCCCAACAAGATTCCAAAGCAGGAAGAGGTCATCTGATGATTGACCCTGACCCCATGCATGCACACAACATTTACACACACACAATACAGGTAAACTGGATGGAAGTCTACCGTCCCATCAGCCTTTGCCAAATAATCCTTTTATACATGTATTAGTAGCTACAAATACTCAATACAAAGTAATGCATCTAGGCAAATAGATATGCATCAAATCATGTGAACAGCATATAATAATAGTGTTAAAACATAATAATAAATGGCTCCGTTCTTTTGGTGGAACTTTTAAAAGTCCGGAACATTAATATTTTGGAACAAGAGGCAAGAATATCAGAAGGATAGGGGAGAGGGTTTCTAACTCTTTTACAAAATGGTATCTCAGATTTATCAGGTTCAATTTAATTAGAAGTTCCACATGTATGGAACTTAAAAAATCTGAATTTTTTGTTGGAACTTGAAAGATCCATATTTGTAGAGCTTTTGCACTCTATGGAATAATATAGTTCTAGACATTAGTAAAATCAGGCATGAAACGATGAAAGTTCTAGACTTTAAAAGTTCCACCAAAAGAACGGAGCCTAATGGCATTTGTAAACTATATAGCGATGTATGAAGTATGAACAAGCTTACTATGGATTGCTTTCCATTTTGTAATAAGTTGCCTGGGATTCTGAATAAAGCATTAAACACATCGGAATTTGAGACGAGCGTTACTGACACAAATAAGCATTTTGAAAGTATGATTCGTGTCAAAAACTATTTCTCTGCAGCTGAGAGAACACAAATAACTGCACTAAGTGTAGAAATTTGCAAAAAACATTTTGAAGATGTCAATCTCATTGTTATCAGTTTATCAAACGTTTGACATCTGTCACGTGACTAGAGACTGAGCAAAAGAAAAAATAGTTAAAACTTGACTTATCAACGAGGTACGTGCTCTTGCTTCTTCCAGAGCAAGATTAGAGGGCAGATCAAAACCAAAATGTAGAAAATAATGGAGATACTTCCATTTGGCAACCAGAAAAACAAAAATATACCTGAAAATAATTATCTGATCAGGCTTTCTTTTCCCTGAACTCACATAAAAGTCCAGCAACAGCTCCCTGAAATTCAAATAACAGTGCATCCTTCAGCAATCTATGACGTCTTATTAAACTCAGAAGTATAACTAGAGAAAATCAAACACTTCAGAAGAAATCAACATGCATTTTAGAAGCATCCACTATTGCCAATTACGATAACAAGAGAAACTACATAATCAACAACTGTAGAAACTTTGAGAACCGTAATTTAGTGAGATCAAAATGCAGAATGGAAGAAACCCCACCGAACTATGCCTCCATCCTCTGTATCTGATACTGGCTTAAATAGAGAATCTATCATTTCAACTTTGGGTGACTGTGTACGCACGGATGCCCTATAACGAGAAATCAACGGCCATTGCCTGGAGCTGACTACCTAGGAATTTCATGAATAAAAATAGCACCAAAATCGAATCAGAATAAAGAAAAGGATTCCAAAAATGCTGGATTGTGTTTTTGTAATATTAAAATAACACAACAAAATTTCTAGATAGAGTAGATGCTTTTATACAAGCCATCAGATAAGGAAAGGACAGTATGTTACAGCAGCAATAGAAGGCACATCAGACTGGCCAGGAGAGCCATGTGACACATCCATCCCAAGGATTATCGTGGGAACCTTCGAAACCAGAGGAATAGAAGGAGATTGTTCAACGGCCAAAAAAGAATTCATACCACCCAGCTGTAAAGATAATGAACAAGGAAGTATAAAACATGTGATAAATCAACAGAGAACAAATTAAAGACTGGGAGAGTACTTCCACGAATCATGCATCACTAAAATAGCTCACTTTCGCATTAATCTTCAAGAGTACATTTGTAAGATACTGGTCATTCACTCTTGTAGGTGCAATGCACTGGGTCACAATACCAAATTCTGCAAGATTCTTCCTTTTCCATGGACCTTAAAGGTTAAATGAATCTATTATTAGATACAAGATGAAGAAATTAACGTTATCGGTAAGATATTAAATTCTTTAAATAAAAAAAGGCTAACCATAGACTTCAGAGTTTTTCCTTTCAGAGAGAAGACACAGAATAAACTGGGGAGCCCCAGGAAGTTTCGACTTGATTTGTTCAAACATCTGTTCCACTCTAACAGGAGGCGGTGCCCGTCTAGACTGAGGATTCTCTTCAAATACATCAAATGGAGGATCTATTACCTACAAAGGCAAAAACAAAATAAAAGAAAAGAAAAGAAAAAAGTTTAATTATGCACTTGATTCCATGCCGCAGTATAAACAATAATCGAACTCACAATTCCTTTCATTTCTCCACATTTGATTAGATCTCTGGTAAGATTGCGTATATCACAGCGTGCGGAGAAGTTAACAATAACCCAGCGTTCAATCTTGGTTGGATCCACTAATTTCTAGAGAAGTGTGAATCAATTGTCAGGATCACTGAAATCAAGATTTCAATATGGTAGAAACAAAAAAAAAATCACCTTATTGTTAAAGTTCCACCGCCCATTTCGAGGAAAGAAGTCTTCTCCCTTGCCAACTTTCAACTGAGGTTAATTAAGAATGGATGGAGTGAGTTAGAAAAGACCCAGACATGTCATGATAACAAAGACAATCAGGGTAGATCCAAACAAAATATAATTCACAGTTGAACCAGAACAGCACATGGCGTATACAAGTGAATAAACAAGTAGAATACCTTCGGGGCCGATAAAACACGGCCTTCAATTTGAGTAAAGTTTGTATTAATTGAAATGCCACAGGAACGCAACATTGGGTCTGTATCATAGTTGTTTTTTTTCAACGCCTGCCAGAAAGCCCATGTAAAAACCATTAACTTATGTACATTAAGAAAAACCTAAATCTGATTACCAAAAAAAAAAAAACCGTAAATCAGCCAAAACTAGAGACCAGAAACCTACCTCAGTCAAAACCCTCATCCTTTCCGGGGGTTTTTGTCTTGATTTCTCTACCAGTGAAGATCGTTGATGAGTGGACAACGACTTTGTATAGCGTTGCAAGGAAACTAGAGAACAAAGCTAGAAAATGCAGAAGACAAGCTTAATCACAATATTTACCACAAAAATGAATACATCTGTTAGGATAAAAAAAGTGTCATTTCACCTCAAGAGGGAAGTAAGTTGGCCGCTTTGGTTTTCCGACATTAATGCATGGCAAATCTGCAGAATAACGCAACTCAATATGGCGATAATTAACGAAATAATCATAGACCGTCACTTCAACAGTTTGAACCTCTCCATCCCCATCCCTTCCATTCTTCTGTTTTAACGAGAACCTACAACGTGAAAAACGTCATAATAAGCAAAGTGCAACATACACAGAAAAAACTATAGTGAAACCCATTTAATGGAGTCCGACATTTTCAGCATAGCCAGAGGAAAAAAGAAACTTAATGACGATAGCAAAAGCTTACATCTGCTCTTTACAGGTGTTCTCACTCAATCCAGTGATTTTGTACTCCATATTAGAGGGACTAGTCTTTATCCTCAAATTTTTAAGTGTCCGTTTAGCCTGTTATCAAGAACAAGTGACAAGAGCTTTTGATGAGGTAAGGTTTTATCAGCACAATACCAAAACTTGAACAGAAACATTGGTTACCTTCGCAAAGTCAATCCCAAAGGGATCCCTCACATTTTGGTTGGCAATAAGAAAATCCACCACAGGCCCAGGCTGTATTATCATTGTAGTAGATACATCTGTACATGATGTTAACAGAGATTAACAGAGACATTAATGAAAATGACACAGTTGGGAATAAAAATATCATACACCATTAAGAAAGGTACAAGATATTACCTATATTCAAGGACAAACCACCTTGGGTTGCTCGAAAACTTGAATGGAACCCTCTGCATCCAAGAACACCACCTCCCAAGTCTGTGAAGTTCCTTGGATCATTGTGAAAGAAAGATTGACGGACTAAGAGGCAGCCCCTGTAGAGAACAGACCAAGTTTAGCAAGGTAATAACAAAATCAAGCAAACCAAGATTTCTAAAACAAATATAACTTACTGTTTTGCTGCATGCTGCCTTAAAATAATATCTAGAACTCTCAAGGCTTCTTGAGAGTTCTCTGATTCCTGACCTTGTAACGCGTTTGAAATGGCCTGCATTGGTATCTTAGCTGCAAAGCTTATCTCTACTTTAAATGTTTTGGACTGATATGGACGCTTAAATCTCTTCCGATCGCTCTCATTGGGACTTCCATTACCACCAGGGCTGCCTTGCCCCGCAGTTCTAGATACAAAATCACACGCCAAGTTAATATCTAGAGCCAAATGATATTGAAGTATGACCCAAACACAACTCATGCATATCGTCTACCTATTTGATGAGATGTCCTCAAGGACAACAGTGAATTCAAGTTTGTTTCGAGGGAGAGCACCAACTGTAAACAGGCTCTTCTCTCCATCATAAGCAAAATCCTTTCCATTTAGCTCGGTATCATAAGTCTCATGGACTCTATCAATCAGTTTTCTTCCAATGCCCTTTCCATCAACAGGGCGGCCATCTTCATAAAAAAGGGCAACCTGTCCCATAGGAAAAAAAATAAATGGAAGGAAAATATTCAGGAATAAGTTGAGATTTGACAGACATCTCAACTTTCAGCATCATCAAATCCCTAAGAAAGCATATAAATAGAGACAAGAGCTAGAGGGATACTTACACTGTAATGGAAAAAGTGTCCATCCACTTTGGTAACAGCAACTTTGAAATGATTAGTTAGAAGTTGTATTTTTTGCCCTTTAGACCCCATACCAGGCCTAGCCATTGGGACCCGTTTAGGCTTTGATACCTTCTTCACTGGCTCGGGAATGAGTTCTGATTCAGCTCGCAAGGGAACCACATTCGGTGGAATAACAGGTGGTGGTGGCAGAGCCTCCGTTGCCTCATTTCCTTCTTGCTCAAAAGAGCCCATCTCCTAAATCTTAATCATCAAAAATCATGAGTTAAGAGAATAATAAAAATATTCCTAGAACATATTAAATGCAGATAAAAATAAAAACTATTACCTGAATCGAGGACAACAAACAACAAAAATCGATAAACTCAAACAATCAAAACTCATGACTGAAACAAGAAATTCTATCTGAAAATAATGAGACTATTATATAAACATGAACTTCACACAACAAACAAAAACCAGTATCACTACTGACAAACTGTTAGACAATCGAACAAGAAGCTCTGTGCTATGACAAAGAAGATTAACATGGCAAAATCAACATGTAAGTTGCCATGGCAAGATGTTTGGTACAGTACCACTTCTACCTCCATTCAACAGTTGAAAACACAACCACAAGGCAGGCACATGGTAGTATAAGAACTGTGCTGTCCTTGCTGCCTCAAATAGTTTTCTCCCATAAAATAAAAATTTTCAAGAACTAGAACATGGGGTAAATACAGAATAGAAATTGTATATACAGAAAGATAAACTACACAAACCAAAACAAAAATTAGCAGAGATTTTAGCAGAATCATACTCAATAAAGCTAAAATTGCACAAAAAACGGAGAAAACCAGAAGAAACCATGGAAATAACCAAGTTGGAGAACTTAATGGAGAAAGGGTACTATCAAATAAGAACAAAAGAGGCACAAACCAAGCACAGTGGCCCAGCTTTTAAAAAAGGAAAAATCTAGGGCATGCAAGCACAGAAGAGCTCAAACAACCCTAATAAACAACAAAAAATGCAAAATAGGCATCTATATAGAAAATGCAGAATAAAAAACCAGAGAATCGTTTCAAGATGGCGAAAATCACAGCAAAACCCCTTCAAATACAAATCTAAACTACAGAGACGAACTTAAACCAAAAAGGAAACTCTAACAGTAGCTTCAAGAGAAAACTGTAACCAGACCAAAATACCACAACTCAAATCTCCAAACATTCACAGAAAACCTCACCTCACCCTCAAATCGAAGAGAATATTAGCAGCAGATACAGATAACAGCAACCTCAAACGATTCCTGAAAGAAAAACACGAACAAGTGAACAGATCATGCTTAGATCACTGAAATAATCAAGAAAACCCTTAAACTAGAGAAAATAAAGAGCAGCATTACAGATTTTCAAACTCAAAACGCCAAAAACTGCTCAAAAACAGCATAAAAAAATTCGAAAACCTAGAAATCTTCTCCAAGGTGGTGAAAAGAAGAAGAACAGAACCTCCAAAGGGGTATTTTAAAACCGGGCGAAAATTCTTCAAGAATTCTTGCAGGAAGGAAAAAAAATCCAAAACCAAAACCAAAACCAAAACCCTACCTAAAGCTTAAAAAGGAGAAGGAAAACCCAAGAAAGACGAGTCTTTCTAATTTATCTCTCTCCCTCTCTTTTTTTTAGTTTCTCACTCTCTTTGAGACTCTCTATATTCACACGCCCGTCGTCGATTCCTAAGTATTCGCTCACCGAAGGCATACGAAGGGACTATTTGGTGTGTCACACCTCGATTTGTAATTACGAGGAATGTTAGCCCCACTCTTAAATTTTGAATTTTTTTACTTTAACTATGGGAGCCACACGTGTCATTTTCTATTCTTAGATATTTTAACAACCTTTTTTGAAGCATAAAATTTTATTTTTTTTTTGTGAAAAAATTATGATGAACACACTCTAAACACGCGGCCTAAGGGAGCCGTTGAGGTAGTGGTACAAAATAGAGTAGTTACACCTTACTAAAAGAAAATAAAATTCAAGCTCATAAACAACTACTTTTATAAGGACTAAATATGTTTGTATGGTGCTATCATAACATGCTACGTCTTGAACTTTTATTTTTTTTTTTTGGTTGAACTTAGAATGGCAATCCACAAGCTTGTTGTTTCTCACACTAAAAAGCCAATCAAACAAGGACAATGAAGAATGATACCCAAACTCACTGCCCAAGTTGAAGTAGATCTTAGAAAATTAATTGTTGTAGGTTTCATTCAAGAATTTCAGAACCTTACTTGGCTAGCCTATATCATGATAGTGAAGAACAAACAAATCATGGTCTGTTTTGACTTTAGGAATTTCAATGCAACTTGCTCAAAAGATTAATTTTCATTAATATAATAAATTGCTAATGAATAACACTTTCGAATATGAGGCCCTATGTTTTAGGAATTGATTCTTAGGATATAACTAAATCTACATGTTGCCTGAAGAACTCACAAAATTATGCACTCTAATAGGAAGATCTTCTAGCATACAGTCATGTTTTGGGCTAAAAATTATAGTGTAGACTATCAAGGGCTATAACAAAGATCTTTCACAATATGATCGGGATGAATGTTATGTCGAAGATCTAGTAGTGAAGACAAAACAAATATTGAACCATGTTGAAGATATCAATAGTCGTCTATCATCTCGGGAGGGGGGGAGGGAATATGAAAATAAATCCCCCAAAAATGTGCCTTTTGAGTGAACTCTAGAAAATTCCTAAGGCTTGTAGCTTGATATTGTGTAACGACCCCAAATCCTACCTTGACCAAAATAGGACATTGGTCGCCATATTTCTTAACCTGCTTAAATCTCATGATATATAAGGCATACAACACGAGTCTCTAAAATGAAAATAATAAAATTTCAATATATAAAACCAAACCATCATGCTCAAGTCTATGGTCAACATAAACATAACCTACCATAAACAAATTAGTCTAATACCCAACTATGAAGTAATCTGATAAGCAACATCATCTAAGAGTCTATTACAATTCTTTTAACTGAAACAGAACATAACCAACTAATAGAGGTAACCATCAAAACCCCAGGCTCCCTCCTCGGAAGGCTCACCTTCTCCTCCTTCCTCGACATATGTCTCTTCAATCCACGGTTCCACCATGTACTCCTATTCTACACCTGTCAAGACAAAAGTCTGATTAAGTACTTAAGCACTCGGTGTATATAAAATCCAACTAACAACAAGTATCTCCGTACTTAGTTAGAATCATAACCAATAGCATAATAACATAATCAAAGTGCTAAAGAACATGTGTTCATATACATCATATCATCACTTTGACTCATGTACTTGTGAGAACCTTAGACTTAGGAGACAACATGCTTATGACATATTTATACTTATGAGACCACGTGCTTATGAGATGCTTATGCTTATGAGTCTTTGAGCAGCTTTTTCTGATCATACACTTATTCAGATCCCTCATTGGGTTTATTTAGTCTATCAAGCGTATGTAATGCTTATGTTTGTGGTTCACATGTGTAATGTAGAGACCTGAACATTCTTTCATGCCTTTAATACAAAGAGTATGAGTATATTAGTCTTTTGTTATGTTTTTATGCATATTTAATTATATCTAAGCGGTATAGTGTTGTTCAAATGTTTAACTATTAATAAGATGAAAAATCAGAGGTCACGATCGATCACAGGTGAACCAACGATCGATTGCCCAGAACCTGAAATCTGGGTAAATCCCTGTTTTATGCGATGATTGATATCACTAACGCGACGATCGATCGTCTTGAACCAGAAAACTTGGGAAGCTTATGTTTCTTTGACGATCTATCGCAGTAGATGCGACAATCGATTGCAAATCGCGATTTAGGTTTTTAAAAGAATTACGAAAATGAGAGTTTTAAACCCCTAGCCTATAAATAACACTTCTAATTCAAGGGTTTTAGACTCTAAAGGGTTTCTAACCTAATTTAGGAGAGATTTTGGGAAAAATCTAGGGTTTCAAGAGGATTGGCTTGGAGGAGAAGGAATTTGTTTGGAGAAGAACGAGATTAGCTTGGAGATCAACCCCAAAGCTTGAAGGAGCTTCATCTAGCGATTTGGATCCAATAGAAGGATCCCTAAAGTCGATGTCCCTTCTAATTAACCCTATTAAGATGTTTTGCATGTTTTAATAAGAATATATAGGGATTATCAAGAGATTTACATGAATATGCATAAATTAAGGAATTGAAATATGAATTGAGGCTGATATCATATCTAGTCTAACTCTTGTATTATTATGATTATTGATTCAGTATGATAAATGATGAATTAATAGAGATTTGCATGTTTAAGTAAGGATATGGATGAATTTGTATGTTAAAGGTTAGATTGAATCTTGGATTATGTTTATGGATTATAGATGCATAGAAATGATAGTGGATGGGTTAAAATGGAGAATGGATGAATTATGAATATGTGAATGTGGTTATGGATGGGTATGTTATGGTTATGGAACGTGAAAATAGGAAGTGCATTATATACATAACTAACGCATGGTAAGTGTTTGTTGAAATGTCTAGGAATACTAAGTGTGGAAACGATGATATTGAGAGGTTGTATGTGTACGATAAGATACGCTATGATGAATTATGCCTAATAATGATGTTAGAAATGTTAGCATGAGCATGACAAGATATGAAGTATGTTATGATAAATTATGTTTGTTCATGTTGCATGGTAATTGATATTCGAGTAGGCCAATGCTTAGAGGAAGTCCTCCATGTCAGAAATTCTCTAACTAGGGAGATGTAACCTATCGGAATTTCTTGGTGGAAGATGAAATCTAGGTGATGACCGAGTTTGGATGTTAATCACGACACTCAAGCACAAGTTCACATGTGAAGTAGTTTACAAGTCTCATATATACACAAGCATGACACGGACATTGTATGGACACTGGACACTGAAATACAAGAACAAGAATACCGTACATGAGTTACAAGGACAAGTGTAAGGACAAGTACATGAATAAGGACAAACACAAGTACAAGAACACTGCATGATTTTTACAAGGACCCTGAATTTTAAGTAGCTCCTGTATTCATTAATGCCCTCTATGGATAAAATTTCAAGTCCTGGATAATTATCATGGACATTGACATCTAAGAGCTCTAGAGGCTTATGTTTCTGTCGATGCACCTCCATGGATTTAAATACAAAGACCTCGATGACTATTTTTATGAGAAAACAAACATGCATGACATTTATGGTACAAATTCAAGAGTTATAAGTCCAAGAGTCACACAAGTACACGAGTCAAGCTAAATCATGATGTTCACATGTTTCCGCCCTCCAATTTTGTTCATGTTATATTAAACTACTATTGACTTTACAATTGTTGCACAATTTGGATATTGGATATATGCATGTGTCATTATTGGTTAGTTTGGATATCTGCTGAGTATTTAATGCTCAGTCAACCTGTTATTGTTATTCAGGTCTAGCATAGGATCAGGCAGCTACTCCTTGGGTGGAAGAGGATTATATTGAGAAAGTGGAAGAAGGTGAATTTCCGGTTGTTGGAGCCCGGGATCTTGACCAGTTTCCGTATTGTTAGATTATTTTCAGTTTCAGTTTTATTGAGTGAGAACTTGTAATAGACTTGAGACTTTTTAGTAGATGTTGCTTTAGTTTATGTTTTTTTGAATTTGGATTATTATTGGTTTATTATATATCAGATGAGATGTTTTTATGGAAGAATTTTATAGTTGCTATTTTGAGAGATTTATCATTAGTTTTGCCTTATTGCAATTAAAATAAAGCAGAGATAAGTAATGTAACGGACCCAAAGTCCCATTATGACCAAGGTGAGGTTTGGGGTCGATACATGTGACTTGTGAGACTCTTATCTTAACACACATGTGAGTTTGTGCATAAGTGTCGTAATTAACATTCGAATCGGTCATCCCTTAGGTTCCAAACCTCCGCCAAGAAACTACGTCAGGTTACATCTCCCTGGTTAGATAATTCTTAACATGGAAGTTTTTCCTCTAAGTTCTTACATTCCCAAATATCAATTACCAAGCAAAATAATTAGACATAATTTAACAAACAATCATATATATATATACTCATCCTCCATCATATATATACCCTTCTTCCATTTGTACACATTCCACCAACAATATAAACCTTGAATCCATCCACATACATTCTCATCCTCCATTCACTCTATTCTTAAGGCTAAACATCATTAATTTCATAAGAAACCTCCATATTATAGTCATACTCATCCATAATAACTCATATTATAGTCATTCATCATACCAATAATCCATCATTTCTAACTTAAATCATCTTAATCATACATAAGTTCATAATTCAAGTGAGTTGGATAGTATATTAACATTTGGGATCATTCCATTCGATCCAAAATCCTCACAAGAAGGTTTGATATTGATTTTCAAGTTTTCCTTGCAATCTCCAAACAATCTCTTCCTTAGAATCCTATGTTTTCTTTCTCCTTTTTGCCAACTCAAACTCTCGAAATAGAACCTCTATTTATAGCCTAGGAGTTTAAAACCCTGATTTCTGTAACTTTTTAAAAATTTATGTGCGTGACTACGATCGATCGCACATACACTGCGATCAATCATAGCCTCCAGTATGATCGATCATACTGATGCTGATCTATCGCATATCACACAAATCAATTTTCCAAAATTTTGAATGAGTGCGATTGATCGTAAATACCCTACGATCGATCACAACCATAACAAAGATTTTCCCCAGTTTTAGACTGAGTACAATCAATCGTAGCTCCTCTGCGATCGATCGTATGCTCTGTTTTTCCCTCTTTCCAACGCTTAAGCCTTTTAAACCCTCTATACCGCTTAGCCATAATCACGACATGTATAATAACATAACAGAAGACCAAACTACCCTTATTAATTCTATTAAAGACATGAAAGAAAGTTCGGGTCTCTACACATTGTGTATAGAGATTGATGTCACAATGATGAAATCCATCTTAGAAATGCCTCGCGAAAAAAACTTATATGAACTTAAAGTTTCAATGACATTTGGCATATATGTATCACGTCATCAACTAGGATGTGATACATGAATCTGATAAAACAAATGATCAAATTCACTAATCTAATTCCAAGCAAGCAAACAAAGCACATTATATGAAAACCATAGCAAAAAATATAATGCACAAGTATGATTGTTCGAATAGAGGTCACTTATTTCTTTTAGTTGCTTTTGATATGCTAACACAAGGATTTTGATTCACTTAAAAGATGAGGAGTACTTTTGGCTTGTAGACGTAGAAATTTATTGTCATTCCACACCGGGGAAAAATCGCTTTAAGATGGAATAACACTAAATAACCGAAGACAGGGTCACCACCTATTATAATTAGGAGAAAATAGGATCCCTAGGTCTAATGGATAAGGCATGGTGTAAGCACCCCATTTTTGCACCCCCATGAGACCCGCAGTATCACCTCATTCCAAACTCTAGGACCCCTTTCAAACACCCTCCAAATTGTAGGACCCCCCTTAAACTCATTCCTAAACCCTAGGACCCACCATCTAAACCTTGAAACCGCCCCTTCATTAATGCCCTAGGAAAATTCTCAAACCCTAGGACCTTTCTCTTAACCTACGACCCCATCTCAAACCACCTTTAGAACCCTAAACTCTAAGCCTTTAAAGCCCAAGAACCAAACCTATATATTCAAAATCATGTCCCGTGACCCATCTACTAACAACTCATATTTCTAAAAACCAAATCCAAATACTCATATCTACCTAACCCATATCCAATAACCCATAATCAATAACTCATAGTCTACAAACCCATCAACTCCCTTACACCTCTTACAAACTCACTAACTCTCTTACACCCTTACAACATTCAACTCATCAACTCTCTTACACCTCTTACAAAACTCATCAATACTCTTACACCCCTGACAACACTCAACCCATCAACTCTCTTACACATTTTACAAACTCATTATCTCTCTTACACCCCTTACACCACTCAATCATCACTTTACTCTCTCTCTCTCATTATCTTTCTTTGACAACTCATCCCCTAAACTCCTAGAACACACAAAGTTCATCTCTCTCTTTCTATTTTTTGACAACTCACCACATCTCTTACACCTCTTACAAAGTCATCAACTCTTTTACACCTATTACAACACTCAACTCTTTGCCCACTATCTTATTTTACCCCCTATGTAAAGGACATACTCCAACCCCTTAATTTTTCTATAAATACTCATCCCTTAAATCCTTAGAGGGCACTCTCAAAATTCCCTAGAGAAACTATTGGCCTTGGTGGAGAAACTCTATCAAGCTCTCTTTTGCCTTATTAAAAATCCCTCCTTTATGACTCTCAAAAGTCTCTAGCGAAACTCTTGGCCTTGGTGGAAAAAATATCTCCAAGATTGCTCCCTTGCCTTAGTAGAACCATTAAACCCCTTAGGAAAAGACCTTGCCTTAAAGAAAAAGCCTCTTTCCTACAAGCCTTAAACCTTTACTAGTCCTTATGGTCTCCCTTTGACTCCCTCAAGACCTAGCTCACAACCAACCCTGTAAGGAAGAGGGGCCCTAGCACTTGGGCTTTCTTCTCACTTAGAAATCTTTGAAGGAGGATATCCGGATCATGATTTGGAGCAACAAACCGTTGGATGACTCTATGTAAGTATGTTTCTCTCACTTTCCATTTCTTTTTCATCCACTTCTCCTTTGTTTCTTGCATAAATATGGACTATTGATAGCTGGATTTTGCCATAGCTGTAGAGCCCCGGACCTTTTCACAGTTAATACATGACACTTTCGTTGTCATTTTGCCTTAAAAGAGGTATATTAATAAATAAGGAGGAAATTGGAAATTCTGAAACGTCAGAAATGTTCCTTTTCGAAGTACGAGCCCAACTCAAGTTGAATCGTCAAAATCGGACGAACGAGTCAAAAGATATGGCCAAAACAGTCTGGACCTGTCGGCAATCGATAGCTCGGACGGCGCTAAGGACATAGCTCGGAAGGCGCTAAGGTCGTAGCTCGGTTGTCACTAAGGACGTAGCCCTAGCTCTGATAACGTATACGTTGTGCATCCGTTGTGCAACGGACAACTGTACGTTGTACAGCAGACAACGTGTACGTTGTAAGCACAACGGGCACGTTGTACATGAGACAACGGACTACGAGCTCAGCACTATGCACGACACAACGTGACAACGGGTTCGGCACCCTTCACAACGGTCAACGTGTTCGGCACTATCCACAACGAACAACGTGTTCAACACTATTCACGGCACAACGTGTTTGACACTGTTCACAGCACAACGTGTTCGGCACTATCCACAACGGACAACGTGTTCAACACTATCCACAACGGACAACGTGTTTGACACTGTTCACAACACAACGTGTTTGACACTGTTCACAGCACAACGTGTTCGGCACTGTTCACAGCACAACGTGTTCGGCACTGTTCATAGCACAACGTGTTTGACACTGTTCACAGCACAACGTGTTTGGCACTGTTCACAGCACAACGTGTTTGACACTGTTCACAACACAACGTGTTCAGCACTCGTGCTTTTGCAGAAATTTTAGTAAGGGTATTATGGTCTTTTGGTCGGTTCACTCTTACCTTAAGAGTTTAACCCGAGCCTTTAGGGCTTCATTTTCGACACTTAGAGAGATTGAGAGATAAGAAGAGAAGAAAGGGCGATTCCCAAACCTAGGGTTTCCATTTTGGAGAGAAATCAAAAGGGTTTTGAGACCCTAGATCACTTCAAGTCCGGCTTTTCTCCAAGATCACGGCTCAAGCACCCGTGGAGAGCGTTCCCCAAGCTAGGGCAGCACCTCACGGTCGATTTTGGAAGGGGTTTCTTCTTCATTTCTTCAAGGTCGGTACTTCTTGCTACCCTCCTAGTTATAGTTCTTCTTTTCCTTTATTTTCTTTGTGTTCCTTTATACATCCATGTATTATGAAATGGGTTGTGAATGGTGAATGGTGAATGATGAATGGAGATAAGTGTGGGCAATTGGATGCCGTGTGTATTGATGTGATGGATGAACGGAGAGGGCATTGTACCCATAATAAACATACATATGTGATGTGAATGAAACCCACCTAGAAAAGCATGTTGTAGGGTTAATAAATAATGAATGCACCATGTTTGATGAAATGCCAAGGTGAATAAAGTGAGTTGTAAATTAGGAAATGCATGCCTAATAAATTATGGATATTGCTAGGGCCTATGATAGTGTGTTTTCTTGCTTTCCCTAAATGATGTGAATATTACATTGCTCAATCATTGATGTTATATGTGTTGTGAATTACCCAAATGTCATATTTAAATTTAAATGCAAGTATGTACACGATTCCCACGAGCACGGCATGCATGACATGATTTACCGAGGTTTTCAAGAACATGGTTAGAGGTGGGACATATCTTACGATATGTTTTATCTCGCTTTTCACAAGAAAACAAGAACCAACATTCCACGAGGGGTCTCCCCTCACTCACAAGTGCATATCATGAAGAAGGGCCTCCCTTCCCTCGCAAGTACATTCATATCATGAAGAAGGGTCTCCCTTCCCTCTCAAGTGCATTGTATAAAGAAGGGTCTCCCTTCCCTCTCAAGGTATCTCTCAAGCGCATCTCACAAGGATATCTCGCAAGTGTATCTCACAAGTTACATGATCACAAGCAAGCACGCATGACATGCATGACATGACACGTACGACACGCTCGACAAGATCAAGCAAGACAAACACGACCAGCTTTCAAGTACGAAAAGATATTTCAAGCCAAGTCAAGTGCACGATGTTTTCAAGAGGTTTTATAGGCTTTCTACGAAATACAAGTATGATTATAAATTGCTTTACTTCCTTGTATGATATGAATTGTTTCCGTCTAACATATATGAATTGCTCCTGATTTATGTATTGCCATTTTTATGCTATGACTATTGGTTAGTATTTGGTACCCGCTGAGTATTCCATGCTCAGCCGTACTTCTTATGTCGGCAGGTTCTGAGGGAGCTGCTGCTCCATTTGATGTTTGTGCTCCTGGTCCATGGGTGGAGGAGGAGTATGTCGAAGAGCCTTTGGAGGAACCTCCCGTAGAGGGTTATCAGTAGGTGGTGTTAGATTCTGAGTGGATTAGCTTTGGGTGAGCATGAGTGATTATATCCATGTATTTTGGCGTGCATGTCCGCACTTTCTTTGTTTTGATTTCTTTGTATTAAACTTGGACCATGTGTATATACTTAGAGGTTGTTAGACTTCCGCTCTGTTTTATAGTTATGTTTCCGCTGTCATCCTCTATTGTATATGCTCTGTGGGTTTTTGCAGGTTGGTTTGTCAAGCAAGTCATGTAAGTCATGATTAGTCGTCCAAAGTTCACTCTAACTCCTAGGGTGGGTTTTGGGTCGCGACACTAGCTCAGGAAGCCATTGTTTCTCATTGCCATTGATCTCAGTGACGAATTGAGATGGGCATCCCAATCTCATCAACAAAATCATGCGGGAAGCACCTAGATGCGTGTAACAGCTAGTTTTAAACGACTATTTTTGCATTAAATGTTTTCCCAACGGCTATAACGGATTGAGAGCTATAAATTGAGTTCATTGATGAACTACAAACAACTATTAAACTACCAAATATCAAATCATTAACTCTCATCAATTCTCACCAAGATTTTCACCGTATTATCATTTGAGAAAACCTAGAAATCCTCAATCTCTTATTTCAACTATTCAACTCTTATCATTTGAGAGATTTTCTAGAGTGCTTTAAAGCCAATCTATTCAACCCATTTAAGGAGCAAAATTTCGGATTAAAAATCTAAATTTCATATTGTAAATCTAAATTTCAGATTGAAAATCCAAATTTCGAAGAAGATAAGAAATGATTGTTCTCTTGCAAAGTCAGGTTTAATCCGTATCCGAAAAATGATTGTAAATGTGTGATTCTTGTCCGAAAAATAATTATAAATGTTTGGACTTCACCCGGAAGAAGTTTGTGCAATTAGTAAATTGTGGTGAATCCTTGAAGCGGGAAGCTTAAGGCTGGGACATAGGAAGGTTGCCGAACCTCGAGAACAAACTCCTTGTGTTTGTAATCTCTAACTCTCTACCTTACTTTTCTTTATAACATCAATTTATAATTGTTAGTTGTTTTCCCTTGTAAATTTAAATTATGTAAAAAGGGACATAGTTGAAATTTAAACTTGTCAAGACCCTATTCACCCCCCTCCCCCCTCTAAGGTCAATACTTGGGCAACAATTGGTATCAAAGCAAAGACTCTATATCTTTGATTTAACAATCTTAGAGTAAAATATATTAAATGACAAACATTTTTGCAACTACCTTAGGAGAGGCCAATCCACTACTAGACCTCCATTATTCAATGGAGAGAATTATAATTATTAGAAAACCCAGATGATATATTACATCCAAGCCCTTGACTATGAATGTTAGAGAGTCATAGTCAAAGGTCCACATCTTCCACTAAAACTCTTGATAGGGTTCAAATACCCAAAGTTGAAGAAGAGTGGAATGAGGCTGATATTTTTTTTGATCGATAATCGAAGTAATATATTAAAAAGAAGGCAAAAAAAATATACAAGAGAAAACGTAATTCACAAGATCGTGAACCATAACACATGACATGGCAAAAACCCAAGTGACAACCCTAAAATCCTTGATTGTCACCCAAAAAAACCCCATGAATCATTAGGCTGCCAAAATATCCAAATTCACCCCCTCCTGCCTATAAGAACTCCAAGACAGAACCAATGAACGGGTTCTAGAACGGAGTTGATAAATAGATGATGAAGTATTCTCGAAGACTCTTGTTTCTTTCCTTCCAAATGGTCCAAGCGATAACACCTAACAATATCATCCATATATCCATCCTCGAGCCACCCCTACTTACCAACCTCCAACCAGATAAGAAGTTGTGAAAAGAAGAGGGAAAGACCCAAGCTACACCCATACGAGAAAGAAAGAAACTCTAAATCTCACATGCGATAGGACAATGCAAAAGCAGATGATCTACCGACTCTTCCGCTTGAAGGCACATAAAACAGCGGCTAGCCATCCTCCACCCTCTAGATTTCAAGTGATCACATATGAGTATTTTATTCAAAGCTGGATTTTAAAGAATGAAAAATACTTTAGATGAAATGTCTGGATTCCACACAGTCATATGAGGAAAATAGACAAAGAAACTCGGCCCGAACATCTAGACTAAAGATCTTACTGAAAACTTACCCTAGTTACCTCTAGACCAAATCCTACAGTCCCGACCCTGAGAAACCAGAGGACATGTCCCTAGCCTCTCTAGCAAACTGCTAAACTCACTATCAAAAGAATGGTCTTCCAAGGTGACGGTCATCCAAGAAGCCAAAGACTTGACCAAGCTTCAAATGGATGAGCTCCTTAGTTCATTAATGACTCATGAAGTCATTATGAAGGGTCAACAGAAGGATGAGCCTTTCCTTGAAATCCTCTCAAATGGATGAGAGTGAAGAGGAAGAAAGCGAGGGAGATGAAGATATAACCCTTATGGCTAGGAAGTTCAAGAAGTTCATAAAATATAAGAAGAACTTCAAAAAAGACTACAAGAAGGAATTCACCAAGGAAGTCTTAAAGGGTGAATCAAGCAAGAAGGAACCGATTATTTGCTACGAGTGCAAAAAACTGAGACATATCAAGACGAAGTGTCCCCAACCTAAGAAGGGCAACAAGTTCTGAAAAAGAGCTATGAAAGCTACTTGGGACGACTCCGATGAAAGTGAGTCAAATGGAAACTCAGGTGACGAGGAATTCGCTTGGTCAATGAGGATGAGGTAAATTCTTCAACCGATGACTCTCTTACATTTGATGGATTAAGAGATGCTTTCGATTAGCTCTATGAAGAGTTTAGGAAAATTACTTCAAATAACAAAGTTCTTAAAAAGGAAAATCTTCTACTTTCAAATAAAAATGATTTTTTGCTTAAAGAAATAGAAGATTTACTTAAAGAAAATGATGTATTGAAAATAAAAGAAAAAGAAATCCATTCTTTACCTCAAGACTCAACTAGTGAATGTGATGAGTTTAAAGCTAAAGTTAAGGATTTAACTAGCACCATTCTCACATTCACTAATGGTCAAAAGAATTTAGAGAGGTTATGTCGCGACCCAAAATACCTCATAGGAGTTATGGATACTTTAGCTTGTGACCACCGCATCTGTAGCACCCCGAACTTTTTCATACTTAATGAATAACACTTTCGTAGCCAATTGGCCTTTCATGTAATCTAATTGATAAATAAGGGAGAAATTGAAAATTCTGACACACCAGAAATGTTTCTTTTCGAAAGACGAATCCAACGCAAGTTGAATTGTCAAAATCCGACGAACAAGTCAAAAGATATGGTCAAAACAATAAGAACCTACAGAGCACCGATCGCTAGGGATCGATCGGTTCACAACCGATCGCTCGGTCATTATTAGTGATCGATCGGTCCACAATCGATCGATCAATCGGTAGCTATCGACTGGTTAACTTTTTTGTATGAAAAAAAAATTCCAGAGAGCATATTTTTGACCGATCGCCGGGTCAAAACACCGGTCGCTCGGTAGGCGACCGATCGCTCGTTCTTAACCACCGATCGATCGGTATATCGCGTTTTGCAGAAATTTCATTAAGGATTTTTTTGTCTTTTAGGCGTTAAACCCTTGCCTATAAGGGCTTGCTCGAGCATTTGGGTCCCCATTCACTACACTTAGAACATTTAGAGAGAAATGAGGAGAAGAAGAGGGTTTTTCTCCTAGGGCATCCTTGGTGAAGAGATCAAGGGTTTGAACATCCAAGAATCTTCACAAAGTTGGTTTTTCCTTCAAATCCAAGCCTCAAGCTCGTAGGAAGTCTTTTCCAAAGCTAGGGCAGTGTTCTTCAAGGCATTCCTCCAAGGGTTTCTTCTCCACTCAAGCATTCTTCAAGCAAGGGTCCTCCTTCTTCCAAGTTGGAGCTTCAATCAAGGGTTTCCACCCAAGATCAAGTCTTGATTCAAGGTTAGTACACCCTACTAACTCTCATTAGCAATAACCTAGGTTTTCTATTTTTATTGATGATTCTTGATTCCATGTTTTCCTCCCTTTGAAATGTGCTATTTCTATAAAATGAAAACAAGATAATAATGAATGTTGTGATGTGTGAATGAATGAGGGGTTGAAGCAATTGGATGCCATAGGGATGTTGTGTGATGTGTGAAAAGGAAAATGGTAGATGGGCATTCTACAAATAATAAATTTACCTTGATGATTTGATAGAAAATATGCACTAAAAAGAGTAAATTAACTACTAAAGAAATGTTGCATGCTATATATTTGACAAAATGCCTAAACTAGGAGTAAATGAATTAAATGAAGAAAATAGAAGTAAGTCTTTTGCAATTGTTCTTATAAATGATGAATTGACCAAATGTCATGTAGATTACCCAAATTCTCACATGCTTATATTATGAATTGAAATGCGATGTACTATCCTTCATGTCATACTTGTCATCATGGTTTTCACTATTGATACGCACACAAGCACGCATGCATGCATGAACCGGGTTTTCCAGAGAATATATATATGATAAATCAAATAAGAAAACAAGAACATGGCAAGGAGGTTGGTAGCCCAAGTGAAGGGTATTAGCCTCTGGCTCACAAACAAATGAAACAATTACATGTCAAGGAGGTTGGTAGCCCAAGTGAATGGTACTAGCCTCTGGCTCACAAGAAAATGAAATAATTACATGTCAAGGAGGTTGGTAGCCCAAGTGAAGGGTGCTAGCCTCTGGCTCATAAGTGAAGGGAAACAAGTACATGTCAAGGAGGTTGGTAGCCCAAGTGAAAGTTGCTAGCCTCTGGCTCACAAGTGAAGAAAATATCAAGGAGATTGGTAGCCCAGGGTTGTGTGGGTGCTAGCCTCTGGCTCACAAGTATACAAGTCAAGAACAAGTCAAGACATGAATCCCCAAACAAGACAGACACGCATGCATGATTTTCACAAGTAAGACCGAGACATGAAAAAAGTTTTTGAACATGAATTTTACCGGGGTTTTCGCATTCATGCACGCATGTCAAGATATTTATATTGCTTTATGTTCGATACTATTTATTTTATACTGCTAGTATTGCTTTAAATCGTTATTTTCATGGTGTTCACTATTGTGGTGTTTTTGTTATTGCTATGGTTAGCTAGTAGCTTATACTCGCTGAGTATTCCATGCTCAGCCGTACTTTTATATCAGCAGGTTTCGTAGATGTCCTCGATCCTGAGCCTTGGGTCGAGGAAGTGTACGTAGAGGAGAGGGAGTCACCTATCCCATTGTAGTCTCAGGAGGATAGGGATTTGGACGTGTGGCCATACCTCGACTACTGTTGAGAGGAGAGTACGAGAGAGTTCTTTTTGTATATTTTGATATTTTGATAGGTGGGCATGTCCACCTTTGACTTGATATGTTATGTATATTTTCACTTGGAATACTATTTTGGACTTATAGAAGAAAAGAAAAAGTTAGTTCACGTTTCCGCATTCCTGATATAGCTTCCGCACTCTGATTATTATTGTGTTATATCATGTTTATCCTTGTTCATTACAGGATGGTTTGGCAGGTATGTATAGCCACACCTAAAGTATCCCTTAATTCTTAGGGGGTATTTTGGGGCGCGACAGCATCATTCCATCCCGTATGATACATAAGGCATATACATTAACCTGTCAGAGTACACAAGATATACATAGCAGAAACGATTTAAAACTCATAGCGGAAACAACTTAAATTAATTTCTCCTATCAATTAGTTCAAGTCTGAACCAACAGAATACATATGTGTAGATATCCAAAATATGGAGTGGACAAATCCCACTCTCACTTAACAAAAGATCATGTCTTTCTAATTATTGTGGTCAACAGAAATCAAAGTCGTGACGCCTATCTAATGAGCCATCATCCTGATAGTGGTCCATAGAAGGCTCTGGATCGTAGTACTCTTCCTCTACCCAAGGCTCCGAACCACACAAGTCGAATGGAACCCGAGCACCTGCCGATGATAACAAATATCGGCTGAGTATGGAATACTCAGCGTATACATACTACAAACAATAAGCAATAATATCATGGAGCATGCAAATCATGGAGACTGAAATCCTTAAACACATCGAAGCGTAGAAACCGTGAAATAGCACGTATGATGAAATCCAAAACCAAAAACTGTGTGAATCTTGCGATAATCATAGCCTTGTGAATTCTTGGAATTCATAGAGTTCCTAAGAGTTATCGATAAAGACTTAGAGCAATACCGTAGAGCAAAACCATAGAGTATAACCATAGAGATCTTAGAACATTTACATTTGTGATCCTTAGAGCTTGTGAACCGATCTTAGACATTATCATAGAGTTCTTGTGAGTTTAACATGATCCTTAGAGCTTGTGAACCGATCTTAGACAATATCATGGAGTTTCTTAAAATCGTGTGAATCTCTTACTTGAAAACCTTTTTGAACTTTGAGAAATCCATGTAAAAACTATGGTTCATACGAAACAAGTGAACATAAGAGAGTAATAGCACATTTAAACACCAAAGCCCTTAGAGCATTAAACCAAACACATAGAGCACATAATAATGGTAGTTTACATCCAAATATAAAAACAACATCACACACAGTATCAAACCATGACTTATAGTATAGAATAAGAAGAACATCATGTGATAACTAGTATTATCACAAGTTTGGTAGTAGAATGTATCTACCTTGGTGAAATCGATAAAGTCGACTCCAAAAGCTTGGAGAAGTGAAAACCTCGAGCTCTTAGTTGAAAAACACCAAAGAAGGGAAGAAACTTGATCTTTTCTTCAAGCTTGAGCAAACCCTAGTCTCTCTCCTTCTTCTCCTCTCAAATCTCTCTCAAAATATGCCTCAAGGGTTTCTGAAACCCTAAGGCACGAACTGAGCCTTTCATATGCAAAGGGGTATTGGTTAAAGACTTAAAACCCTTAATGAAGAAAATCTGCGTACAAACGATCGATCGGTAGTCAGGACAGAGCGATCAGTGGCTTACTGAGCGATCGGTGGTTTCAACCCAGCGATCGGTTGAAAAACACCTCACTGGAATTTTTTCCCATACAAAAAATTTGACCAGTTGACAGCTACCAAGAGATCGGTAGATAACCGGTCGATCGGTGTTTATCACCGAGTAATCGGTGCTCCCCTGTTTTGCTACAAAAACCCTTTTTTCCACTACTTGGACCTTCTCCAATCCAATTCCAATACCTTATACACTCAAAACACACTCCTTTAGGCTATGTATACCCATCAACACATGTACACTATATATCCCAACAATTTCATTAACATAAACCCATTAATGTAGAAGACTACACTTGAACACTATTCTCACACTATTCAATACTTAGTGAAATGAGGATTCGGGGTTCTACAGGTTACTTGGACAACAAAGATGTGTCTTTGGTAAAGCCGAAATTGACTATAATCCTTCAACAAAACAAAAGGATTACTAAAACTTCTTTACCAAACCAAATAGTCCTTTAACTACTCATTCTTGTGCTTTTTATACTTATAATGGGAAGAGGTAGTTAGGAAATTTTGGGTTCCAAAGGGAACATCCCCTCCCAAGACTAACCGTATAGGACCCAAGATGGTTTGGGTACCGAAAGGAGTTACATGAATTTTTCTTGTAGGTATGCTTAAAGACAAGCTCCGCCAAGTCAACATGGTTCTTGGATAGCGGTTGTTCGAAGCACATGATAGGGAACAAAAACTTTTTACCTCAATCACTTCTAAAGCTAGAGGGCATGTGACCTTCGGGGACAACACAAAGATGAAGATCATTGGTATAGGTAATGTTGGTAAGAACAACTCTATTTTAATTAAGAATGTTTTGCTTGTTGATGAACATAATCTTATTAGCATTAGTCAATTATGTGATAAAGGTCTTAATGTTTCCTTTAATTCAAACATGCGCATGATTAAAGATAAGGATAATGTTAATATCATGTTTATTGCATATATGAATGAGAATGTTTATACAATAGATTTTGATGAATTAACTTCTCAAATCATGATTTGTTTCTCCGCTTTAAATGAAACAAGTTGGCTATGGCATAGGAGATTAGGTCATGCTAGCATGGATCTACTTTCAAAATTGTCTAGAAATGAACTTGTAAAAGGTTTACGTAAAACTAAGTTCACAAAATATAAAATATGTGATACGTGTTAATTAGGAAAACAAATTAAAATATCATTTAAAAAGAATAAAGAAATCTCAACATCTAGGCCTTTAGAACTCTTACATATAGATTTATTTAGGCTAAATGATGTAGATAACTTAGGTGGTAAACTTTATGCCTTTGTTAAGTTGATGATTATTCAAAATACACTTAGGTATTATTTTTATCACATAAAAGTGAAACTCATATTTTATTTGCTAAATTCTACAAAAGAGTACAAAATGAAAAAGGCTATGCTATTAATAACATAAGAAGTGATAGAGGTGAATAATTTAAAAATAAAGAACTTGAATTTTTTTGTGAAGAAATTGGTTTTAATCACAATTTCTCTGCACCTAAAACACCTCAACAAAGCAAAGTTGTTGGACGTAAAAATAGATCACTTCAAGAAATGACTATGACTATACTTAATGAACATACCTTATCAAATTATTTTTGGGCCGAAGCCACAAACACATCTTGTTATGTAATTAATAGGGTTGTGACAAGAAACAAACTTAATAAAACCCCCTATTAGCTTTGGAAATGAAGAGTAACTAATAGGGTACTTCAAAGTGTTTGGGTGTAAATGTTTTATTCTAACTGACAAACACCACTTAAAAAAGTTTGTCCCTAAATCAAATGAAGGGATCTCCCTTAATTATTTTATGAATAATAAATCTTATAGAATTTTTAGCAAAAAATCTTTAGTGGTAGAAGAACCAATATATGTTGTATTTAATGAATCAAATCCATTTGAAAAGACTAAAAATGATGAAGATGAGATTAGTGATAAAGTTGAGAAACTATCTAAAGAAATATTAAACATAGAAATTGATAAGGAAGAAAATAATGAACAAAATGAAGAAGACTCCAACAATAATCATAAATCTATTGTAGTTGAAAATAAGGAAGAAAATGAAGATAAAAATGATTATCAACTTCCCAAAGCATGGAAATTAGTAAAAGATCACCCTAAAGATCTTATACTTGGTGATATGAAAAAAGGGTCTTAGAACAAGAAGAAATATTTACAATAATCTAGTCTTCCTATTTCAAATTGAATTCAAGAATGCCAATGAAGTCATTGAAGATGAATCATGGGACATTGCTATGCAAGGGGAATTAAATCAATTTGAAAGAAGCCAAGTTTGAGATTTATTACCTAGACCAAAAGATAAATCTACTATTGGTACTAAATGGGTATTTAGAAATAAAAAATGATGAATCTAAAAATATAATAAAAAATAAGACAAGATTGGTAGCTTAAGGTTACAACAAAGAAGATGGAATAGATTATGAAAAAATATTTGCCCCGGTTGCTAGACTAGAAACATTAAGGATGCTACTTGCCTTTGCAAGTTATAAAGACTTTAAAATTTTCCAAAAGAATGTAAAAAGTGCATTCTTAAATGGTTATATTTCAGAAGAAGTATATGTAAAAAAAACCCTATGCTTTGAAGATCATAATTTTCCTAATCATGTGTTTAAACTCATTAAAGCCCTATATGGATTAAAGTAAGCTCCTAGAGCTTGGTATGATATGCTAAGTTATTTTTTACTTAAAAATAAATTCATTAGAAGAAAAATAGATACAAATTTATTTGTGAAGACAAAAAATGATGATATGCTAATAATTCAAATATATGTAGATGATATCATATTTGGGTCAACAAATGAATCACTTTGTCAAAAGTTTGTTAAATGCATGCAAGATGAATTTAAAATGAGAATGATGAGAGAGTTAAACTTCTTCTTTGGACTTCAAATTAAGCAAATTAAAGAATGGACAAATCAAGCTAAGTATACAAAAGAACTACTTAAGAAATTTGGAATTGACAATACCGAGGAAATAGATACCCCAATGAGTCCATCAACTAAGCTTGATAAAGATGAAAAAGACAAAAATACTAAAGAAAAAAAATATAGAGGCATGATAAGTAGTCTACTATATTTAACTACAAGTAGGCCTGATATAATGTTTAGTATTTGCATATGTGCTAGATTTCAATCTAATCCTAAAGAATCACCTATGATTATTGTTAAAAGAATTTGTAGATATCTACTAGGCACTATTGATTTAGGATTATGGTATCCTGAAAACACTTCACTAGAATTAGTTAGTTATTCTGATGCAGACTTTGTCAGGTGCAAAGTTGATCGGAATAGCACAAGTGACATTTGTCACTTTTTAGGACACTCACTAGTTTCATGGTTTAGCAAGAAACAAAACTCAGTAGCTCTATTTACAGTTGAGGCTGAGTATGTAGCTGTCGGGAATTGTTATGCTCAAACACTATATATGAAACAACAATTGAAAGACTTCAAATTATACTATAATTAAATTCCTTAAATATGATAACACTGTCATGTGCATGACAAAGAATCCTATTCAAAATTCAAGAACAAAACATAATAAAATTAGATATCATTTCATAAAGGATCATATGCAAAATGAGAATGCAAAATGAGAATGTTGTGTTGGAATTTGTGGATACAAATAACTAACTTCTGACATATTTACTAATCCCCTACAATATGAAAGATTTAGTATTCTGAGAAGAGAACTGGGTATTACTAGCTTAAATGAACTTAAATGATCATATCTAAATGTCTAATGCTCTTAAATGGTGAATCTTGTATGATTATGTTCAATGATGATTAATAAGGAAATGAAAGATGAAATATTATGAATTGTTATACAAAAATGAATTAAAATGTTTGATTATGATATTTGTGTGATTTCGATGCTTAAAAAAAAATTTGGATGCTAAATTAATCAATGAATTAAGGGAAAATGAGTTAAGATTGAAAAATAAAAAAATTTCAGTATTTATACTAATTTCAGCGACGAAACTGAATTCACTATTCAATTTCGGCGACAAATGTTTGTTCAATCAAACAACAGTATGTTTCATGTCTCCATTTCGGCGACGAAACTGAATTCACTATTCAATTTTGGTGACGAATATTTGTTAAATCAGAAAATAGTGTGTTCCTATCTCCAATTTGGTGATGAAATCTCTAGTCCAAGCCCATTTCGGTGACGAAATTGGTCGTAAGTATAAAAAGAATCCTAGAATCTTAAAATTTTCAAATCATTTCTCTTAAACCAAAAGTTAGGTTTTTTCCTCTCATTCTATGTTCTATTGATTCCTCCTCCAAACCCTCTCTTTTATCACTTAAATTCATCTAAGATCACCCTAAATCACTTCCCATTCGATCAAAATGCTTCCAAAGATGAAGCACCCGAATGTGGAGCCTCCAAAGAAGAAAACACAAATACGAAGGGAGAAGAGGTTGCAAATTCATTCACTCCTTCCAAGGCCTTGAAGGAAGTTTCAAAGTTCAAATCCGGAAAATACGAGCAGAAATACAAAGAAATCATTCCTAACTCGATCTCCTCTATACGGTAAGATTGTAGATTTCAAAAATTTAGAAATTCATGGATTAGGGGTTATCCAATCTCTTTTTAAAGCCCTCAAATGGGATTCCTTCGTTGCTTCCAATGAAATCATGTATCTCGAACTTGTTCGGATTATCTATACTCATTTCAAGTTTGATCAATCTTCTCAAACCATTACTTCTTTTTTTCATGGCCAAGATATTTCTTTTCATAGAGATGCTCTTCAAACAATTTTCAGAATTTCTAAAGGATCTTTCCAATCCTTTGTCAATGGTTAATGGACTAAACATGAAGGGTTCAATGTAATAAAAGCCCTCAAACTCATGTGTGTGAATCAAGACATCACCAAACCCTTTCAACCCAAAGTCAAAGAACTCACCCTCCCCTCTAGGCTTATCCATCATATCATAACCTATGATTTAGTCCCTAGAACAGGTGGTAAGGAGTATTTGACCTACTTTGATGTATTCTTAATGTGGTGTATTCTCACTTTCAAACTCATTGGCCTCTCATACATCATAGTTCATGTTATGGATGATGCCAAAAGAAGAAAATCAAGGTGTCTTCCCTATGGTCAGGCATTGACCATACTCTTTAGGTACTTCAGAATTTCTCTTTCCTGCTACACTGATAAAGTGGAAGTCAATGACTAACATTTATAGCAGAGCCACCATTATGAGGATTGACTATTAGTGGCATAATGTCATGAAAGAGTGGATACCTAAGCCCCTACTTCCAGTCTTCCATATGTGCCCCGGCTAGTCAACCTTCAATTCCTCCAGTTTCTAAATCTGCTACTTCCAGTGAACCTCCTATTCCTACTCCAGTTGCTCTTAGTCCTTCATCTTCTACAATCATCCTTACTGAGACTCCTATAGAGATCCCAGTAACAGCAAAGCATCACTCTCCTCAGTCTCCCATGCTTTCACCTTAGAGAGAGTAATCCTCACCAGAGAGAGAGGTCTTACATCAGAGAGATGAGGCTGGACCATCTTCTTGATCTCCCAGGAGATCTTCAGTTTATTGATGGGGAAGATTGACTCCATGAGCTCTAGCATGATCAGTTTTCAGTCTGAGGTCAGAGAGAGATTAGCCTCACTTGAGACCCGTGTCAATCAGATAGTTCAGCTAGATCTGAGGCTACAGATGCTAGACTTGAGGATATTTCTATTGAGATAGACATTGTAAAGAACAGGGTTAATGGCACTACAGAGATAGTGGAAAGGAAAGCTAGGGATGCTGGTGAGCATTTTCAGATTCTGAACGATGAGGTTTCTCTCACCAGAAGCAAGACTGACTCAGTTGATCAGTAGCTGAGGGGCCAGACTCCTATGTTTCATTAGATGGTCACCCTGATAGGAGCTCAGACACCCATCATTCACCAGGTAGCAACTCAGGTCAATCAGTTGACCATTGCAACAGTGAGTGCCACACCTCGCTCTTCTATTCCAGACCCTAAGGCAACTACCATTGAAGAGTTACCCTAGGAATCCAAGGCACCCAGAGCCTCCAAGGAACCTAGTGTCACTTCTCTTGACTCCAGTGATGATAGTGATTCCCCCGCGAGAATGACAAAGATAAGGGGATTAGTAAGCAAAAAGACAAAGAAAGCTCAGTTATGATTTCTTTTGGGAGTAAAGAAGAAGAAGAATAAAATTTAGATTTTTCTTGGTTTTTATGTCTTTTTTTATGATGCCAAGGGGGAGAAATATATGAGAATGAAATGTATTTTTTTTTGGTAAATGAATGAATGGTATACTCTTTGTAATATGACATATCTTTTTGTGAATGATGTAAATGACATACTTTGAAATGACATATTATAATCTTTTTTAGCATGGAATTGTACCTATTGACATATTTGTACAATGACTCATTTTCTATCCATTCCCTATTGGTATCTTCTTGTGATTAATTAGTACTTGCATGATTGGTTTGATGCTAGAAAGACTTAACCAATTATTCTATAATTTGGTATCATGTACCTAAGAATGGATATACATAATTTAATTTTTTTGGTATCATGTACCTAAGAATGGATATATATAATTTAATTTTTTTGGTATCATGTCCTTGAACACTACTTTTGAAATCATGAACGTGACAATGACTTATCTAAAATATGCCAAATGAATTGAACAATGTCATATTTATAACATTGCATATGTTTAGGGGGAGCTTATCTCAAAAATATTATTAAAATTATTTATTGAGGTGGAGCTTATTCTCATTTCATTGCATTATTATGTCATCATCAAAAAGGCAGAGATTGTTAGCTTCAAGGTTACAACCTTGGGTACCCATAATAATTTTGATGATAACACAATAATGAAATGACCATTGTGGTACTAATGCCATTGATCGAGTTTGCATATAATAACAGTTATCAGACAAGTATTCAAATGGCTCATTACGAGCCCTTATACGACAGGAGTTGTCGGTCGCCAGTATGTTGGACTGAAGTAGGGAAACGTAAACTACAGAAACTTAAGTTGGTGCAAGAAACAACGAAGAAGATCAAGTTGATTCGATCGAGATTATTATCTGCACAGAGCCGACAAAAAAGCTATGTAGATGGAAAGTGTCGAGATTTAGAGTTTAAAGTCAGCGACCATGTCTTCTTGAAAGTGTCTTCATCAAAAGGTATTGTACGATTTGGAAAACGAGGAAAGTTAAGTCCGCGATATATTAGACATTTTGAGATTTTGGCTAAAGTAAGAAGCATAGCTTACTGTCTAGCGTTACCACTGGAGCTGGAGAGGGTTCACAATGTGTTTCACATATCCATGCTGAGAAAATATGTATCTGATCATTCACATGTGATACGATATGAACCAATTCAAGTAAGAGAAGACTTAACTTTTGAAGAAAAGTCAATGAAAATTTTAGACCGCAAGGAACAGGTGTTACGAAACAAAACTATTAAGCTGGTTAAAGTTTTGTGGTAGCATCATAGCACAAAAGAAGCCACATGGGAACTTAAAGATGTCATCAGAAGCAATCATCCTTAGTTATTTTCAAACTAGTGTATATGTAAATTTTGAAGACAAAATTTTTGTAAGGAGGGGAGATTGTAATGACTCGGAATTTTAATATCATAAAACTATGCGTGTATTGGTCATTAATTGAGGTTAATTAGTTAAATGTTTGTTAAATTGGTGAACAATGGGTTTTGTTTGGGATTGGATTGTATCGATAAAACTTCAGTATTTTTCCTCAAAAATTGTACACAATGTACGAGTCGATTATCTAGACGATCACTTAACGTACAAGTTCCGTCGCGTATCGATTTGCTAGACCGCAGGGGTCTTGTACGTAAGAAAATCGAGAAAACCAGGAAATTTATAGATTTTTGAAGTTCTGTTGAGCTAGGGATTCTAATAGAAATCTGTGAAACTCATACCACTACATGTCGGTAGACCCTGTGGACGACTTTATGTCATTTCGGTAGTTCATCATCTCAAATGAAGAAATGACAACATGTTCTGTGTCTCAAATCAAGAAATTAGCGGATTTTGCAGTTTTTATCCGGACTTGCTTTTTACAGTCAAAACTCGTAATTTTTCTCCGAAATTTCTACAGTGGGTGTCGAACTGTCTAAAGTTCGATCACTTGAAATTTCGTCACTATCGAACATCATGAAATAGGGTTTCGTAGGCCATATACGTGAGAAAAATCAGAAAAATAGTCAAACTGTTGACTTGGTCAAAGGGACCATTAATGGTGGTCATGTGCAAGGTACATGAACCATGGCCTATAAAAGGGGGCCAAACCCCTCATTCTTCTCCCATTTGTGCTCACGGTGGGGAGGTTCTGCCAAACCCATTTTCTAGAGAGAGAAAGTCTAGAGAGGGAGAGGAGAGAGAAAGAAGATAGAGAAGAAAAGTGAAGGTCTCTCTTGGGATATTTTGACGCTCCCAATGCGTTGGCAGCGTCTGATGTCGCGACCCAAAATACCTCCTAGGAGTTTGAGGATACTTTAGCTCATGACCGTTGTATCATACCCTCATGTATGATACATAAGGCATACATACCATCCTGATAAAAAGACATCAACATATACGTAGCATAAAATAAACAAAAGCAATACATAATAAGTACTCCTATCATTCGGTTCAAGTCTGAACCAATAGAATAAGTCCAAGAATATGGAATGGACAAGTCCCACTCTCAATACTATCAAAGTATAGTGCACTCTTCCTTTCACTCTCTCAACAGAAATCAAAGTTTGGCCGCCTATCCAGCGATTCATCATCTTGGTAATGGTCCATAGAGGGCTCTGGATCGTAGTATTCTTCTTCTATCCAAGGTTCCATACCACAGACATCAAATGGAACGCATGCACCTGCAAAAGTCAATAGTCAACAGAGCATGAAATACTCAATGTCTACAAACTACTAAAGCTAATAAGCCATAACAAAATTTTGTAACATGCTTTTCAAGTCAAGTAAAGCGAGCAATTAAAACCAAGTCGACTAAACCAACATACTTCAAAATCATAGAGCAGAAACCATAATACTTTTCAAAACATACATTGTGCAAGCTTTTCAAAACATGTTTCCAACAAAGCTTTACAAGCATGACTTTGAGACATTCTTTACGAGCAAAGTGTTTCCCTTCTCGAAACACCTTAGAGACGTGTTCATACTTCACAAGTTTTCAAAGTGATTCCCTTCTCAGAACACCTTATAGACGAGTTCATACTTTACAAGATATCAAAGTGATTCCCTTCTCGGAACACCTTAGAGACGAGTTCATACTTTACAAGATTTCAAAGTGATTCCCTTCTCGGAACACCTTAGAGACGAATTCATACTTTACAAGATATCAAAGTGATTCCCTTCTCGGGATACCTTAGAGACGAGTTCATTTCTTTCATTGAGCAAGCTTTGAGACTTTGAGCCTATCACAATACACTAAGCACAACACTTAAAATCAAAACCAAAACATCGAGCAAAACCTCTTTCCAAAACAAAGTCCGATTAAAACCCCTTTTCAAAACCCAAATTAATCTTTGAGGCACAAACCCTTTTTCTTCCATCCTTTTTATTGAACAAAACCCAATATACAAGTGCAAGTGATCATTTGTGTACAAGATTTAAACAAGAGTTTCAAGTATAAATTATCTAAATCATAATTTACCAAGAACGAATCCAAGACCTTAATTCCCCAAAGAAATCCTCCTAAAACTTAGAGTTTAGAACAAAATATAACTACACTGAGTTTAGTAGAGTGTATCTACCTTTCTTAGATCAAAGCCTTGATCTAAGCTAGTTGAGAAAGGTTGAAAAGCAAGAAAGACTTCTTCTTTGTCGAGAAATCAAATCTCAAGAACACCAAAACCCAACTCCTTTTCCTTCTTCCTCTTTCTTCTCTTCTCTTTCTCTCTCTTTTTCTCTTTTCTTAGTGCTCTAGGGTTTGTGAAACCCTAAGGCACGAAATTGGGCTATTTATAGCCAAAGGGAATGAGTCAAAGACTCATACACCCTTCAAAATATCCCAGAAGGTCGGCCATGGGCAAAACAGACACCACCAGTCGACCGATAGAGAGGTCCAGTCGACCGGTCAAAAGACCCCTCTCTGCCTGAAAAACCCATACAAATTTTCATGCATTCGGTCAACCGATAATGAGGTCCGGTCAACCAGTCAATGTTCAGTCTATTGGTAGCAAAATCGGTCGACTGGTTTTGCCTGTTTTCTTCCCCTGCTCTTCTGTTTTTTGCCTATGCTTTGTTCTTTCCCCTGCTTATACTTCCTATACTTATTTTACTTTAAAACATTTAAGTTAATGTTTTCATAAACTTTAAGTTTTAAATTAAAATAAGAAAGTACCCCTCATTTGAATCTAATAAAAATACTTAGAAAATCCAATTCCCCATAACTCAAAATCTGATTTTCCACTTCTAGGCAAAACTCGATAAATCCGGTTTATTGTAAACTTTTCCTTTGTCAGGGAAACCATTCTAATCATATGAATAAAATCTCATAAAATTAACTAAGCTTAGTTAACCTATAAGCAACCATTACCGAGACTTTTTATCTCTAAATTCACAAAATTCCATTACATGGTCACTATTCACAGCACTATTCACAGGCTATGAAAGCGAGATCCGGGGTTCTACATCCTCCCCCCTTACAAAATTTTCTTCCTCGAAATTGGGACGATGCAAAAAGATATCCAGGAACAAAAATATATGGAATCTAACAAAAGCACTATACAAACAAGTGAGGGTACTTTTCCTTCACTTTAGCCTCGCGCTCCCATGTAGCCTCTTCTGCAGAATGGTGCTGTCATTTTATGAGAACTAAAGAAATAGTCTTGGTGCGCAAAACTTGATCCCCTGCGATCCAAGATTTGAGTCAGTTGCTCCACTAGAGTGAGATCTTCTCGAATCTCCACAAAATCAAGATCAATGATATGCGAAGGGTCCGACACATATTTCCGAAGCATGGAAACATAAAAGACATTGTGGACTGCCGCCATGTGAGGAGGTAAGGCCACCCTATAAGCGACTTCTCTGACGCGAGTTATCACCTCAAAAGGTCCTACGTACCTAGGGCTGAGCTTTCCCTTCTTGCCGAACCTCATAATTCCTCGGTTCGGAGAAATCTTCACAAAGACCCTATCCCCAACCTGAAATTACAAGTCTCTGCGGCGAGTATCCGCATAGCTCTTTTGCCTGTCCTGGGCAGTCTTCAACCTCTCCCGAATGACCTTGACCCTATTCGCGGACTGCTCGATCAACTCAGGACCCAAGATTTTTCTCTCACCAACTTCGTCCCAGTAAAGAGGAGCTCTGCAACTTCTCCCATATAATGCCTCGAAAGGTGTCATCTGGATGCTCGCCTGATAAATGTTGTTGTAGGCGAACTCAATTAAAGGCAAATGATCCTCCCAACTGCCCTAGAAGTCTAACATGCAAGTTCTGAGCATATCCTCTATAACTTGATTCACCCTCTCGATCTGCCCATCAATCTGAGGATAGAAAGCAGTGCTAAAGTCCAGATGGGAACCCATAGTGTGCTGAAAAGTCTTCCAGAACCTTGAAGTAAACCTTGGATCTCGATCTGACACGATACTTACTGGCACCCCGTGCAACCGAAGCACCTCCTTGGTGTACAAGGCTACAAGCTGGCTCATGTTGTATGTAGTCCGATAGGGTAGAAAATACGCAGACTTTGTCAACCGATCAACTACTACCCAGATAGCATTGGAGCTCCTTACCGTCCTTGGCAAGCCAATGATGAAGTCCATCGAAATATTCTCTCATTTGCATTCCGGAATAGAGAGGGACTGTAAAAGACCTGCTGGTCTCTGATGCTCGGCCTTCACCTACTGACATACCAAACAACGAGCCATGTACTCTGCCACTTCCCTATTCATGTTTCGCCACCAATAGTGCCTCTTGAGATTTTGGTACATCTTAGTACCCCCAGGATGTACTGTGTACTTGGATCGATGAGCCTCGTCCAAGATCTCATTCCTCATGAAAATGCTGGCATGTTCGAGCAATATAATTTTTACGGGCTAGGTTGAAAATTGTCACCAATATAGGAATCAAGCATCCATAGCATTTGGTTGGGGTGTATTCAAGTCGAGCTTGGCTCGAGCTTGACTTGATCTTGATTCAAGCTCAAATGTGTTTAGGCTTGAGTTTGGCTTGAATAGCTTGATCGAGCTCAAGCTCCATTCAAGCTCAAACTTTATTCAAGCTGAGCCGAGCCGAGCCGAGCCTGGGTTGGTTAACAAAATTATTTTATTTTATTTACATGAATTTAATAAAAGTATTATTATTAAATAATAATACAAGAAATAAAAAATTAATATTATTTTTTTAGCGAGGGTGTCTGGGCCTCTTAGAGCACCAGACTAAATCCCCCGGGCACGTGCAAAACCCCCCAATCCACACACACCAGGAAAGAAGGGATAAATCCCTAGGGTGGCCAACAAGGGGGGAGAAATCTAACTTGGGACCTCTGCTTCCCGAGGTGTGGTCCTAGCTAGCAGCGCCAACCTAAATTAATACATTCATATACAAAATAAGATATGTGGTAGTCCTTTAGTCCTAAGAGTAGAGAGTTAGGTCAGAATTTCTGCTTTTAAATTCATCATTTTTTTGTTATTATTATCTCGTAAGTTTATTTAGTATAAATTAAAAAATTTATAATTTTTGATAGGTAAAGGTAAAATTCTTTTCTTAATATAAAATAACATTATAATTTTTTTTTGTATATAGTATTTTGAACCAAATTGAGCCCAAGTCGAACCGACCCGAGCCAAATCAAATATGGTCTAGATTGAGCTTGGCTTGTTTAAACATTTGAGCTCAAATAAAAGCTTGGCTTGATTCGTTTGAACCTGGAATGTTAGCTTGAGCTTGGTTCGAATGGCCGCCAAGCTAGCATGGCTAGAGTGCATTTGGTTTCCAAGTCAATCGAACGGCTTACTTAGATTTGCCTCTTTCCCTAAACTAGGAAGTTGGTACTCAGGACGAGTAGAGTTGGGTTAGGGAACAACCAAAGCCCAATCAAAGAGCAAAACAGCCTGTCAATGGCCCAAACCGGCATGACTTTCAACCAATGTGCCCAACCTTAGGGTTCATCCCTCAACTCCAGGCTTAATTTAAGTCGATATCAGTTGGGACGGGTTAGGTCAAGTTGGGCTTATGTAGGTAAATATATTCTGTTAAAATTTGTCCGAAATATAATTATGGTAAGAATAATTTAATAAAGTCAGTGGTAACGTGTAAAAAATTATCACAAATTATAAGGCATTCATAAAAAAAATTAAAAATGATACCTAGACAATAGAAAACTCCATAGTACATAAACAAATCCACAATAATCAAAATAAGAACTCTTATTTAAATTTATCATCATCAAAATAAGATAAGTTTATGCACCGGTCTTATAAACAAGTCCAAACTAGAAAAGGAAATTAAAAAAACTAGATAGGTATGTATTATATAAATTGGGCTTGGGTTGGGCCAAATTCACCGAATTCTCAACCCTAGTGCAATCCGGCTTTAGATCGGATTGGGCCAAGCCTTAGGTTGCATCCATACCTGCTAACATACATTGAAGGTGACAGATTAACTAAGAATCCTCTCATTGATGGATAACGCCGGAGAATCAACCATCCATTGGCTAACTGATCTGCTTACTCCACATAGGTCTATGAGTTACCCGTAGGGTTATAAACGGATTGGATTTGGACCGGATCTCCCTAGATCCGAATATGATCCGATTAAGAATCCGACATATCCAAATCCGATCGAGATCTGTCGGATCATGAATCAACCAATCCGAATCTGATTACTAATTCAAGATCCGAATCCAACCCAAATCTGGTCCAATTAACATTAATATATCTAAAAACTGACGTTTTAATAAATAAAAAAATAAATACTTATGATTAGTATCGTAGTATATTTGTAAAATTTTATAAATATTATTATTGTTGTATAATCTAATCGGAACGGATTTTAATCGGATCAGATCACTATAGATCCAAACCTGATCCAATAATAATCGGATTCAAGATCTCGAATATGTATTGGATCCGACGGATCTATAATAGGATTAAGATCCCGTCTAATCGGATCGGATCCAGATCAAGATCCGATCCATTGACAGCCCTAGTTACCCGTGCCTCGAGCGAGTTCTAAGTCTTCATTGGGCTATATTCTCGTGTATCTTCGAATGGCAGCCCAACATTCTCCAAACCTTACTCATGTAGTAGATCTCTTGTATAGAACCAACCATACATCTTTTAGAGTTGTCCTGGCATTCTACACGAGTTAAGGACGGTAACATACCACCACGCTACACGAGTTACGAATGGTAACATACCACCACGCTGACTCATAACATACCATCATGCTTCCGAAGCCGTCGTCCTCATTGGCTTTTTCACTCTAGGGCAGGACAAGTCTAGGAATTTTTTTTTCTCGTGACCCTCCCTAGGTAGCCCTTTCTGCAATAGCTGCTTTCACAATGAGATGGGACAATTCTCAAAAATAAATTGTAGCCCTCCCTAGGTAACTCTTTCCATGACTCGAACCCGAGACGTGGTGTTAGGCTCTAATACCAATTGATGCATTACCAGACGCAACCATGATCCCAAAAGCCCGGACTGATGGGAAGGGTACAATCTAAGTATGTATCGTCTGGATCATAATACAGCTCTCAACAGCCATGTCTATTACCCATCCTTTTCAGCTGCAAGATAGAATAGCTTAAAGCCATAGTTTTGTAGCCAAGAGCAAAAATCAATAAGCTCGGATTGTAACCCAAAGAAAAGGAGATCTCAGCTGCTTCAGTACACCATTTATATGTAGTTACAAATGGATTACAGCATATGAAGTATTACAAGCACAGTTTCTTTTGTTGGTATGTAATTTACAAGCATAGTGAAATTGCATGAGCCACATTCTGAGTAAATATGAGAACTGCAAGTAGCCTGATCTCAATCAAGCTCCCACCCTACCTACAAGCATTCCAACCAAGATTAACCTCCTCCTGAACCATAGCTAGGACCCAACGCCTATGGTGTACTCTTATCCGGCTCACCATCTTCCCGCTCTTTGAACTCCGTTTCCTCATCAAATCCAACAAACCCAACATCACTTCCATACAAGTCTCGATCCCATTGGCCAATGAAATCATGCTTCTTCTCAGTTCTTGATGCGATCACAGATGGGGAAGGATCTGTTGACCCATCATCCACCCTCTGCTTCTTTAGAGGAGATGAGGAGCCCACCAGGGCATCAGGTGGGGGCGGTGATAGCTTTTGCTTTTCATCAGCCAGAAGAGATGGTTCAGAGGCTCCAAGTGCACCGCCTAGTTTTTGCTGTTCTTCAATGATCTTCTGCAAGTACTTCCCTTGAGCTTCAATTCTCAGTTGTAACTGTCTCTGCACCTGAGACATATAATAAATCAGGGACCAACCACGAGGAAACATACATCGAACAGACTTATTGACCTTAGGGTGTGTTTGGTTGCCGAGAAAAATAGGTGAAAACATGGAAAATAAAGAAAATTTTGGATTTCTAATATAATTCTTAGTTGTGTTTTGTCCAATTTTCTTTTCTGTTCTCTCAACTTATTTTCTCAGCAGCCAAACATAGCATTAAGTTCACGGTTAAACTTTTTATCACAAGCTGTGGATTCTACAAATCTCAGTTAAAGTTTCTTCAGCAGGAAAATCTGTTAGGCCAGAGTAATGTGGATGATGACCACCAGAACAAATGGAACATGTAAAAGGCAAGAGCGACCGACCATTCAACGATTCTGACCTTGGAATTATCCTCAGTCAAAAATCAACCAGACCAGATAATTATCATTTGATAGAGATCCTTCTCTATGTGACACCCAAAAGATGTGAATAGTAATTCCATATTAGGCCTAGTGTAGTCAAGGCGTTCAGGCGATGCCTCAGCGATAGGCATTCCCTAGGTGGCGTGGCTTAGGCAACCAAAATATTCCTTATTGATTAGAGTTGTAAAAATTAAGATATTCATATATTATTGGAAATAAAGATTAAAACTAGAAAGAGTAGTAATCATAAAAAATGAGACCATAGGTCAAACCTCAAGCTGTTCGTGAAGACGCTTCTGAACCTCCATCTGCATTCTTAATGCCTCATTAATTTGTACTCCCCTGAAGGATAGAAAATTTCGTGAATGTAGTCATAAATTCTTGAACAGTCTCACTGTAAATTACTTAGTTTCCTATGGGATCATGAGTGACAAAGAAAAGAGATGACTACAAAAGCTACAATAGCTTTTAGAAGAGAACAAAGATACTCACGGTACAGAATCCATGCTAGAGAGGCTGTCACCAGAATCTTTCTTCTCGTCTTTAGAACCTAAAATCCAGCAGGGGTTTCTCACAGTTCAGTTTTGAAATATTAAACAACCTGAACTTGCCTCAAAATTCAATAACTTTACTATAGAATGCGGGGCAGGGAGGGGTTGGGGGGGAAGGGATGAGAACTTTTACCATCAGCTGAAGATTCCGGTAGATACTTTGCAAGGCGATACTTCTATATGAAAGAACAAAGTAGACGAAGGGTGATCAGTAAGAAACAAACAGTCGAACACACGTGTTGTGTGTGTGCATGCACAATTATTTCAATAGAAGGTACCATAATTAAGAGAGATCTCTAGAGAGATGACAGCACCTGTAAATGGCTTTTCACATGATAAATAGTAAGTCCCGGTACACCCATCACCCTTAGAACACCTTTTGGCGTTGCCCCTGAAATGAAAACAAAAAAACGATTCCTTAAAAGTATTTTAAAATAAACCAAAAATATTAACTGGACTTCATTATTTTTGTAGCCTATGCAGTGAAAATTCAGCTCAATTCAAAACAACCTTATTTATAGACATAATATGAGAAAGATAGAGCTGCCATACTAAGGCCTATGTCCTGGTCTTGTTAGAAGGAAGCTGCAGAGATAAAAGCAATTTCAAATTTTACATCCAACGATTTTCAGTTACCACTCTATTCAATCAAACCTCAAATGTAAAAGTTAAGAACTGTACTCCCCCCCCCACACACTCAAAAAAAAAAAATTGTAGTAAATGCTCCAAATTTCTGAATCAGAAATGGATGGGCATTAAACCACTTTCACTCAGATATCAATTTAGATCTAAGAGCCTTCTCAAGCATCCATAAGAAGGGCATTATTCGAGTAAAGAACCTCTCCAAAGAATAGCACAGTGAAACCAGGAGGAATAATGTGGACAGGAAAATACTGGCCTGGAGAGGAGGCACAATTTGAAATCTTTGAAAAATGGAAAATGTTCCAGGTAGATACTATTAAATTCAATTTTGACATTGACCCATTAAATTTTGAGTCCTTTTGCTGATAAAAAAAAAATGGGTCCTTTTGCCATGCTGTAATTTAAAAAAATATATTTGAAATTGGATTTTCTGGCTAATTTGATTTCAATCTTCAAGAAGCTATTGCTTGAGAGAGCAGTAGCAGTAAGTAGTAACAGCTTTTAAGGATGCATTTTGCCGATTTTGTCTATCATATCCCTGTACTAAATAGTCTTGGAGGGTTACTAGTCATTATAATCAGGTGATGAAGCTCGAAGAGATGAGAGGATTTATCAGAAGGTTATCACCAATATATATTTTTATCCAAAACACGGCTAATTTTTTTTTTCATTTTCAGACGGAAGAATCAGTTTGCAGGAATGCCAGTCAAGCCATTCCTTCTGTTTTCTAGCTTCCAGGCACGTTAATCAAATGATAGATAAAACCGGAAGAAATAGGCATCATAATGAAAAAACAGGGTGGTTACCTTGTCCGAAAATCACTGGTTCAGGACCATGTTGAGAGTTATGGATCGAGTTGATTCGCTATCAGCTGATCATGGACTAGAGAGATCAAAGCAATATGACAAGACATTTACTCGTATACGGAACCGTTGCTGCAAACTGGGTAGACAATATTTTTTTAGCCTTGAGCAGAGTTACACAGACACGTCATTTTTCAAATAATTTGTCGTGCCAGGGTAGCACGACTCGCCATGGCATGGCATGGCATGGCATGGCACGTGCCTATGCCATGCCATGGTGATGTCAGCATCAATTTTTTTTATCAGTAAATCAGACAAATATTATATTTATATATATATAATGGAAAGAAAAAAAGGATACAAAGAAGAATAGTGAAGCAGTACGGATCACAACGACATGACCCCAGAGACTAAATATCATAGATAGCAATTAACAAGGATAACATACTAGGGCTCAACAGATAGGATCCCAGATATCAGACCCTAAAAACAGAATAAATCCTCCAACCACATAACAAAACCTATAAATTGAAATCGTCAAGATCTCTCCTAATGGAATACCAGTTCAAAAGTAGATTGCGAGTCCTCAAGCATATACGCTGAAAGGGAGAAGGCAATATCATCAAAAACTCTTTGGTTCATCTCATTCCAAATCAACCAAACTACAAGACCTACAAAATCGAGGTTGGCGCCTCCATCTTCACCGATGTCCAACAAGATAAAAGGCCCAAAAAAGAATTCAGGAAGACTAACTCCACTCATAAATGACAGGAAGTGGCTCCAAACCTTTGTCGCAAAAGGACAGTGCAACAACCAATGATCTATCGATTCCTCCGACTCAAAGCACATGAAACAACGGCTAGCCATCCTCCATTCACTGTTTTTTAAGTGATCATAGGTGATGATCTTGATCAGAGATGCTAACTAAAGAAGAAAAAAAAGATACCTTAGATGGAACACCAGGATTCCAATCAGCCTTGCAAGGAAACGAATGAGAAAGAAAACCTCACAAAGTTATAGAAAAAGATCTCACTGAGAACCGATCAATTGTTGTCTAAAGACCAACTACGCTAATCCTTAAGTAGAGGGCGAATAGAAACATTTTGAAAGCCTACCCAAAAGATAAGAAAAATCTTCCAACTCTCAATTGTTAAGACTTCTTCAAAGCCTAAAGGAGCACACCTTCTCAACCACCTGTTCAAAGGTAGACGCATCTTTCTTCAGAAAAGCTATAGTACACCACTCCAAACTCCATCTTTAGCGACGATTGACCATACCATAAATCATCCCAAAATTTAATGTCCTCACCACACCCCACCTGATAACTATTATGATTGGAGAACTTATTTCTAACCCCCTTTATGGCCTTCCAACAATCCACCCCGTGCGAACCACACACAACATGCGATTCTTAAACCAACTTGACCCCGAATTTAGCTACAATTACTTGCCTCTAGAGATTTTCCCTCTTTACACCAAATCTCCACAGCCACTTTCCTAACAAGGCCAAATTGAAACTAGACAACGACTTAACACCCAAACCCCCTAATTTTAAGGGCAGACAAATAGACTCCACTTAACCAAATGATATTTGTTGGAATCAACCTTCCCATTCTGCAAAAAATCACGTTGAAGCTTTTCCAACTTCTTCGCTATAGAAACCAGAAGGATAAATAGGGATAAAAAGTAGATTGACGACTAGCCAAAGAACTCTCGAGAAAAGTTAAGCGTCCCCCTTTAGAGAGGTAGATGGATTTTCCATCTAGCTAGCCTTTTAAATATGCAATCTAGGAATGGATGCCTCATTTCCTTATCTTTTTTTTTGATCGGTAAATAAGTAAATTTATTAAAAAACCAGAGAACAAGGGCAACAAACGACAGCATAATCAAGAGTTTATAAGACAATAAACTCAAAGACAATCTAAAAAGAAGAACCGCCTTGACTCCTAGCCACCTCCCTCCCCCTATGAGGAAGACTCATCCTAGCACCGCCCTAAGCTCCACCCTATCATGATGGATACTTGCCCACTCCAACAAAACCACCCGAACCCGAGCACAAACACGAGAATGGGGAGCCGAAGTATCCTCAAAAACTCTAAGATTTCGTTCTTTCCGGACCATCCACACAATAGCACCCGGCAGCCTCGACCAAATAGCCCCCATAACACCATTCTCACTTACCCTCGGCCAACACTCTAAAAAGCTGAGAAAAGACACAGGAAAGACCCACTCCACCCCCAAGCGGGAGAGAATAAATCCCCAAATCTCAACTGCGAAAGGACAATGCAAAGACAAATCCAATAATTCAAAGACAACACCCCTATTTTACAATCAAAACAAGCAGTCAATTCTGACATGTGTGGGACTTCCCCAACCCCAAAGATACCGAATTTGGATAGATTTATCATCAAGCCTGATACCACCTCAAAACACTGAAACAAACATCGAAGATAAGCTAATTGACGACAGGATACATCACATAAAATCAAGGTATCATTCGCACACAAATTGAAGATGGAAGATTGACAGACCCTCACTACCTATAGAAAAGACCTCTATGTACAAGGTTGCTTTTCTAATCATTCTACTTAGAGCCTCAGTGATCATAATGAATACGAAAGGAAAAATTGGGTAATCTTATCTCAAACCCTGAGAACTCCTTAAAAAATCGCATCCATTGATCAAAATCGACAAAAGACACCGATGAGTAACAAAACTTCATTCAATTCCTCCATCTGATACCAAACTCCATCCTACCCAAGACATAATCTAGAAATTCTCAATTGATATACTTGTAGGATTTCTACATATCAATTTTGCACAAAATGCCCGGACGACCCAACCCCAACCTCTCATCCAAACATTCATTAGCAATCAACACCCCATCCAAGATCTGACACCTTCCCATAAAAGCCCCTTAGGAAGGAGAGGTAATGTGCTTATCACATTTGTCAACTTGGATGCCAATACCTTAGCCAAAATTTTATATGTTCCTAGCGGGCTAATGGGACAAAAATGGTGAAGGTCCCGAGCCCATTCCTAAGTATAAGGATTACAAAAGTACTATTTAGAGTCCGATCAAATTTTCCAAGAATTACGAAATTCCTTTGCCACCTAGAAAATCCACTCACAATATCTAAAGTCTAAACATTGCTTTAAAAATTCAATGGAAAAACCATATGGCCCAAAAGTCTTGTTCCCAACCATATCCTTGATGACACGGAACATCTCCTCCTCAAAAGACCTTTCCAATCCATCTCTCTGCAACTCGATAATCATGTCAGAAGGAAGCCCCTCTAATATAGGTCTATAACTCTGATTCTCCTTATAAAGATCCAAATAAAAAACATCACCCCAAATCTCGAACTTGGAGATACAATTGGTTTTCCTATAAAAGCTAGCTACCTCATAAAAAAAATTCCGTGTTCCAATCCCCCTCCTTCAACCATTTGACCTTAAATTTCTACTTCTAGCTAATCTCTTCTTGCCTTAGCAAAAGCTGAAACTCTGATTTAAGGCTCTCTTAATTGTGCCTCTACCACGAAAATTGAACCAGACTCTTCCTTGGAATCAATCACCTCTAATTCCTCCAAGATTCTACTCTTATGAATTGAGAGCATACCAAACACCTCTTCATTCCAAACTTTAATAGAATTGGACTATTGTTGAATTTGAAAAAAATGGACCGCCACTTTCTCATTAGAATATTTTTATTTAAAAAAAGGAAAAAAGTAAAGAGAGTGTTTTGTCGATTCTCTTAAAAAATAAGATAAAAATATAGTCCACAAATAATACTTAAAATATGACACCAAAGGCGAGAAAGGGAGCCCATCCACACAAACGGTCCACCTATGTCTCTTGACTCTCTCTAAAACAGTAAAACAGAGAGAGACAACTCGACCTACCAACACCAAAAAAAAACAGAGACGGGGAGAGAGAGAGAGAGAGAGTCCACCTGTCTCTTAAAAGGCAAGAGAGGGACAACACAACTACCCACGCCCAAAAAGTAAATACAAAAACCAGAAATAAAGAGAGAGAAAGAGCAGGTCCACTTTGTCTCTTAAAAACAGAAATAAGGAGAGACGGAATATATGGGGATGGGAGTAGAGAGAGAAAGAGGGAAGCACAAGAGAGATATGAGAGAGAGAGAGCCATAATACCTAGATTTTTAGTTGGTTATTGCAGTTGTAATGTTAGTCTTTTTTCTTCTTAAGTAACCGTTGTAACTCCACGTCGGTGGAAAGTAAAGAGGCAAAGAAAGAAAAACACAAGCTGCAACTTGAAGTGCCACGTGCCAGTACATGATGCTCACATCAACATGGCATGGCACAAACACAAGCCAAGCCTTGTCATGCGTGTCATGCCAAGGTGCTGGCACGAGAAAATTTTTGGAAAAATGCCGTGCATAGGTAATACTAAATAGAATACATCCAATGAAGTGATGAACATTTAGAAGAACAAGGCAATAAAGCCTGTTTATTAACTTGAACCAAACCCAAGAACAAAAGATAGAGAGGAACATAAAAGAGTTGAAGAGAAATGAGCCTGTAAAATCCGACAATGTGACTATAACTGAAAAAAGGGGCCAGCACCAACAGAAGATTGTGAATACATTAATATCAATTAAGATATCATTGAATTATTTGGAATATCCTATGGCATCTGACCAAACCAAAAACAAGATAATATAATACATGCCTACATGGCTTAAAAAATCAAGCATAGGCATCTCTTTATTGTTGGTTATGGGACCGCAACTCCCCTTATGGCTCTGGACTAACCGCCACGGACGCATGTTTAAATATAAAGATGAAGCCCTTCCTAAAACCAATTGGTTTTAGGTAAGATGGTGAATTCTGGGGCCAAAAATTGGTTTTAGAGCCAAGGTTCTGTGTTCGAGTCACCCCGGGTCGTTGCAGGGGGGGCATTGTTGGTTATGGGACCGCAACTCCCCTTAGGGCTTTGGACTAACCGTCAATGGACTGACCGGCACAGACACATGTTTAAGTATAAAGATGAAGCCCTTCCGAACACTAATTGGTTTTAGGTGAGATGGTGAATTGTGGGGCCAACATTTATCAACATGACAAAATAACTATTGGACGCCTCTCCTAATGGTTTTACTTACCGCACAAACCACAAAGGTCAATATTCAAGAATGTTCAAAGCAATAACAACCCAACTTATACAAAATAGCTCTAAAATTACCACCCCTTAAACAAGGTGAAGCGGGATCACTTTCTTAGAAATATTTTATATGAAGACTATTCCAGTGGTTACCTCTTATTGAAAAATGAAATATAGAAAGCATTCAGATATACTTAATTAAAAATACCCACTATCTGCTCCACCGAGCTGTGTAATGGCGTCCACAAAGCGATTATGAAGATCTGAAGTCCACCGCAATCGTTGCTTTCCACTTCCCCCCGAAGTAACTGGATTTTTTATTGTTGATCCCCCTGAGACTCCAACGTTGGCAAGGTGCTCAGTACTCTGGGATTTATGGGGTACTAGGCCCACAGTTGAAAACTTTTTGGCATGATACATGTTGAACAGACTGCAAGGTTTACAAACACAATAGAGATGAACAAATATATTTGAAAGTTTTATTGGATTCAAAATTTCCAACAAATCCATAACATAAATTCTTAGGTATTGTTAAATAATCTCTTTTCACAGCATAGAAATAATAACTTAACTTTTGTTGATCCTGTGACGTAAACTATACTCTTAAAGCATTTTTTACTAGAGAAGCTGGGCTTGAACTTCGTTAGTTTAACCAAAAATAGACACAATACTACAGATAACATTGACCTAGAACATACTTCATCCAAAATATTATCATATTTGCATAGTGGCTACACTATCAGATCATTGTATGCAAACCCTAGAACAAACACTAGAGAGGAAAAAACAGCCAACATTCCTGAATTCAAATGTCAAAATCCATATCGACCATACACAAGCAGCATTCTTCACTAATTAAGGAAATCTAACAGAGGAATAAAGCTACTAACATGAATGGAAAAAAATGAAAGAAGCAATTGCTAAGAAAAAATGAAGTTAAATGTCGAATAATCAAAGACATATGGACCACTAATTTCTCAAGAAAAAAAATCATTCTTTTAACATAAAGTCACAAAAAAAAAATACGACCCATTTGGCATCACTCATGGGGATCTTTTTCCACCCTCCCCTCCCCCCAATAATAAAAAATGAAAAACGTGTTTGCTATGACTCAGAACAATTGTAAGAAAAAGGGCGTTCCTAGCACAGTTTCTCCGAACAAACAAAAAGACACTTCTCGTAATCAACTCTGAGAAATGGTTAAAAATTGGAGGGACTCTTTTGTGTCATCAAGAAGATAGAAGCCCTACCTCTCATCTCTCGTTCATCTTTCCCAATAGCTACTTGTCATTTTTAGTTCCTCGCTCCCATGACTCAGTAGGATGACTCAGTAGGACGACAATTTGCAGTGGCCAACCAAAGTATACTCTCTCTCTCTCTCTCTCTCTCTGCAACACATTCAGGTTGCTCCGACTCCAATTTGGGTGAGATGGATCCAGCAGTCCAACAATTACTCGATGAATGCAGACAAAAAGGTCTTTTGAATTGTGCAGCTTGCGGCTGTAATCTGAGGTGTTGTTTTATGGGACTTATAATGTTATTTGGGGAAATTATTATTACGATTCTGGAAAAGTAGAAGCATTGTACAATTGTGGGTTATTTTCTAAGACTTATAGCATGACATGTATAATTTACGCAAATTTGAGACTCTTTAATTAGATTAATGTATGTTTTATCATGTACTCAAGTTAGGATAGTCTACAATGATCTTTGGTTTTGCTCAACCACACGTGATTCTATTGTTTCTGTTCTTCATAATAGATTCTGACTATTTCCAAACAGGTTCTCAACACGTAATCAATTCCGGAAATTTGTCATTTCTAGAATTAGAGAATACCAGAATTGATGCCAAACCAGTCCTTATTAGCCACAAAATAAACAGAAAAACCTAAAGCCGTATTTGAGGATACATGTGCCACATATTTCACTAGATTGAGGAAAATTTGGTAGAGGAACAGAGCTAGTAGCACAATTGAAAACCATGGATACAGCAATTACTTAGAAACCATGAACTCAAAACGTCAGATGATCAATACCTATGAACCACTTATTTCTCTACAAAAGAAAAACTCAAAATCCCCATAAAAATCATTAAAAAAACAAACTTCAATGCTGTCATAAAAGTTTTAAAAAATTTAACATTATTAAGGAATTATTAAGAAAGAATGAAGTGAAATTCAGCAACAAAAGAGAAGATTCAGATCAGCTCAACCTCCTCACACTTTCACGCAGACATATATCTACAACCTCCCAAAAATCTCAATCTCCATCAGCTCCTCATCCACAGACCTTCACGATACAGCCTTCGATTGCTCATCTCTCCACAGAGCTACAAATGAATCACTCAAGACCCTACCCGTGAATTGAATCCAACATCAAAAAAAAAAAAAGGAAATCCGAAGCTCGAATTTCAAATCTCAGATGACAATCCCAATGAAATCGAATTTCAAATCTCGACAGAAATCGAAGCAGAATTAAATCAATAAACGAAAATGGAAGGAGCAGCAGGTGAAATTTTGTAGCAAAAGGGAAGGGAAATTAGGGTTTGATTAGAAGTGCAAGAATCTGGGAGCAGAAAAGCTGAAGAAAATTGGGAAATTTAGGGTTTCGCATTTGTCAAGCAGAGAGAGTGGTCTTGGAGATAGCGTGTAAAGGACGGCAGCAATTTACCTGGACGGTTTTGGTTGGGTTTGGACTTATAGGAAAGGGATTTAACCAATGCTTGGGAGTGGGACCCACATTTTTTCAACTGATTGGTGGGTTAGGGCTTAGAGAGGGGACAAGATCAACGAGGGTCGGCTGTTCTACTCGGCTTTGTGTGTGTGTTTTTTGGGTTCCATTTTTCAGATTTATTAACATTCCTTGTAGCATGTCGGGAACTAGGGCTGTCAAAGGGTCGGCAGATGGGTCTTCCCATGCCAATGCCCTAAATTAGTTAGGCATGAGTCCTAACCTCTAGAGTCTGGCTGGGCCAAGGGCATAAAAGAAGTAAATATTTTTCTTCTTCCTTTTTTTCTACCTTTTTTTCCAAGTGAGCAAATATTTTTTTTTTTTTTTTTTTTTTTTCCATATATCATTAGTAATCATCGGTTAGTAGCTAATAACATAACAAGGAGTGGAATTCTTGAAAGACATCACCATTAGGATTAGATCTCACGACCATCCCTATAACATTGGAGCAAGCGGTATGTGTAGTTCTTCCACCTATTCATAACTTGACAAATAGAACGAATGTGTGACTAAACATTAGGAGAACATTAGGAGTGTCGCAACCCAAAATCTCGTCTTAAGTCGAAATAAAATTTTGCACCACAACACTCATTATCTTGAACATATAAGGAATACATGAGAAACTCAATTTAAAATTTTCTTAAATAACTATAACAAGAGTCTCGAAATATCTCATCATCAATAAGCAACTGAAACCTAAACATTCATTCGCGAGTATCTTATTACAATCCTTTCAATGAAAGACATGAATATAAATTTTTTCGAAGCATTATTTTTAATTCAAACTTGATATTGATCTAATCAATATCTTCTCTAGGGTCATCTTATGATCATATTAAATCATGGTCTAAGAAACTATACTTACAAAACTTCTTAAACATAAAGTATCTTGTCGATTCATACGAACCTTCTTTGAATCTCCAAAGTTTTTCTCAAATGGAAGCTAATGACGATTCCGATCAATGCTCTTTAATCTTTTCTTCTTTTCTAATTCAAGAACATTTCTTGATAAGCTCTTCTAATTCAAACTCTATGATCTTGAGGAAGGGTGTGGTCATACACCCCTAAAAGGGGAGAGGGATGGGCGTCCAAAAAGGAAGAGAGAGGCAGAGAGACAAAAACGTGGGAGAGAGAAGAGAGCTCCTTATGTGGACTTTCCACTATAGGGGGGTCCTTATATAGTTCTGTAAAGAACTGGAAATGGCGGTAATCTCTTTACCGCCATTTCCTGTTTTATGTTATTTGGGCTTTGCACATAGCCTAAACCAGGTAAGAGACCATTCTAAGCCCTGACATACTATCTGGGCCCACACTAGAGCATACCTCTTAACTAGGGTTAACTCAATCCCGATTAATTTTGAATCATGATTAAAGTCTTTTAACAATTGAAAAAATCTCAAAAACATTCAAAAAATGCAAAAGACCAAAAAACATTGACCTTGTATCTTTTAACCATGGTTAGCTGCCCTAACCATGATTAACTCTCCATTTAACTCCAGTTAAATCACTTTTGGTCTATTGAGCCTAATCTCTTAGCCTACCGGGCCCAATCTTAGTCTATCGAACTTACCCTTAGCCTACCGGGCCTAATCCTAGTTTACCGGACTAACCCTTGCCCTACCGGGCCTAATCCCTTAGTCTACCGGACTAACCCTTGGCTTATCGGGTCTAATCCTAGTCTACCGGACTAACCCTTGGTCTACTGGGCCTAATCCCTTAGTCTACCGGACTAACCCTTGGCCTACCGGGCCTAATCCCTTAGTCTACCGGACTAATCTTTGGCCTCCGGGCCCAAACCATGCACTTGACCAACCCGATCAACCAATCCCTAGCCTCTGGGCTAGACCATTAGCCACCCCGATGCACACACACACACTTCCCTTAGCCTTGGCACAGGCTCATGTGCTAGAACTACGCTCGGTCTAATCTCACCCCTTGTGAGTACATAGGCAATCCAACCCGAGTTCGACCCTAGTTAACTTTTCTTTCTTGGGTTAGTATACTCTAAGCACTTAGGTATTTGAATAACATTTTGACTTTAATTTGGCTTATACCTAGGAAGTAGGTAACCATTGTAAAATTGGAGTCCCGGGGTGCCTAACACCTTTCTCGGGACTTAACCAAACATCTTACCAAGAATTTCAAGTAGACCATAAGACCTTATCCACAACTCCGGGACTCCTTTCTGAATTAATAAGTGGTGACTCCCAATCACCCCTGTGAGTAAAAACTCGTGCTCACAGTTTCCATTTTTATAAATGTTTTCAAACTTTAGTAGAGTGTAATCTTGTGGTATAGGAAACTCCTATAGTGTAGGAGACTTCCATTTTCATAGTCTTTAACCATATCTTCGACACTCACGCAGCAAGCATACTAACGATGTGCAAAGGGCTTTGGGTGCTATGAGGCACACTTTGCACATGTGATTGGTCACTTTTTCTTTTGTCTAATCTAATCGTGGTCGCCGATTAGGTGGACCTAGATCGTGTGCTCCTAGGGACACACGTAGTGGGCCATGTGAGTGTGAACCACACGGATCTAGTGGGTTCGGTCGGTCAATGTGGGTTGGCGGAACTGGGTTCTCCATGCAACCCATCAATTCGTAGTTGGAGCAATTAGATTCAATGAATCTGGATTTTGGGTAGTTAGGGTGGTTAGACCCAACGAAAATGTGTCATACCACTTGAGGCTCTATATAATGAGGGGTTGAGAAGGCTCATCAGACGAATTAGAGAGCTCAGAAACTCTATTGAATTACACACATAGCCCAAAACCAGAGAACCAGTCCGTCCGGTGGAAGAAGACCTTCATACCCAATCCAACCAGAGTAGGTTGAACCATAGGCCTATTCATAGTTCAGATTGGACCAAATCCAATTGAACAAAACAAATTGTGATTCCAAAAATGGTTAATCATTAACCGGTGCTACTTGTAGCCCTGTCACGCCCCAAAATCTCACCTAAGAGTTAGGTGTGACTTTGTGCGTGACTAACCTGTCCTAATCAAACCATCCTATATAGAGTCCACAAGGCATAACATAACGAAAGCTAATAAACCTGGCGGAAATGTAAACCAAAATTTTCTTTTAATATATAAGACAATATTCCAAGTCTATACAAAACACCTAATCCAAAAGTGAAGTGGACATACCAACTTTAACAAAATACAAAAAGAAATACAATCTCTCCCCCACTCCTCTCAACAATAATCTAAATAGCCACCTATCGAGATCCCTATCCTTGAGGCTGCAACGGGATTGCTGCCTCTTTCACATGTTCTTGTTCAACCCATGGCTCTGGGTTGCAGATATCAAATAGACATGCCGACATAAATGTACGGTTGAGCACGGAATACTCAGCCACTACAAACTACTAGCTACCAATGTCATAAAGCAGTAATATAAAACAACAATTCATAATACATGCATTAACTGAACTTAGAACACTACTTCCAACTAAAGGCAAAAGTGCATCGTTTCTATAACTCTATCTTAAAAACCTTCGTAGAAAACAAAACATGTCTTATGAGTTCTTATGAGCTTATGAATTCTTATGAGTTCTTATGAGCCTTATGAACCTTATGAGCTTCTGATCTATAGAGACTTATGAGTATTCGTGACCGATCTTAGACATGATCCTTATGAGCATTCGTAGCCGATCTTCGACATGTGAGTTTTCTTAAGAGTTCTCATGAGAGCCTTGCGTGGCTTATGATCCTTAGAGACTTTTGAGCCTTAGAGACTTGTGAACCGATCTTAGACATGATCCTTATGAGCATTCATAATTGATCTTAGACTTATGATCCGTTGAGATATGGTAACCGATCTTAGACTTTGTCAACCCAAAGTTTGGTCTTATCAAATTTTATGAGTTTATGAGTCTTCTTATGAGTTTTTCTTTAAACCTTTCTTATGAACTTTGAAATACTTGTATATACGAGAAAGCGTCAATCATTCGAAACATAAGGTGCATAGAGTGCTTATGAACATCATATTATACTTTGAAAGCTTTAACATCCTAAGCATATTTATATACATCATGGGAGCATCATAAGATACTTAAAAACCTTTAAACATAATCATGTGAAGCTTAGGGACATTATGTAAATCATAGAAAATCCATATACATTTAAGCATAGTCATGGAGTACTATTCATAGCATATCATACCAGTAATCATGGCTACTAAGCCTATTTCATCCCATAATACTTAGAATCTTAGTTTCTTTGAGGAAAATCAGAACCAAACACAAGCATAGGACATATTTTACCCTTTACTTGAAAAACCCCAACTTTAAAACCCTTATGTCTAGGTTAAAATCTTAGCAAGATTGGATAGGAGAGTGTAGTTGCCTTGAAAGATCAAATCTCTTTGATCTAAAGCCTTCGAAGTGTTGAGAATGCTTGAGGAAAAAAAAATTGTGCTTGAGGATGAAGCTCCACGCTTGAGGAAGAAGATCTAATCTTGAGTAATGAAATCCAAGCTCCAACCTTGATTACACAAGAAGACCCCTTCTTAAAACCCAAATTTTCTCTCGTTTTTCTCCCAAAATTTCTCTTAGGCTTAGTGTTAACCTAAATCCCCCGAAAATGACCTCTATTTATAGCCCAAAGGTTTGAAATCCTAAAAATTCCATATTTTAGGCTTTTTTCGCGACTTAACTGGGCATGACTATTGAACGGTCTTTTGATTATTCGAACAGTGGTGTCCAATCGTTCGAACGGCTGAACCTACTGTTTTTGGTTTTTGAAACATTTATTTTCAATTGTTCGAGCGGTTCCACAACCGTTCGAACGGTTGAGGCTACTATTATTTTATTTTTAACCATTTACTGACATCGTTCGAATGGTCAGGGAACCGTTCGAACGGTTGCCCTATTTTTCTTTTGTTTTTCATTTTTTCTCATTTTCTTTCTTATTTGATTAGACCTTTACACCTTTTAAACATTACCAAGGGTCCTTAAGACCTTAGAACACACGTCATAACTCATTATTAAACACAACAACATCATTATCATAAATCATACAACCCAAACCATACATTGAAACCTTTTGACTTTAAAACACGCATTCAATAGCACTATTCATAGCACCATTCACTAGTACTGTGCACGTGAAGTTTCGGGGTTTTACAAGCCCAGTAATGGTGGCAAGCCTGAAAGGGTTTAGCTGTAGAGCCCCGGAACTTTTGCTATGCATTGAAACTCGTGCCAAGGCATTTTGCCTTTGTAATCTTTTTTCGTTTCTATGAAATGAGAAATTTTGAACAACTTAAGTGTTAAAAGGTAGTGTTCACAAGTCGGATGTGTCAAAAACCCGAGTTATTGAAACCATTGGCGGATCAGTCAACTTCAGGGGAAATTTAGTCAATAAATAAAGTAGAAATTAGAAATTTTGAAAGGTCAGGAATGTTCCTTTTCGAAAGACGAATCCAACGTAAGTTGAATCCTCAAAATCGGACAAACGAATTGAAAATTATGGCCAAATTACCAAAGTGTGGAAAAATAGGAGAAAACAACAAAATCTGAAGGGTGCGATCGATCGCAAGTCAGGTGCGATCGATTGCATACAGGCAAAATGGGTTCCAAACTCTCGGGGCCATATGCGATAGATGGGTCCCCAGGTGCGATAGATCGCAGGAATCTGCGATCGATCTCAAGAATGTGTGATCGATCGCATGCAGGGGAAAATCAGACCAGAAATGTTCGGGTTCATGTGCGATAGATCGCATCCAGGTGCGATCGATCGCAGATAAGTGTGCGATCGATCGCATGCGGTAGTAGATTCCGGATTTGAGGGTCTTAAACCCTTTTCTTGTTAGGGATCCTCACTTTGGGGCATTTCTAACCTAGATGGGAGAAAATGGGAGAAATAGGAAGAGAGGATTTTGAGGAAATCCTCCAAAGTAGCTTCGATTGGAGATCAAAGGAGGCTCATTCTTGAAGATTTTCAAGCAAAGGACCTTCCTCAAGCAACTAGAGTTCCTCAAACTCAAAGAGGGATTCTTCCTCAAGTTGGAACTACACACCAAGGGTGTTCTTCAACCCCAAATCAAGGTCGGTACCCTATACTACCCTTCTAGTTCATCGATTATCTCTATTTTCTCCTTATTTTATGTTTTTCCTAAATTTCTAAACAAGATAAGGAAATGGGATGAATGGATGGTTGTGTGGACGTTTATGGGCGATTGGATGCCGTGTATGTGTTGTGATGATTAAAATGAGAAGGGCATTTCACCTCAATAATGAACATACATGATGTAGATTTAATGAAGAATGATTCATGTAGAATAAAATGAAAGATTTAGGTATAAGCATAATACCATACCATGTGTTTGATGAAATGCCTCAATGGAGAAAATGATGATTTGTAGTGGAAATTGCATGTTTAAATGTTTATGGAATTGCTAGGGCTTATGATAGTGTGCTTACTTGCTTTCCTTAAAATTTGAATGAATGATTACTTGCTCAAATTTCGATGTTCTATGTATTGTGAAATCCCCAAATTGTCATATTTAATTTCAAATGAAAGTATGCACACGATCCCACGAGCACGGCATGCATGACATGTTTTATCGGTATTCTTAAGAACAAGACTTAGAGGTGGGACATATCCTACAATATGATTCACTTCGCCTTTGACAAGAGGACAAGAACAAACATTTCTTAGGAGGGAGTTTACACTTCCCTCCCTTCCATGAGGAGTCTCCCCTCACTCACAAGTGCATTGCATTAAAGAAGGGTCTCCCTTCCCTCTCAAGGCATATCACAAAAGAAGGGTCTCCCTTCCCTCTCAAGGCATCTCACAAGCTCATCTCACAAGTACATGAGCATGTTGAACTCCCAAGCAAGCACGCATGACAAGCATGGTACACGCATGACATGACACGACACGATAAAACAAGACACATGACAAGACAAATTTTAAGCACGAAAATGATGTTTTAAGTCAAGTCAAGTGCACGATGTTTTTTCAAGGATTTTATCGGCTTTTACGAAATGCAAGCATGATTATCAACTGTTTTACTATCGCGTGATGATATGAATTGTTCTTACTTTATATATGTAAACTGCTTCCTGCTTTCCATATAGTTATTGTTTGCTATGACTATTGGTTAGTATTTGGTACACGTTGAGTATTCCATGCTCAGCCGTACATTTATGTCGGCAGGTTCTAAGGGAGCTGCTGCTCCTGACCCATGGGTGGAGGAGGAGTACGTTGAGGAGCCTGTAGAGGAACCTCAAGGTGAGGGTTACTATTAGGTTGTGGTAGATTCTGAGTGGATAGCTGTGGGTGAGTTGAGAGAGACGTATTCATGTATTTTGGCGGGCTTGTCCGTACTTTCTTTGTCTTGATTTCTTTTGTATCAAACTTGGATCACGTATGTATATACATAGAGGTTTGTTAGACTTCCATTGTGCTTTGTTATATGTTTCCGCTATTATTATCCTCTGTTGTATATGCTCCAAGTCTTTTGCAGGTTATTTTGGTCAAGCAAGTCATGCAAGTCATGATGAGTCGTCCAACATTCACTCTAACTCCTATGGTGGGTTTTGGGTCGCAACATTAGCCTTTGGTATTCTATACGATTGACCCACTCAAACAAATCAATCAAATTGGTTAGTCATCGGACTGAACCAATTTGACAATTCGACATGAGATGGCTAAATCAAACCACCTAATGTTGTCCTAATGGAACCCTCTAACAAATAGTTTATCTGGTTGGTCTACGGACTAAACCAACTTGATTGATCAAAATGAGATGGTCTAAACGGACTCAACAAATTGGACTATTCCAGTTCACATACCGTTATGATGCCAAAATCATGGCAAAAAACTGTATGATTGGCCTAGACTCTGGATTAAAACAGATTAATAATTTAATCAATTTTTGTTAAGTTAAATAAATTGTATTTAACTTATGATTTTATTGAATTTCAATTAAATAGTTGTTTTAATTAAACAAAGTGTTTAATTAATTGGACTGGTTTACAAAATGATTTTTTGGTCTAAAAATCATGTTTCAATGCCTTAGATTAATTATTTTATTGAAATGGATTTTTCATAAATTCAATTAATCTATTGTGATATTTTATTAATTTAATGGATTTTAAATTAATTATTCAGGCATACTCTAAAAGAGGTTTGGTGCACCACAATCCGTTGAGTATTGCAAACTCATATGGATTGATCGGTTGAATCCGAGTTAAGTTGTATCCCAGAGATAAGGCTGCATTTCGCTTGCACACGAGAGATTTCGACTATCTTCAAGAACGACCCTCTTTTGAGCCCCTCCAACTTGCGGGATTCGGTTATACATATATACTTGTCATTCAATTGTTTATTTGTCTAACGTGTGCTTAGATTTAAGAAATAAATCCAACAAGAACTTGAACTGAAACGTGGCTACAAGAATCACCATTAAATTTTGGAAAACGAGGGTGTAGAGACCCAGATTTTTGTTCACGTTAATACCTTGTTTAATAAGGTTAAAATAGTCTTTTAATATGTCATTTTGTGTGTTTAATTATAACTAAGGGTGTAAGGTGTTTAAAAGGCAAAAAGGATGGAAAAAAATGGGAAAATACAGTAGTGGCCAATCGATGGGCGATCGATCTCCCTCGTGTTTTCAACATTTTAAAAAGACGTGATTTTTTGGGTTTTAACTCCTTCCCCTATAAATAGGACCCCCAAATTTGAGGGTTTTTAGGGTTTTAAGGTTCTAAACCTAATTTTGGGGGGAAAGAATTGAAAACCTAGGGTTCTAAGTAGATTCTTGCTAGGGGAAGAAGGATTTACTTGGAGAGGGAGATTTAAGCTTGAAGATTTCTCTAAAGAGAGGTTTCAAGCATTTGGGTCAAGAGGTAAAACTCTATCAAGATAAATATGACTTCCTCACTATCAATGTCATGAATCATTGATTTTTTAAGTTTAGAAACTAAGATCCTATGTTAGAATTAGAATAAATATGAGTTATTGTCAAAATGCATATCTATTTATATTTGTGTTCATTATTGTGATATATTGAAGTCAAAGTATTTGATAAAATGTGGAGGAAGGGAATTATTGAAGTTGTGTAGTAGAAATAAGAGGATGTGATGTATGTTTGGGTTTAAAACGGTGGATGGGTTGTATTGTGGAGTTATGGATAAATTTTTGTGTGAAATGATGAGTTCGTTGTACAAATGATGATTTAAGATTTAAATTGCTCTATGTTATAACATGGGAAATGATGTATGTTTAGTGCTAGAATTGTTAAGATCTTCACATTGAGATAACATGTTTATACTTGTTTAATTGATGAAAATATAGAAATGCTATGCCATGATTATGGATGAATGTTATAGAATATTACATGAAGTAGTTTATTATCGGTGAAACAAGTTTTAAATTACGATCTTGTGAGCTTAGGTCTTTTATCATGGCAGTGTACAACGTTATGATTGATAATCTAAAGTATTATTTGACCGAGGGTTCATCACTCGTCTTGAATTATGAATGTTATTAGAAATGCATGTGTGATGTATTGCTGAGTAGATAAACCTTTGAATTTAAATCTTTCGAGTCTTAGAGCCCGTTTGGAATGTCTAAATTTTTGGTCTTTTTATCTTTTTGTCTATTATGGGTAGACATTTTCATAAATTAGAGCGTTTGGTAGCATGTATAATTTCCTAAAAAAAAAAGACAAAAAGACATTTAGTGTCTATATTAAAAATTCTACTTTGTGAGGATTTTTAAAAAAGATCTTCTTATCTTTTGCGGATAGATGACGGACTCCCGTTTTCCGGCTTTTTTTTTTTTTTTTACTGTAGTGCCCTTCGTAAGTCGTAACTCTTTTAGGTATTTTTTAGGTTTTTTAGAGCGTAAGTTGGGGGTGGAACGAACAGAAGAAGGAGAAGAAGAAGAAGAAGGTATCTCCTCCCCCTCTCTCTCCCTTCTCTTTCTCCTCTCTTCTTTCATCTCTCTCTCTTCCATTGTCCATAGATTGGTCTGTGATTTGGGCATTTCACACGCACACACGAGTTGGGGGTTTCTTCTTCACGATCTCTCTCTGCCTCTCTCTCTCTTACAATCATACGATCTCTTGCAAACATTGAGGCCAAGAGCATAAAGAGGAAGCATTGATCACGTGTACTTGAGGTTTTTCTGTACCTGATTTGCATTATTATCTTATATTATTGGTCCACGACCAGGTTCTAGATTCATGAACTTTTCATTTTTATTTCAATGTGTTTTCTTCCATAATTTGTTTATGTGTACCTGATTCATGAACTTTTCATTATTGGCCCACACAATATGACCAGTGGTTTCATGAACTTTTCATTTTCATCCTATGATTTACATATACAATGAATTCATATGACCACACAGTATGAATTTGATGCCTTATACAAGACGGTGCTGACCGTGCTATGATAATGTTATATTTGTCGTTGTTTCTACCACTTGTTCTCCTGTTTAGAGATTTTTGAGTAGAGCAGGGTAGATAGATTACCTAGTGCCTAACATTCAAAGAAATCTTAGATGTTGGAGACTTGGAGGGTCTCAGGTAAACCTTGACAGGGAGGATTATCATAGCTGGAAAGGAGATCCAAAGGATGGGTTCACAGTAAACTCATTCTAGGACAGTCATTGCATGTGTTTGGGCTTCCAAATGGAGTCCCCTTATGCCCTTGAGGTTGCCACATGTCCCTATTGACACCCCTTAACTATGGTTAAAATTCACCAAATCTCAGGGTTCACCTACTTATCCTTGGTTTTTAGAAAAAAATATTTAAATAATTTTAACCTCAGGTGTTAGTTAATTTTAAATTAGGGTTCAAAAAGAAATGTGATACTTTTTTTAAAACCAAGGATAGGTGGGTGAATCTTAACCACAATTTAATAGGGACATGTGGTGACCTCAAAGGCATTACTGGGAAAAAAAAATCTCAAAATAAAAAAACTACCCCAATTTTTTTTGTCATATATATAGTGGGCCCCCAAATGGAGTCCCCTTATGCCCTTGAGGTTGCCACATGTCCCTATTGACACCCCTTAACTATGGTTAAAATTCACCAAATCTCAGGGTTCACCTACTTATCCTTGGTTTTTAGAAAAAAATATTTAAATAATTTTAACCTTAGGTGTTAGTTAATTTTAAACTAGGGTTCAAAAAGAAATGTGATACTTTTTTTAAAACCAAGGATAGGTGGGTGAATCTTAACCACAATTTAATAGGGACATGTGGTGACCTCAAAGGCATTACTAGGAAAAAAAAAATCTCAAAATAAAAAAACTACCCCAATTTTTTTTGTCATATATATAGTGGGCCCCCAAATGGAGTCCCCTTATGCCCTTGAGATTGCCACATGTCCCTATTGACACCCCTTAACTATGGTTAAAATTCACCAAATCTCAGGGTTCACCTACTTATCCTTGGTTTTTAGAAAAAAATATTTAAATAACTTTAACCTTAGGTATTAGTTAATTTTAAACTAGGGTTCAAAAAGAAATGTGATACTTTTTTTAAAACCAAGGATAGGTGGGTGAATCTTAACCACAATTAAGGGGTTTTAATAGGGACATGTGGTGACCTCAAAGACATTATCGGGAAAAAAAATTCTCAAAATAAAAAAACTACCCCAAATTTTTTTTTCTCGGGGGCTACGCCCCTGAACCCCCCAAATTCCATACCCTCAAATCAAATATATTTTTTTAAACATGTATTTTGCCCCCCCCCAATGAAAAATTCTTGGCTTTGCCCTTGGTGACAGCTTGTAACAACCCCTTACAGTCATTCCTCCATCTCACGTGCATACATTTGTTTGCATGTTTACTATATTATTTTTCAGCTTATAAATGCATTACCATTTTGATATGTCTTTAAAGTAGCTTTTTATTATTCCTAGAATTGTGATATGTCGCAAAAGGAAAAAAAGGGAAAAAATGAAGAAAAGAAGGTTGATCCATCTAGGGCGGCATAGCCTGATAATATGAGGAAGATCTTGTTAGATCTATGCATAGAACAAGTACAATTGTCCGGAAAGCCAGGCGTGAACTTTCTTCCGTTTACATGGAAGATTATTATTGATAAGTATAAGGAGAAGATAGGTAGACAACATTCTCAGAAACAATTAAGGAACCAATTGGATTATATGAAGAGGTTGTACAATGCATGGGTCGTATTGTGTGGGCAAACCGGCATTGGGTAGAACGATGCTACTCACACTATCACAATGGAACTCGAGAAATGGGAAGCATATCTGGAGGTATAACATCATTTTATACTTTAAACTATAAGTTTTTTTATTTATTTAAAATCCCTAAATTAATGACATCTATTGCAGACACACAAAGATGCTAAACCATTCATGACCAAACCTCTACCATTTCCCGATGAGATGACATTTCTATTTGATGGTATTTCGGCGACAGGAGCCCCCAAGTGGGCACCTACAGTTGGTTCTGTTCTAGATGACTTGTTGGGAAATACTCATTCTAGCTACGACTTGAGTGATAACATTGAGATTTCATCATCTAATGTAACACAACCTCATAATGAAACTCAACAGAAGGCTGGTGAAGAGGTTGGTGATGTGGAGTTAATGGAGAACATTCGGCGAAAACAACCAAAGCCTCCAAAAAGTAAAAGAGATTCGGAAAAAGCTACATTGGATGCTAGCATTGCATCTCTTGTGTCTTCTATTAAAGAAGATACAAGCAAAGGGCCCGGTATGGCTCAATGTATTGAATCTCTGCAACAAATGCAAGATGTTATCGAGCCATCGCCATTATTCTTGTGTGCTCTCCGCTCATTCCGTAATTTAGAAAATAGAAGTATCTGGATGATGCTGAAGAAGGAAGAATCGCGCTTGGAATGGTTGAAGGACCTCTTGGACAGGGACCAATGATAGTGGATTATGTTTTTTGTACTAAAACTTTATTTGTATATTTTTGATGATGTTAGTTTTGGATTTTTATGATGATATTTTTGGATTATTTTGGATGTTATAGTTTGATGACATATTTGGGATGTTAGTTTTGGATTATTTTGGATGTTAGTTTTGGATTATTTCATAAAACTTTATGATGATATTTTGGATGATTTTAATTTTAGATTTTTAAGATGATATAATGTTGGATTTTATACTCTTTAGAATGATGTATTAAAGGATATTTTTTTAAATGAATGCATTATATTTGAAATATCTAATTATGTGTGGGATGTAATTGTGTACTATTTTGTTAACAGCTACCATGACACCACTGATTCAAAAAAAGATTATTCACCTGATTTTGTTACTACTGAAAAAACGACAACGGTACTTACCTAAGGAGCCATGTAGAAATTCCAATTTAACAGGAAATGGTTATGTCCAATACATTCTAAATGGCAACCCGATAATATGCCAAGAGATTTTACGAATGGAGAAACATGTTTTCCATCGTTTGTGTATGGTGTTTAGGGAGAAGGGACTACTTCAGGACAGCAAGTACGTCAATGTTGAGGAGCAGTTGACAATATTTTTAACAATTATTTCCCAGAACCATACAAATCGAAATTTGCAAGATTGATTTCAACACTCTGGTGAAACCATCTATCGTCATTTTCATAGAGTTTTGATAGCGATGATCAAATTCTCAATTGAGATTATAAAGCCTCCTTGTTATAACCAAGTACCTAAGGAGATTTTGTGCAATTCTCGATTTCATCCATTTAAGGTAAACTCTTATTTTGTACTTGCTTGATCAACATTAACTTTATTCACATTAAAAGATTTTAATTTGTAATACTTTTTAAGGGTTGTGTTGGAGCGATAGATGGTACTCTTGTGCATGCTGTGATCGCTCCAGAAAAATAAATACCTTACAGAGGAAGAAAAGGTGAATGCATGCAACAAGTGATGACAGCTTGCTCTTTTGATATGTTATTTACATTCGTAGTTGCTGAGTGGGAAGGCATGGCGCATGATCATCGGATATTGATGGATACTCTTTATGATCAATGCTTGAAGTTTCCTCACGCCCCTCCTGGTAAATAATATTTACTATGTAATAATTCAAGTGAGTATTATAGTATCTTGAAATTCTTTGTTGTTATTTTTAGGAAAATATTATTTGGGTGATGCCGGTTATATGAACATGCGAGGCTTTCTTACTCCATATCGCAATATTCGGTATTGGTTACCTAACTTTCAGGGTGCTATTCGCCCTCGTAATAAGGAAGAACATTTTAATTATCTTCATTCATCTCTGAGAAATGTGATTGAGCGAACTTTCGGGGTATTGAAGGCTCGTTTCAAAATTTTAAAGAGGATGCTTCCTTACTTATTCCATGTACAAAGAAGTATAGTTGTTGCAGCAATGACAGTGCGCAACTTCATCAAAAAAGAAGTCATTGCAGACAAGTTATTTGTATTGTAAGAGAATGAGAACGTAGAATTGGATGCTGATGATTTTTGTCGGATAACAGTGAACCAATCAACATGGATATAGATTTAGGTGCGTATATGGAGATGGATGAAGTTAGGAATGCGATCGCGGATGCCGTATATTTAAATGCATGAAGATGTTTTTTTTTAATTGGTGTCGACATTCAAATGACATGTAAGATTCATGATTTTCTTGGGTTGAAGTACTTTAATTTATAAATATTATAGATTATGGGACAAAATTTTTAGCAGCTCATGTGTTCATGTGGGAGTGGAATTGGGTACCTATGAAAATCTATATTTTTAGAAATGACATCAATTGCCCCTACAATAAGATGCAATAAGACGATGTTACCAAACCCAATTTTACAAAAAAGCTGTGTCTATTACTGTGCACTGCCAAACAGTTTTATTGTCTACAGATCTATTTCTTACAAATATTTTTGTCACAGATCTATTTTGACTAGATCTGTCCGAAATAGATAAAATCAGAGAAGATCTACCAAACGAGCCCTTAGTCTTTTATCATGATGGTTATGGGACGTATGATGGATCACTGAAAGTAGCAAGGTTGGAAATCTAAAGTGTTATTTAATTGACAACTATGTCGCCTTTTACTCACATTTATGATAGTTGCATAAGCATGATAAGAGCACGAACATGAACAATCGGAAATACACAAAGTGTATGTGAAATTGCATGTTGAGTTTACTTACCTGAGTAGCACCAGTCTAAGATCAAGAGATACGTGTAAGAAAGCAAATGAATCATAAGTAATTCCGGAAGCACCTGAGTAAAGTAATATGAGATGATACTCGGTATGTAGAGTATAATAATTTCTTTCACCCATATAGTGAAGAGTTAATTTAAGTTGATAATATTAATTATGCATATAATGATGGTCACATGAAAATGGAAAAAAATGATGACTCAAGAAGGAAATGAAAACAAAGCAAGTTAAAATAAGATACGATAAGATAAGATAAGAAAAGAAAAGAAGAATGATTAATTAATTATGATGCTTCCGCACTCTGACTTATGTATATTTTATTATCCAAATGTCATGATGAACCTGCTCATATGATTATTATTATGAAATGCTCATTATGAACATGCTTATACTGACAACTGTGCTATCCATGATGAATATGCCATGTAATGTTTTTGATATTGTTAGTTAGGATTTCATATGCACCGAGCCACTTGTTGCTCAGTCGATATGTTTTCATGTCAGCAGATTTAGGTTCCGAGGTAGCGGAGGAGCCTTAAGTAGAGGATGATTACAGAGTGGAAGAGCAAAGTGATGCTATAGAACAGGGAGCGAGGGACTTAGATCGTTTTCCCTATTGTTAGACTTTAGTTTTGAATTGAGAATTGTAATAGATATTAATGTTGACATATGGTTTTATTTGGATCACTCATAGGTCTACTTTTATATTCAAATGATTTATGATATTACATACTTAGTTATCGGTTAGTTTAATACAAAGAGGTTCATTAGCTTATGTTTTGAAAGAAAATTTTCAGGTTCAATTTTAGTATTGTCTTGCTTGCTTACAGGTTTAATTGAGTTAAGTAGTGTAACGGACCTAAAGTCTCATTTTAACCTAGATGAGATTTTGGGGCGTTACAGAGGGTGTATGCAAGGGTTCAATACCTGAAAGATTTTTTTTTTTCCAGTAATAACATTATATTAGAAACTATAAGTAAATACTATGTACAAAAAAATAAAAATGACATAGTTCTTTAAAAGAGTCACTTTTATCAAAACTAGTATGGAGGTAAATCTTATCCTAGTCATTGTTAATGTGACATTATAATTTTAACAAAGTTTCTTATTTATTTAACTTCATCATCAATTTGTTCAATCTACTTAAGCTGTCAATGCCTTTCTGGCATGTATAAAAAAAACTTTAAACTCTGATTAAGAACTTTTTAACTCTTAATGTTAATAATTTTTTTTTCTAAAACCAAGGTTAGATTATTGAACCGTAGCTATGTTTGGTTGCCAAGAAAATAGATGGAAACATAGAAAAGAAAATAAAATTTTGGATTTCTAATACACTACTTAGTATTGTTTTGTCTAGTTTTCTTTTATTTTCCATGTTTTCTCTTATTTTCTCGGCAACCAAACATAAGGAGTTAATCTTAATAGGGGTGCGATTGAATTCTCTCTCCCCAACTTCAATTGCGATTCTATATCCACAAAACTAAACTTTGGTTCGACTTCTAGGTCGGTAGAAGTAATTTTAGTCATTGGAATGCGCAATGAAACGGGAACAACCATACAATACAAGCTCCTATTCCCCCATTCTATTTAGGGTTTCTCATTGTCCCAAAAGGCTCCACGCCCTGCCCCCGTCAAGTTCACCATTGCCCGGTAAGTCCACACCTTCATCCTTTCCTTTTCTTCTAATGACTTGGGGCACTGTTTTGTATCCATGACTGTCATTCTTCAAAGAAACTCGTCTCTCTCCCTTGGGTTCTCTCCGCCTACAAACAAATTTTTTTTCTTAAAAAAAAACACAACAGAAAGATGGAGGCCATACCCCCATTTCTGCTAGAACCAGGCCTTCCTCCACCAGTTTTTTTTTTTTTTTTGTATTTTTAAGTTTGTTTGCTTCTTTCAGCTTTGACTTTGTTGTGGGTATGTTGGGGTCCATATAACTACAATTATATGGTATCTTGTGGACAGAAACCTGCAGCAGAAGCTTGCAGTAACCCAAGAGAGTAGTGCATGAATTGGGGTGGACTATATTTAACATGTGATTTTAGGGAACACTTTTTGGAGGAGATGATGAAAGGAATGCACTACTTGAATCCTGTAGGTGAATTTTAGTGAAATACCTTTTTAATATAACAAAGAGATTGATTTTGAGATTTTGAATTGATCAAAATCAACCAATCAGTGATGGTTGTATGTACAATTTTTATTCATAAAACATCTACTGGGAAGTGGGGGTGGACATATATCTCACTCAGCTAGAACCGGAACTTGCTATTCCCACTACTTAGCTTGCTAGTGCATGTGTGCTAATAGATTTGTCCATCTTGAGGTTTCTTGAGAGTTGATGTTGAGTTGTATGTACATGTAATGGACCTTTCATTTGTAATGGCCATGCTCATCTGTCCATATTAGGGATCGCAATTTATTTTAAATGAATCAAGGTGATTGAAATTATGAAAACTAGCGGGTGGCACGTGCGATGCACGTGAGAGCGAGAGGAGTTAACCACAGTTAATAGGAATTAAAAGGGGCACGTGTTAATCCACGGGTGTGTTGAACTCTCCCCATGGTCAATCGCGATTGGCTATGATTCTAAATAGATAGATGGCAAGGGGTAGTTTAGGAATTAAAGTAAAACATTATATCAAAGGCAAGGGTAGTTTGGGAATTAAAGTAAAATATTAAATCAATATTTTGTTTTATATAAGGGTAATTTGGGAATTTTGAAAAAATCATCTACACATGACTCTCTTATTATAATAGTAAAGATAAAGATAACGGATATCCTAACCACTGGACGCATATATATATATATAAACTAACAAAAGTTACTTCTAATGAGTGTTAATCAAACGTAGCATTTGACTTCTATGCTAGAAGAAATAACTTATCACATGTGCAAATTAACCACTAATTTTTTTCCTTAATGACTTTTCCGTACTTTTTTTTCAGGAGTTACTTTTTTCGAAGGATCTCATGAAGAAATTTTTTTCTTCTCAATGAAGTTTATGCAAACGAGGCCAATATTAAATTAAAAATCCTCGTAATTTATATCTCAATTTGCTGATTTCTAAATAGGGAATTGATCCTTCATGGTTTGCGTTCCATAAAAGGAACCTGGAAGCTTTGTAAAGCCAACACGTGTTAAGATTTTTACTTTTTTTAAATGTGGTCTCCCCGGATTTACTAAAGAGTAGTGATAGGCGTACCCATGAAATCCATTTAGAAACCTAAGGTTGACCTCATTGGTCTAACACCCCCCTCTTAAATACTCACCAACTGTGATGAGTATTTACGAGGGGGGTGTTGGACCAATGAGGTCTGGAGCCTTATGTTTCTAAATAGATTTCATGGGTAAGTCAACTATTTCCCTTTATTAAACCAGTTACTCTCTATTTTGTCTTATAAATTTTTTTTTTTTTTTTTGCCACTATCATTTGTCATTTTTAAACATCCACCAACTATGGTTAAGATTCACTCACCCTAAGGGTTCATCCATCCAACTTTGGTGTTTAAAATTATTCATGTGTCCCTTTTAATATTCATTAACTTTGATTAAGATTCACTCACCTCTGGGGTTCATTCATCTAATTTTAGTTTTTAGAAACCACCACGTGTTCTTTTAACACCCATTAATTGTGGTTAAGATTCACTCATCCCTATGGTTCATTCATTTAACCTTAATTTTTAGAAACTGCCACATGTCCTTTTTAACACCCACTAATTGTGGTTAATATTCACTCAACCCTAGGGTCCATCCATTTAACCTTAGTTGTTGGAAACCGCCATGTGTACCTTTTAATATCCATTAACCATGGTTAATATTCACTCAATCCTAGGGTTCATCCAGTTAACCTTAGTTTTTAGAAATCGCCACATGTCTATTTTAACATCCACTAATTGTGGTTAAGATTCACTTATCCCTAGGATTCATCCACCAGCCACTTTTTGTGTGGATAAACATAGATCTCCCGAGCCTTAAAAGACTCAGACTAATCTCACGTGCTACATAGAGAATACACTCACCCATATAATCGATCGTGAGAGGAGCCCAGTATCCAACTAACATTGCCTAAAGTATTTTTATGAAGTTTAGACTGATATAGAATTATAAAATTTATATTTCTAGATATTTCTTTATATCTATTGGTGTGCTCAAATATTTTGTTACATTTTAATTGTGTACAGTTAATAAGTTATATTTGGTGTCCAGTCGGTCAATATTAATGTGCTTGTTGCAGCACGCATCACCCTCTTTTAGTATCCTTTTCCTTTTATTTCATGGTTCAACCAGAAAGTGTCGTCGGTTGAACTGGTTAACTAGTCACCGGTTCAGTTTGTAAAACTTTACCACTAGCATTCGACAAATCTCACAAAACTTCGACCCACGAGTATCTGTAAGCATTAGGGTTTTCAGATTCAGAGGAACGACGCTGTTCCTACAAAACCCTATTGAGGATCCAAAGTCTGCAAATATAACAAACCCTAAGCCTCCCGACGCCTCTGTAAAACCTCCGCAAAATACTTCTTCAGCCTCTTTATCTTTCTGCATCTATATCTCTGTTGTTCTCTCTAAATTTTTCAGCAATACTAGACGGCGATTCTATAATTTCGATCGCTTGATTTGCTCGTAAAAATGTCGTCCCTAAGGAATGCTATCAGTAGAAGGGCTCACAAGGAACGATCTCAGCCGTGAGTGACGATACTTGTACAGTTCTCTTCTCTCATTTTCTTTCAAATTTCTTAGTACCCACTTCCATACCATTGTTTCAATTTCATCTCAGGAATGCGAGGAAGAAGTTTGGGATTCTCGAAAAGCACAAGGACTATGTGGTTCGAGCACAAGCATTCCACAAAAAAGAGGACTCTTTACGGGTAAGCCTTGCTTATTCGTTTGGTTATTATGGGTAGTTTTAATTTTCCTTCAAGATCACTCTAGGAGTCGTTTTCTGAATTTTGAGTGACTATGTCTTGGATTTCTTGGTGGGGTTTTGCAGAAACTCAAGGAGAAGGCAGCATTCAGGAACCCAGATGAATTTTACTTCAAGATGATCAAAACAAGAACTGTTGATGGAGTCCATAAACCGGAGTAATATATAAATTTCTATTAATTTTGCTTTTGCTTTTGCATTTTTTCCTCTAAAAAATAACTTTTTAGTTTTTTTTTTCCAGGAGTCAGGCAAACAATTACACTCAAGAGGAACTCATGCTGATGAAGACCCAAGATATAGGATATATCCTTCAGAAAGTTCAAAGTGAAAAGAAGGTAAATGAGTGATGCTACTAGAGATTTGGGTTTTATTCAAGTTTTATCTGTTCACTTTGTTGGTTTTATATGGTGAAAATCTGTTTGTTTGGCACAGAAAATTGAAAAGCTAACTGCTATGCTGCATTCTCTTGATAGCCAGCCACTGAATAAACATGTGTACTATGCTGAAGACAGGTTTGAGCTTCCTGACTTCACTGCTCAACTTAGAGAATCATTCTTACCGCCTTCTGTAAATAAACAATGAAAGCATGATCGTGTTTTCTTTTTTACCCATTAGCACCGAAAGCGTGGGTATGGCTATATTTTGAAAAATTAATTTTATGGACACTTCGGCTTCTGGCCTGTGTTTGGCATGCTTTTTGTGGAGTTATACTAAGTAGCAGGTTATCTCATTCAATATTAAGAGTTTGAGGTTTTATGTAGGAAATGATGTTCAGCATTTTTAACTAACCCTCAATATATTTTTATGAATTTGGACCTTTCATTAATTCTATTTGTGCGTTCTAAAGGCTGTGTTTAAAATTAAGACAACTTCTTCACCACAATAATGCCAAAATAGAAGACAAAAATAACAAATTCCATATCAATAAGCTTCTAGATGAGGAATTCACCCACCATTTCTTTTTCGATAATTTGTATTTATGTGTAAAAATTTATGTATAGGAGGGGAATCCTATATATATATATATATATATATATATAAGATTTAGAGATACAATTTGATCCCACTTTAGCAAAAAACAGAAGTTTAACAATAAATTGAAAAAAAACTCCTTTATAATGGAGACCCAACTGAAGACTGTCCGGCCTATCTCAGTACAAATTTTCTGAATAATGACTTCCCTTTTATAACTCTTCTATTTCTTTCCTTCCATAAACCCAGTAATCCACGAAAGGAAGAACTCTTCACAAATTTTTTCTCTTTCAACCTTACATCTTGGTGCATTTCCACCTTGGATATCAAAATTCTCTTTAAATGGATAAGATGGAGTTTCTAGAGAGTGATAAGCTCGTTTGCAATTTGTGCCTTTTTGCGTTACAGAACTCTTTTGAAATGATAAGGAAGAGGTTTAGATGGTCTTTTTGGTTTCAATAATTGAGAGTGATTCAAATAAACTTAATAAAGTGAAAGCTAGAGCTCTCATGGAGTATTTTTGACTGAAGGCAAACTGCTGATCTCCTTTTTCCTACTTAGTATAATTTCCTTTTGCATTCTCCTTTTATAGTTAGTTCTCCCTTTTGTTCTTTGACACTCTTCTTGGAAGACTTGATCATCCTTGGGCGCTTTGTTATTCGTTCACAATTGACATAGGTTTGTTAGACACCTCCCAAATGTTCCAACTTCCAACTAGTAGCTCCCGAGAGCATCGTCCATACCACCACCATAGGTGCATCAAGATCACGAGTAACCCAACTTGACAAGAAATCTTTGTCCTGTATAGAGATACCCACTGACTGAACCCCAAGCAAAATTAGGATTTATCCTAGATCCATATCACAAAAGGAAAATGCAGAAACAGATGGTCCATGTACTACTGACCGGACATACATAAAAAAACATTTGTTTGTCATTCTTCATCCCCTGTTTTTTGAGGTTACAAGTGAGGATCTCGTCTAGAGTTGTTGTCCATAAGAACGCAATCTTAGACGGGATATCCAGATTCCAAGCAACTTGAAGAGGGAAGAGGGAAGAGGGAAGAGGGAAGAGGGAAGAGGGGTTGTCAGAGAAGAACTGGTAGAACAACATAAACTTAGGAACGCCTTTGCTATTTTTAGTCCAAGCTTTGTGGTCGTTCAAGTCAGCATTGGCTTCCACCTTCACTATGCAAGGGCAAAGATATGCGCAATGGTCAACCACCATTTATATTACAAAGTTAGCCAACTCTCTTGCAATCTTCTCTTTGCCATCCTTATCAACGCCTTGAAAGAAAGAAAAAAACACCTTGAAAGAACAACCAAGTGTCTTCTTTGGGCTCGCTCAAATTCAACTTCCTGTTTCTTGGTATGATCCCAAACCTGCATCATAGGATAGTGCTTGCAATTTCAGGAATTACATCTTTCTTCCATGGAACCTTTTGCTCCAATGCATTGCATACTCTTCAGGTTCTCAACATTGAGCTCCTTGAACCTTTAATGATAGTACATTCTCAAATTGGGCTCAATAGTTTCAGGGATCCAGAAATGGTATTCCCTCCATGACAGTTTTGGTGCAATGACTGGCCAACTTTGGTGGGTCTGGTGCAAGTTGGGGTAGTACTGGTCATACGAAGAGATGGAAGTAGAGAAAGATGGTGATACAGTGGAGAAATTAATGATTTTCTCAGGTAAGTGGTGGTGCTTGTAGACTGAACTGCAGAATGAGTTCCATTTGTCGCAGAGATCTTTGACTTGCACACAGTCCTGGAAGATAGAAGACAAGATACAAAGGAAACTGAGTTTTCAACCTGTATTAATGGGGAACTATATACTGTTCTAACTAGAAATTTCAGATGACATAATAACCTGTCCATTTTTGTTCGGCCTTTTGTTCTCTTCCTTGTACTATTGAAGCCATGTTGATGCCGGACATCTGACCAATACTCCCAAAAGCTGTGACTAGTAGAAGCGGAAGATTAAATTCTTTTTATCTCATAGTCCAAATTCAGGCTCTCGGCCGAACCCCCCTCGTGGGCCATGTTACACAGGCCACCCCACCCAGAGTGTGCCCCCACTTCACGCAGGCTGCCCCACTCGAGCTCGGTGTGACAATGCTCCTGCATTACATGTTGGTAAGCTTGAGGTGGTGGAAGTGGTGGTGCTGGAGTCATTGTTATGAGTATTGTTCTATAGGCTGTGAGTTAGCTGCTTCGCACCACTTTCAAGCAGAGACCAACTGGATCCCTCTCCTGCTTTCTTGCTTCTTAATTGGCCTTGGTCACTGAAAAAACAATAAGATAATTGATAAGCGATAAGCTACTTGAGGAAAGATTGATACAGTTATTTATTACTTGAAATCTTAACAACTTTTTTCAATACCTTAATAACTTTCAAATTTTGAAATTCATGTCATTTTAAGTTTTCCAATAAGAACACCCTGCAAACAACTGGAATTCAGCTCACTTCAATAAATATAACTTTAATTCCAATCCTTTTTCATTTTATGATTCTGAAAGAAAAAAACTCTAAATAATATGAAATCATGATTCAAACAAGGCCTTAGATTCATACTCTTAGTGATTCAACAAGATATCCACCCAGAGTTTGACCTTGTTTAAATTGATTTTAGAAAAAAAAACCAAAGCAAAAGATGGACAAACGGGATCAAATTTAAACTTCAACAGCTGTTTCCTGTTTGAGAATTTTACCTTTCAGGGTTGAGACTCAATCCCAAGCTGCCTGCAGGAATTGTAAGAGGATGAAGTCCCCAAATAGTCTCTAATACATCTCATGTAAGTCTGGAAGGTTGCGATCCCCATGAGCCACAACCTTCCACTGTCTCCAATTCCACTGACCAAGCTTCCAAATTCCATGATCATGTTCTCCACACGACAGTAGTAGTTGCTGTGCTGATCCCCAGAACTAGCCCTAAACTCAGCAGTCCATTTGAGATCTCCGAAATACAAATCAGCCCCTCTGCCGATTCAAGTATTCACATGGCTGACATTCATGGGAGGGTTTGGCTTATGTGGGACCTGTTGAAGCTAGAGGTTACCCCTATCTCTGTTTCTTCTCAAGCCATCTATTGTAGAGTGTTGGAGATAGCCTCAAACAAGTACTTCAGTGCTTCGTTCATAAATGCATCTAATCTTGGATGAGAAAGAAGAGCTTTATGGCATGAACTACAACAATTTGCTGTGGGAGTGGCTGAAGCTTGGATTGTACTAGGTGATTTCAATGAGGTGCGGAATCAACATGAAAAATTGGGAGGAAGAAGAGTCTGCTTGAATTCCTGTAGAGATTTCAATGAATGCTTAAATCAAATGAAAGTCTTTGATTTAAAGAGCAGAGGTATGAAATTCACTTGGTCTAATAGATCTATTGGCTTAAACTGCATCCAAGCGAAATTGGATAGAGAGTTAATTAATAGACTCTGGTGTGATTGTTTCTATGCGTCTGGGGCAGAATTTGTGCCCGAGTACTCCCCAGCTGTAGTATCATTTGTGAGCAAATCTCCAAATGGAAAGAGACCATTTAAGTTCTTCAATTTTTGGATGGACTGCCAGGAATTCAAAGATATGATCGAGCAGGAATGGAATATTCAGGTACGTGGTAATCACATGTTCTGTCTTACTCCAAAACTAAAACATATGGTGTGTATGATCTGGGGTTATTTCCTATCCCGAATAGCGGTGGAGTGGGTCTTTCTTTCGTCCTTTCACAGTTTCTTATCTTACTGGGTCATAGTTAGTGAGGATAGTGTGCGGAAGACAATTTGGGGGATTCTTTCGGGGTCCATAGCGTGGGCATTTTGGAAAGAGCAGAACATGGGAGTTTGTGAGAATTCTCACTCTTCCATCCACCGTATTTGCTCCCATATTCGATCATTGGTTGTAGAATGGGCAAGCATTCGCCAAGAGGAAGCAGATTTGAGTGCCATTTTGGGGTGATAGCTTCATGTCCTTAGAGCAGGGACCCATAGGTTTTTTGTGACTTTATCTTTTGATCTTTTTGTACTTTCCTTTACTTTCCTTTTTCTTTTGAGCTTCTGTAGGCTGTAGCTCTCTTTGATAAATACATGCTTTATTGATATAAAAAAAAAGTGGTGTCTAAAGAAGTGGAGTGCTACTAAATTTCTGAATATCAAAGATCAAGTGTTTGAAGCAAAGAAGCCTGCTAGACATCAGTCTGGCTGCCATCCATGCAAATCCTTCGAACTGAGAATTAGCCTTAGAAGAAGGGGTTTTACTAGCACAGTTATCCAATATTGCCAGATGCGAAGAAGCAACAGTTTGGCAAAAGGCTAGAATCAAATGGTTGAGCCTTGGAGATAGAGATACTTCCTATTTTCACAGCAACCTTGTCTCCAGAAGACCGTTCAATAGAATCATCTCAATTACAGATCACAACAATGTTGTTCGGACAGATGAGGAGGAGGTTAAAGTGGAGGTTATTTTCTTCTTCAAAGACCTCCTTTAACCACTTGGTGATAGACCAGTTTTGGAAAACTTCATGAGAATTTTAAATGTTTGGACTATGATGAAAAGGTGATGATTGACAAAGCAATAGAGGTTGATGAGATAAAAAATGCCCTGTTTGAAATTGACAGTGATAGCTCGCCTTACAACCCACTTCTTCAAGCACGGCTGGGATTTAGTAGGGGGTGATGTGGTTAAAGCTATTCAATCCTTCTTTAAATCAGGTAAGATTCTCCGTGAGATTAATGCTACTTCGATAACTTTGATTCCCAAGATCCCAAGCCCAAATTCTTTTGCAAGCTATCTCATTATGCAATGTTTTATATAAATGTATTTCAAAGATCTTGGCCAACAGAATTAGGGGAGTTAGCTAGTGTTTAGTGACCCCTAACCAATCGGCCTTTGTTCGTAATAGAAAAATTGCAGACAACATACTCCTAACTCACGAAATTGTTAGGAACTATCATCGAAACAAAGGAAAACTGAAGTGTGCTATTAAAATAGATCTAAGGAAAGCGTATGATACGGTACAATGGGACTATATTTTGACGGTTATGGCCAACATGGGTTTTCTAGCAGGTTTTTGGGGTGGGTGCAAAGTTGCATTTCTACGCCGAAATTCTCTATCAACATGAATGGGTCCTTAACTGTTTTTTTTTTAAAAGTATGAGGGGGCTGAGACAAAGTGACCCCCATCTTCGTCTTTGTTTGTTCCAGTGTAGTCAAGGCGTTGCGTAGGCAGTTTTTGACTGCCACCGCCTAGGCACTTCTGTAACAAAAAACTCCATTTTTTTTTTAAATTTGTGAATTATTCGTGCATTTTTGCTTTACCGAATTATTCTCCAAATTATTCGCGAATTATAGGATTCCCGAATTATTGGTGAATTTTCAGGATTATTTCCAAATATTCCGAATTATTCCCAAATTATTTTCTCAAACTTGGCAAAAAATTACTTATTTTGTATATTTTTTAATCAAATTGTTTGGTATATTTTTATATTTATTAATTTAATTTTTATTTATTCCGAATTTTTCCCGATTTTTACCAAACTTGACCTCTGTCGAATTATTCCTGAACCCCGACTTTGTCACTATGCTAGGCACCTCTCTAGGTGGGCGGCAGTCACAAGAACCTTTAATAGTTATCCTGTTTTACAACTTATTTACGTATAAATATTATTTAAGTAAATGGTTTTACACTTTACTTCATTTACTTAAAATCTTTACATGTAAATAAGGCAATGTTTAAAAACGTGAAAGAGTGAGGCGAGACGTTAAGAGCTTAAGATGTGTGATGTGTAAGTCTCATAAGAAAGCTTCATGCTCTCTAATTTTAACAAATAAATAAAATATAAGTGCAAAAAGATTCAAACAGTTAATGAATATATATATATATATATAGTATTTGTGTACATTGTATGTGTTTGTGTGAGCTCATGCGTACACATAGGAAATACTATATAAATTATTTGAAACAAACAACAAATTGAAAATAAATGACATTTAAGTCTTAGTTGTGGCTAGAAACCTAATTTTAGTTAATGTATAAGATGTACGTCATAAACATAAAGCGAGCTTCAAGGCATGAGGCATGTGCCTCATGAGCCTCATGGGGTTTAAGCCTCATAGTTGGGCCTCAAGGCGTTTTCCTTAAGCCTCGTCCCGAGGCTAGCCTCGAGCCGTAAGCCCCACATGCTTTTTAAAATACTGAAATAAGATTTGAATTCAATAAAAAATATCCTAGATCCAAAATTCCTGAAGAATAAAAAGTCAACTTTCCAATTCAAGAATAAAATCCGTTTTTTAGTGTCTTTTTAAAAATTTCACTTGCAAATGCTAAGGTATTTCTCAAAATTTAAAATTTCATAAATTCTACTATAACAAAACATTACTAAAACACAAAAGTCCGTTAAAAAAATCTCATATTTTAATCTTCAAAAATATTTTCATCTATAGGGTCAAAAAGTCAACTAATAATTTAGTGGAAAAAACTTGCATTCAAGCTTTACAACATTAAATGTTAATGTGCCTAGATTATTATCAACCCTAGGAGGTTTGAATTGTTATGTGTTTATTAACATTATATGTGTATATATAATATATATAATTTAATTGTTTTTATCGCCTAGTCAGACCTGATTTCGCCTAGGCATCGCCTACACTACACTGGTTTGTTCTAGCGATGGAAGGAAGGACTGTCTGTTATGCCGAATCAAGCAGTTTACTCTAGGAACATTGTTCCTCATACAAGGTGTGTGTCCCCCTTAGGCCCTTAGTAGTATCTCACCTCTGTTTTGCAGATGACCTTTTCGTTTTTATCCAAATAGATGAGAAGTCAGCATCGGCTCTTTTGTTGCTTTTAGAGGAATTCTCCCAAAGGTCTGGGCTGAAACCAAATTATGATAAATCTCAAAATTTTGTTTCGGCTGTCACATCTAGAAACTCTCAACAAATCAAAGAGATTCTGCAATTCAAGTTGGGCAACCTTCCAGTTAATTACCTTGGTCTTCCTCTCACTTCTGGAAAACTTTCAGCAGCCCAATGCCAACCTTTGATAGATAAATTGACAAGGAAAGTTAAAGTGTGGAGAGGCAAAATGTTATCATATGTTGGGAGAGCGGAACTAAACAGATCGGTGTTAATTAGCTCTCAGATGTATTGGACTAGCTGCTTCATGTTGCCGAAGAAGATTGTGATGACAATAGAGCAAATTTGTTCTCGGTTTCGGCCAGTGGAAGGAAGAGAGTTAGTGCCTATCAGTTGGGAGTGTGTGTGCAGCCCAAAAAATGAAGGAGGGCTTGCTATTCGATGCATCAAGGACTGAAATAATGCAGATAATGCAGTTGTTTTACGCCTAACTGGGAAAGGACCTTGAGGAAAAATAGCCCATGGGTGTATGGAAATTTGATCAAAAGCAAAAACATTGGTCTATCAAAATCTTGATTGAATGCTCTTGGGCATGGCATCAGATTTTAAAAAGTCGTGAGATAGCAAGGGAGTTCATCATCCACCTGATCAACAAGGGGAGTATACATCTTTTTGGTATGAACCTTGGCACCCTATAGGAATTTTGCATGACATATATGGGGCCAGTCTTCAATATGTTGCTGGTCTTCCATCTAGAGCCACGGTCTCGTCTATTATCAGTGAAGGTAATTGGGATATCTCTACAGCAAAAACAACGCAGCTCCCTGAAGTTTGGGAGGAGCTTCCTTCCATCCCTCTCTTGCAGCAATCAGAGGATGATTCCATTATTTGGAAATTCAATACAAATGGGATTCACCCTCTAAAATCAGCATGGAATGCTATTAGAACCGTAAAACCCCAAATCTCTTGGAGTAACCTGTGCTGGTTCAATTTGAATGTCCCTCATCATAGCATGATTGCTTGGCTAATTTGGTCAGAAGCACTCCAAACTCAAGATGTTTTGGTTCGTTTTAATATTCTGAATTCTTTTAGGTGCGTGTTATGCTTGCCTGGCCCCAAAGTGCTAAATCACCTGTTTTTTGGCTGCCACTATTCTCGTGATCACTGGTACAAATCTCCTGAGAAATACCCAATTTTTCCTGATAAAAATCGAGAAAAACATCTAAAGTTTAAAACTCCGTTTTTATCGCGATATTTTAAAAATCTCGTGAGAAATACAATTTTCTCTTTTTATTCCATATATATCGCGAGATTTAATCGAGACCTTTTAAAAATATCATGAGAAATACACAATGTTGTTGGTTTTATGAATATATTACATGATAATATTTTCTGTAATTTCAATATTTATTTTTAATCATTCCCGAGATTTAGGCGAGAAGTACCCAAAAAAATTTCAGATTTGAAAATTTCCCGAAAAAAACTCGAGAATGAGATTTGTTACACCACTCGTGAGGTGTGGAATAGTATCCTTGAATGGTTTGGTTTTAGGAACCAACTGATTCTTGAATGGGAAGAGGAGACGACTTGGATTCTAGAGGCTTTCAAAGGAAATGACTTGATTCAGAATTTTTGGAAGGTGACACTCAATGCCACTCTTTATCATGTATGGGGAGAAAGGAACAAAAGAATTTTAAAAAATCAATCGGAACCGGCTCATTATCCATCTCGATCAAGAACGAGACAAGAGTCCGTTTCCTTTTTGCTTGACATAAGGTGGTGGACTCGGAGAGTAATAGACTCTTTATGAATGAATGGGGTCTTGAGACAGAGTTCTTTATGGCCAAGCAAAAAATCTGTCATTGGTGTCCTCCACCAGAGGGCTGGTGGGCTTTGAATACAGATGGATCTCTTCGTGGGACAGGAGCTGGCTAGATTGAGATTTTGAGAGATTACAGGGTAGTCTTATGCGCATCTTTTGCAATCAGGTGTGTGTGCTACAGTATCAATGAGCTGGAATTAAAAGCGTTCATTAGAGGGCTCCAAAAGGCTAAGGAGTTTGGTGCTTCCAAAATTTGGGTGTATGCTGATTCAATGGGTGTTTGACTGCTTGAATAGCCTTCTTGACTTTCCCTGACGATGGAGGGGTGATCTTCAGGTGGCCAAACACATGATGTTGAGGGATTTTGTGGCTTGTAATATCAGGCATGTTTGGCGTTAATCAAATAGAGCGGCTGATTCTCGAGCTAGTCTTTGTGGAGATTTTTCTAGTCTATCCTTCCCCCCTCTTCGCCTTCCTTCTATGACTCAGTGTCTCAGTCTATCATCTATGAAGTCCGGGAGGGAAAGGTCTGCCTAACCCCAGCATACCATCTAAAAAAAAAACTTGAAAAGGGAAAAGGGAAGAGGGATTGTCACAGAAGAACTGGTAGAACGACATAAATTGAGAGAAGGCCTATACTATTCTTAGTCCAATCACTACGATCACTAGCCTGGAGATTAGGCTTGGACGATCGGAGGTGAACAATAAGTCTGAGAAAGTCTTCTATCTCTCAAATCATTAAGCCTTCCTTTCATCATTGCCTCATTGGGGTCTAAACCATCTCATTAGCTTCTACCTCAAAGCACTTGTTAACCTTGCAACCTCTATTCAACGTCACTGAGAATACACACCCAAAAATTTGTTCTTAGTGAATTCTGACCATACCAAATGTTCTCACATAACTTCATCTCCTCCCCCTACCTAGGGATGGCAATGGGTCAAGTTATTCGGGTAACCCGCCCCACCCCTATTGGGGCGGGTTTAGGGTGCTCTTAAACGGGGTAGGGGCAGGTTTGGGAATAGAAGGTTAAACCTGACTTGAGTTCGGTCCGGGAATGGGTTTAAGCCGCCTCACCCTATTTCTAATGTGAAAGTACTATTTTACCCTTAAGTTAATCCTAAAATTACCTTAATAGAGTATATTACTTATAATATGAAATATCGACCTGCCCCGACTAGTGCTTAACGGGACGGGGCAGGATGCGGATGGGGTTAAGAATACTTTTTCATAAATCGGAACTGCCCTAACCTGGGTTTGGGACAGGAACGGGGTAAGAGTCTTCCCATTAGGGGTGGGGTAGGGTTGGGGGTGCCCTAGCCCAATCCCGACCCGTTGCCAACCCTACCCTACCCACTCAAAACATAAATCCTCCTTAACCTTCAAAATGGGTTCAACATACCAACACCATGAGAATCTCTCACCTCTTTAGGGTCCCAAACTCTTCTCCCCTTATTTCACCACGAGAACTCTTCTCCAAAGACTATCTCTCCTCCCCGAATCTCTCAATTTCCTAGCAAAGCTGTATTCATCTCATGCAAAGGCCTCACCCCCCACCCTCCTCAATGAGCTGACAAATCATTCCACAGAAATCCTCTTTGAATCCTCTCCAGGAAATCATTAATGGAAATTGGGATAATCAAGAGTGTTAAATAATAAGTAGGCATGCTAAAGACAACATCAGACTTCCAAGATGCCATTTTTTTTGGGTAACAGAGGGTGTCCCAACCCTGACAAGGAAGGACTAGTCCCTTCGGATGCACGCAATCACCCGCAAACCACGCCAAGATGCCAACCTACTAATTACTCTTTCGACCACTGGGTCCTAAACCTATTTGGCTTTGGAATCTACTCCAAGAGGTGTACCAAAATATGAGGTCGAAAATTGCAGAATTTTACAAGCCAAATAGCTAGTGATTATTTAATTATTTCATATTGATTACATTTTTTTTTTTTGTATTTTTCGGCAATAAAAAAATCGAATGAAATCTTTTAGAATGTTTATTTCATTATTTCAAATTTATTACATTTGTTTTGCATTTTAGCAATGAAAGAAATCGAAATGACTCATAAGTTTTTTTTTTAATTTGAATCGAATCGGTCCTCTTATGATTTTACGATTCAATTCCGATTTAACGATCTTGCTTATCGTCTATGCCTCACTGCCATATTCTTTGCTTTGTTCTTAGGATGCTTCTTGACTTGTAATCTCTTTATTCTCCTTCATCTCTGTTTCCATGTGCTTTCAATATTTAATCCTTATGTCGTATCCTCATTGGGAAGGACCTACTAACTGCAAGCTCTCTAATTTTCATTTAGCCGCTGGTCTAATTTCCAAGTATGATTTTCAGCCTTTTTGCCTTTGTTTAAGAGTCACTTTTGTTTTCTAAAAGGAGTTTGGATGTTGTTCCATCCCTGGTTCGGTGGAAACGAATGCTCTATTCAATAGCCCCTAAAGGCGGGCATTGGGTTGACCATTTTGCATAACTTTGCCTTTGCATGGTAATCTTCCTCTGCATGCCTACGCATATATCATCTGGTGGGAGATACTTTGTATCTGCTCTCTCTTGACCCAACTTTTGAGGGACTTTGCTTCCTGTGCTGGCTCTCACTTTTAAGAGCAACTACTTCCTGCTCTGGCCTTGGGAGTTGGGACTTACATGGTCATTAACATCCCTCTGTGTTATTCTCCATGGCAATATCCAACAATTTCACTTTATAAGTCACAACTAGACAGTTCAATGTTATAGAGCAGCAGGAGAATTACTGTGTTAACACAATTTTTGTTTGGCCATTCTTGTCACTTTTTTGCTGTGAAATGCTACATAGTTTGCAAACCCTCTTTTTCTCCATTTTTAACTCATGATGAAACCTTTTTCATCCTTCTTTTTACTTTTCTTTTCTTTTCTTCAGGGAAGAGGCTAGAGAAATACGATCACGATCTCCACAAGGTGGAAAGTCACATGCCTCTGAAGATGTCCCAGCTCATATTAAAAGGTAAGAACAGTTTCCGTTAAGTGAGTGCTGGGATGCTGAGCAACTGCATGCTTCTTGCTCTTTTTTTGTTGATAGACTGATATTGTCATCTGTATTGGTGAATTGTGAAGCATCTATATTTGTCTCTCTGCATCTTTTCAGACTCGTATATTTATTAAAGTGGTCTATCTTGATGATCCTGTAAAAGTAAATCATAAATTTTTGACTTTCTTAAATTCTTTCCAGAGAATAAATGAGAATAAAACTCAAATCCTTCAAAACATTGGACCACAATACAATAAAACCAATAAAATTCTAACATTTCATGTCAAATCTAATAACTTTGTATGTTTTGTGGTATTTATGGTTAGTAAATGAATGTATGACACTGAACATTTTAAAAAGCCTTGAGCATATTAACAATGCTATCATTGCCAGCTATTATCATTCAAAATTTGACTTGGTATCACAGGAACGTTGTTGATTATTTGGGAAAATTTGTGTGCATGCATTTATACATCCAATTTTGTATGAGGTTAAATAACCACATATGAGAATGATATTGAAGCCAATTTCTTTATCTGTGTGACTTCTGTTGTGGCCTGTGGGGTTATTCAATGTTCTAAAGTCTTGTATTAATACAAATGGAAGAAGTGTGTATGATGGATTTCCATCCAAAACTAGGGTATAAGTGGGGCAATGATTCAGATTGTGTACTTGACTATTGGCCAAACATTCCACCAATTTGATGATCCTAACCACCCCAATCATTATTGTTCGTTGATGAAAATGTAGGCAACTGTCTATAAATGAACCCATTGATTTGGACGGTTAGGATCTTTCTGTGGGAACTTAGTGTGTGGCCCATTCAAGAGGCGGCTTATCGTTTTCTACTGCCTTGATTAGTGGGCCAAAAAAAGTGAATTGCTTGAAAGCTTTTGTTTTGCACAAGACATGCACACTCCCATCTCCATGGCCTAGTTTTGCCTTGGCATTTTCCAAAGTTCTCGTGTCTGGCACTAAATTTCCCACCTATTGGTGGTAAGCTATGGTAATGATCTAAAATTTGCGAGTCTGTCCTTAGCAATATCACGAGTTTGGAACACAATTGAAGGAATTTTCTAGTAAGCGTGGGCTTAGTTATTAAAACACTTTTAATACAACCTTTTTAAAAAAATAAATAAAGAAACACGAGTTATGACTTTTTCCGTGATACAAAATAATACACCTTTTATTTACTTAAAATGTGTTAGTAAATACACAGTTTAATTCTTCTTTCCCACTTTGATTCTTCTTGGCATCCTCAAAATCGCCTACATGAGTTCTCTTGTTGTTGGGTAGTGAATAGTGAGCAATGCCATAGATTCAAATACATGCTGGGCCACATGCATCCAAATTGAGAATCATAAAACTGATCACCTTGAAAAATATATAAAATTATTTTGGGCTCTCTTTCATAACTTAATTTTAATTGTGAGGTACTAGAATTGCAGTAGTAGTGAGCAGAGTATTAGTGGATGTTAAACTAAGTAGAACTACTTGCATTATGAATTCTTGAACCTTGAATTGTGATTTTTCACATGCCTAGTATTTCGCTGCATTATGTGCTTGTAACTCTCACACTGTTTTTATATTATATATTTTTTGGTTTGTTTCAACGGTACTTGAATCTTAAGTCGCGGTCATGCCCCCCACTCCCCTCTCTTCCCCTTAAAAAAAAAGAAATACAGACACACACACACATTTCCTTTGTATTTCATCAGTTCCAGGTCAATCTAAAGGTGAATATTTCCATTGAGCACCAAACTTTTGAGGCAAAATCATATAATACCCAAACGTTTCCAGATCGTATTTTCCGTACCCGAACTTACTAACTGTGAGTGTGGGTGCCTATGCTTCTGTTTGGAGGCGCTTATAATTTGCAGATTTCTTAGTCTATAAAATGCTATCTCATGCTGCGATTCTTATTCCTACCTCTAGTCCCTTTTCCTGGCACAATGTTCAGGCCCTGGGTTTTTAATCTTGGCAAGTTTGCTTCCGTGAGCAGGAAAACAGCTTCTTCTTACAAAGAGCTGGAGGCAAGGAAGAAGAGAGTAAATGAGCTGGAGAAATTATATATGGACATGTCCTTGCAAAAGGAATTACAGGTATTTAAGGCTTTAGACTTGTTTTGCTGTATTCCTTTGCACTTGTTTTAGGCATTTTAAATTTGGTAATTTAAATCATCATTTACTGAAATGCAGAAAAAGGGTCGGAAACGCAAGCTCCGTGAAGATGAGATTGTTTCTCCAACATCCAGACCCATCTATAAGTGGCGGACGGAACGAAAGCGGTGAAAAGTAGAAGTCGACATTTTTTGCACATCTCAAGACATTAATCTTGTTTTATTTTATTTTAATTAGTTCAAAAAAAAGTATATCACGAAATGTTGTAGGGTATTTGGATGTTCTCGGTGAGGTCGCCATTGTCTCTTGGATCGATCTCATGCAAAATCGTAAGAACTCCCTTCTGGTTGATACTTCGACTCTCTCGAGAATCTCCTCAAGATGTGTATGATTTTTAGTCAATACTAATTATATTAAAAATTATAGAGGAAATTCTGGGAAATTACTATTTATTTGGCAATGGACTTGGACAGAAAGCTTTGCTGTTTCCACTAGGTAACCAGGTTAATTTTCTATTTTTTGTTTTCTGGAGATATGTAACCACTGTCAAGGTGACGCAGTGATTGCCTTTGGATAAATATGGTGTATTTAGTTTTCAAACCCAGGTTTGTGGTGTCAACATACAGATTTCATAAACTTACAATGCAGGCAGGCATCTGGTAAATTATTTGATCTCCACCAGGTTTAAGCCCTAGATTTTTCAGGGATAACCCACTTCAAGTTCGCACATTAATGCATTTTTGACAGGTATGGATGTTACAATCCAGGTGATAAATACTTAGATTACACCCTTCCCATCAGTCCAGCTTTTGGGATCAGTGGTTGCGTTGGGTACGCATTAATTGGTATTAGAGCCTAACACTATGTCTAGGTTTTGAGTCACGGAAAGGGTTATGGAAAAAATCCTGATAATTGCCCCCGCCTCAGAGTGAAAACTACCGCGGAAAGGGCTACCTTGCCCTAGAGTGAGAGTTGCCGCCGCCTCAGAGTGAAAGTTGTCGTGAAAAGGGCTACCTTGCCTTAGAGTGAGAGCCGCCGAAGACGTTGGCTGTGGAAGGGTAGTGGTATGTTACGATCTAGGGGATAAATACTTAGATTACGCCCTTTCAATCGCGGTTGCGTCGTACATTAATGGAGCCCATATTTGTGCAACTCACTCACCTCCTTAGGATAAAATTTGGTGTAACCGGTTTTGAGCTTTTAGATTGGTGATATTTGACACTTGCAGATCAAATTTTGTGTTTTTATGGTGGTTGATTAAATTGGCCCAATGGATTCAGGCTGGTGGGTTTAAACCCGACCGTTCCACTTCTAAATGGGTACGTCAAAGACATTTCTTAAGCTGCTAAGTCACCCGGGTTGAATGAATTCTTCAACCCATTTCAAGCCCCAAAAGGGGGAAGGAAAAGAAAGTGATTCCTGCCCTTCCAATCCAAATGGAAATGCCGCAGCTAAAAAAAAAAAAATAATCTAAAGGGAAATAAGTGATTTTAGCCAGTTTATCAATTTTCTTTATGCTGATAGACGCATTTTATTAATTTTGGGCATTAGTTTTGTTGAAAGGCCACCCCATTGAAAGGTCTGTTTTGTTTTGTTTTTTGATTTTCTTATAGCAAAAATAAAATAAAATAGAGCCCTTTCAACTCTAGTAAAGAAATTTTAACTCTTTTTTTAAATATATTTTTGAGTCAGTCTATGGTACTCCCAATTATACTCCCAAATATACTCCCTAATCCTAACCGTTTATAACCAACCACTAAGGGCCAAGATTTCAGTTGACTTATTTTGTCTTTTCTATTGCTACATCAGCTGAAATCCTAACCGTTTAATAATTGAGATAAACGGTTAGGATTAGGGAGTATATATGGGAGTACACTTTGGGAGTATCCCTAGACTAATTCTATATGTTTCTAGAACCAAGGTTACATGATTGAACCCTTAGGGTTAGTAAATCTTAACCATAATTAAGAGGTGTTAAAAGGGACATGTCTCAACCTATGGGATGAGAGTCAGATGGATTTGGTCTGGCGATTTGGACTAGATTCTGCAACTCCCCCTTCATTTGGACAAAATCCTATTTAAATATTGGAAAATAATCACCTCCTCGGACGGTGACGAGGGGAAGTGCATATCGGGTCCCTATTATTGCCACATGTCCCCCTTCTTACTCCATTTAAAGATTCACTCACCCTAGGGTTCACCCATTTACCCTTGATTTAAAAAAAAAAAAATTAACTATAAGAGTTATAAAAAAATTAACTAGAGTTCATAACAGTTGAATTGGCTTTGTGAGAGCGAGGAGCAATAGTCTGCACCTCCTGCGCCTGTGGAGCGAACTATTGCACTTTAGATATTTTGGATTGCTCTTGGTTTTCCCTCGCATTACAACCATTCGTGACAGTCAAAATCAAAATGGAATTGATACTAACCCCTAACCCTAGATTCTGCTAAAATTAAAAAAAAAAGGAAAATGAAAATAAAAATGAAAAGTGAATTGTATGCGAATTGCGATGGATAACACATGCTATCTACGAGATAGAATCACAACCAATTGTAATTGCATATGTAAATGATGTAGATTGGATGAGAGAAAATGAGTGGAAAATTTAAATTTTAAAATTCTTTTTTATCTTCAAATCAATATCAACTAGATATGCAATTGGCTTGAATGCAATTGCAATTGGCTGTGATCACTACGTAGACGATCGAGAATCCAACAGTGCCAAGCTTGACATGCATTAAAATGGTGAGCCCCACTGGACACCTTGGTGCTGTTGAATTCTCGATATCGAGAATCCAACAGTGTCAAGCTTGACATGCATGAAAATGGTGAGCCCCACTGGACACCTTGGCGCTGTTGAATTCTCGATCAAACGGTCGCGTGCAATTACTTCCCATCTCACATTAGAGATTGGATCACAGTCAATTGTGATTGAACTCTTGCACCACAGGTCATGTGTCCTTTTAAACCCCTTTTAACTGACCCTTACCCTGTTTGCTTCATGGGAAAATAGGGTGTGGAAAAAAAGTGAAAGAAAATCTAATTTTCTAGTGTTTGGGTAGAAATATTTTTGTGGAAAAGGAAAAAAGTAGAGAAAATCATTCTCAAAACGTTACTAATATAATGAGGATTGACGTGTTCAAAATGTTAATTGAAGTTCTGTTAATTTCAAAACTAATCAAATGTTGATTGAATTTTAGTTAATTTTCAAACTGTTCTTATATATACATGGGTTACATTTTAGTTAATTCCAAAACTACCGTTATACATATGGGTTTTTTATTTATTTAGAAAAGCCACTCAGAAGGAGTGGGGGGTTTGGCAGACCCCTACCCGATTTATTAAAATAGGAAAAATTGGGGGGGACATAAACCTTACCCCATACAGATCAACCACCGAGAGGGGGGACATAAAACCTAACCCCTCCCTAGACAAATAAACTCCAGGATGGCATTCCAAGCCTGGCAAACCAACCTAAAAAATAAAATAAAAACTAGGGGGGGACATAAACCTTACCCCTACATACAAACCCACCAAACCCACCTAACCAACGATGGGAAGACAAACCCCAAAACCCAACTAAACAAACCAATATTTAACATCTGATATTTACTAGCTCCGATCTGTCCATACGAATCAACCCTTTCATTTGTACAGCGCATTCCTTAGCATCTTTGAATACTTTTCTTTCTTTCTTTTGATACGCTTCTTTAGAAAGAAAATCCGCTACCTGGTTGTTTTCTCTAAAAGTATGCTGGAAAATCAAATTACAACCATTCTTCAATCGAATAATCTCTTTCCACCAATACCAAACTTTCCAAGGGGGGTCAAGAATACCATTAATAACATCAATAACAATTTTAGAATCACTTTCCACCACTTTATTATATAAGCCATGTTGATCACAGAGCATACACCCATCATATACTGCCCTAAATTCAGTCATCGTATTAGTTCCCAACTCATAGTAAGCATAAAAAGCTAATACCATTTGACCAGTTTCGTCGCGAATAATTCCTCCTCCTCCACTCTCTCCTGGGTTGTTCCTAGCCGCCCCATCAATATTGAGTTTGAACCAGCCCGGGGAAGGGCATAGCCATTTAGTGATGATTGGCCTTTTTATGCTTGAATTAAAAGCTTGAATATCGAAATGAGCACTTAGTTCTCTGTCCACCGAACTGAAGGTTTTTGTGAATTTCCATAACTCAGCTGAACCTTTCACCCAATCTTTAATTCTTTTCAGCATACAGAAGAAAGGCCTTTTAAAATTGTCATATCTGGCTTTATTGCGAAAATTCCACAGCTCCCAACACACAAACATAGGCACTACTATACAAAGAAAACCTCTAACCGCACCACAGTGACTCTTCTGAAAAAATCTCATGATTCTAGTCTGAATGGTATCTTCTTCAAAATACTGGATATGGAGCACATGTCCCACTCTTCTCCAAATCTTTGTAGCCATCTCTCCTTTACAAAAAAGGTGGGTCAAAGATTCACTGTTCGGAGAAGAACAACACTCACATTTACTTGGCAGAGAAATACCTTTAGCTTGAACATTACTATCCACCGGAATGGCATTGTGAAAAATCTTCCAAATTAGTACTGAAATTTTAGAAGGAATGCCCTCTTTCCATATCACATGACCCCATGGAACTGTTTGAGATGCTTCACGAACACACTCCCAGCAAGATTTGAAAGTAAACCTTCCCGAACTCTCTTTTTTCCAAATAAGGCGATCTTCTAGGGTAGATAAAACAATGGTATTAAGAGACAAATCTTGTTGCAATTCGGTAGGAAGAAGCCTTAACACCTCTTCCTTCCAACGGCCTCTTCCTAAACTATCTTTAACAATTGGAAAACTTTCAGGACAATCACTATCCTCTTCAATCAAAGGAGAATCTTCCCACCAAATATCAAACCAGAAATTCGTAGTTTCCCCATTTCCTATCAGCCATTTACAGTTAACCATCGTACTCTTAACCCATCTTCCAATATCCAACCAAGATTTCGGACCTTTAAAAAATTATCAATCATCCACAGGTGGTTATTGTTCAGGTATATGCTTTTGAAATAATTAGACCACAGCCCCTTATCGGATATCAACTTCCAAGCCATCTTCATTCTAAATGCCTTGGCTACATCATCTAATTTGCGAAGACCCAATCCTCCTTCTCTACAAGGTTTAGTGATTCTATTACAAGATACCCAATGATATCTCTTGCTGCCATCACTATTATTCCAGAAAAAAGAAGAAAAGTAACTTTCAATTCTTCGAATAACACCTAGGGGAATGTTGCAACTCATCAAACTATATATCGGTAATGAAGATAAAACGTGCTTCAACATAACGAGTTTCCCTCCATTCGATAATAACTTCCCTTTCCACCCATCCATCTTTTTCCTGACCTTGTCAATAACATAGTCGAAATAAGCATTTTTCATCCGACCATGGAAAATGGGGATCCCCAAATAACAAAATGGGAACTTATCAATTGAGATCCCACTAACATTGACCAATCGACTCCTCTCCGACTCTAATTTAGAGTCCGCCACATACATTGCACTTTTATGCTTATTAATCTTCTGCCCAGAAGCTGCTTCATAATCAGATAAGAATTTAAATAGCTGATGAAGAGATCTTTTATGCCCATTACAGAATATAAGAGTATCATCAGCAAATAGTAAGTGGGAAATAGTAATAGCATTTTTTGAAGACCTATAAAAATCCACTTTCCCAGTTGCAAATATATTCTTCAAACCTCTACTGAGGACCTCCTCTGCCAAAATGAATAGAGCAGGAGATAATGGGTCTCCTTGCCTCAGACCCCTAGATGACTGGAAAAAGCCATGCAATCTGCCATTCAGAATAACCGAGAAAAACGGAGAGGAGATGCAGCCTATTATAATTTTCAGAAACCTTGCACTGAAACCAAATTTCTTCAGAACTATAATGAGAAATTCTCATTCCATTCTATCATAAGTTTCGCCATATCTAATTTGAAGATAACATTCTCACCTCTCACTTTACGATTAATATTCGAAGTTAAATCCTGAGCCAAAGAAATGTTGTCAATGATGCTCCTACCTTTCACGAAAGCAGATTGCTCTTCAGAAATTAACTTAGGCAAAATACAGCCCAACCGAACAGCAATCACCTTCGCAATGATTTTGTAAAAGACATTACATAAACTGATAGGTCGAAAATCAGAAAAACTCACAGGATTCTCCACTTTGGCTATAAGGCAGATCATGGTAGCGTTAATGGCTCTAGGGATAAAACCATTCACAAAGAAAAACTGAATTGCATTTACCAAATCCTCTTTGATAATCTCCCAGCAAAATTGGTAGAACATCCCTGAAAACCCATCTAGACCTGGAGCTCCATAAGCCGGCATATCGAACACCACCTTCTTAATTTCAGACATATCAGGCAATTTGCATAACTCCTCATTATCATCATCCGACACTAGTGAAGGAATGTTATTTTCAATGATATCCCCCATGTTGACTGTCTCTGAAAGTAACATTTTCTGGAAAAACTTGACTGCTTCTCTCCCCATATCCTCCTCTTTCGTAAGAACATTACCATTGCTATCTTGAATCTCATGCACCATATTTCTCTTTCGATTATTTTGATAAACAACATGAAAATACTTCGTATTCTTGTCGCCCTCTTTCAGCCAATGCTCTCTGGATTTCTGTTTCCAGAAGATTTCTTCATTATCTAAGTAATATTTCAGTCTCAACTTAGCTTCACATAATTTTCTATCACCCTCTTCAGTCCAATTCAATTGAATCTGATTTTCTAATTCCTCCACTAGCTTTTCACAATCTCGAAGATTAGTAAAAATGTTTCCAAACCTGTTCTTGTTCCAAGCAGATAAAGCAATTTTAAGAGATTTAAGTTTCAAGAAAAAAGAAAGAAGGGGGTTACCTGGTTTAGCCGACTTCCAATCCTCCTTAACAATCTCAATAAAACCTTCATCTTTAGTCCACATATTCTGGAATTTGAAAGGTGAAGAGCTTTCCCGCCTCTTATTCTCCACCAAAACCAAGAGAGGAGCATGATCTGAGGGACTTCGAGGAAGATGGGTAATAGAAGTGCTGGATGTAGACGCTTGCCATGCAGAATTATAGAGCACTCTATCCAATCTAGCCCAAATACAATGAGCTTTAATGCGATCATTACACCACGTAAATCGATTCCCTTGAAAATTTCCATCTATCAACTCGCACTGAGAAATTATATCATTAAAATCATCCATAGCATATAAATCTGGATTTCTACCCCCTTTTTTCTCTCCTGCATGCCTGATTACATTAAAATCCCCGCCAATAATCCAAGGAGTGTCCACATCAAGACTGATCAGCCTTAATTCTTCCCATAACTCTCTTCTCTCGATTTTGCTGCACATTGCATAAATAAATGAGTACCTGACTGGGGAACCACCTCGGATTGTTAATAAAAGAGACAAACACTGAAAAGAGTTCTGAATAGCCAGTACTGAGATATCCCCCTTCCAGAGCACCCAAATTCTACTAACCTCACCATTATTAACTGCATGATGACTAAAGCCAATCTCTTTCTTCACTTTATCTAAGAATTTCAAATTTTGCTTAGGGTCCAGAATAGCCACTAGAGAAACCTTCCTTTCAATAATAACCGAATTTAATCTCCTACGGGAATTAGCGTTGCCCGCCCCTCTGATATTCCAAATAATAGAATTAAACATTAGAAAACTTTTGTAAATCAGTGTGAACTCCTGCTCGAGTCTTCGATCTTGTCATTCTAATGGATGTATGTAATGGAATTTCTTCTAAGGAATTTCCCATCTTGATACCTGGATAGTTTTTCAGCCAACTTGATCCCGCTATTCTATTAGAGAAAAGTTTGCAGCTTAGAGTGAATTCTTCCCTATTCAGAATCGGTTTTGTTCTGCTCCTTTTAACCTCTGAATGGTTTCCATCCCTTCTCATGCTATCTTCCTCCTTATCTCTTAATTTGACCCGAGGTTGATCTAGTTGAAGAGCTTCCATCAACACATTCTGATCCAAGTCATCTAACTCATCGTTTCTGGGCAACATCTCGCATTTATCCAACTTATCCATCTGCTGTAATTCAAATTCTTCCATAACACCTTCAGAACTGCAGCCCTCGAAAGTGTTGTCCAAATCTTTGTCCAGCATCTCTTGCCTCATAGAGTTATTTTCTTCTCTATCCAACTGTTCTGTCCCCAAATTATTCTCAAAAAGAGGCACCATATCCTGAGTTGACTTTTTTTCTGAATTATCTTCTTTCCCTTCTATGAAAATTTCTTGACAAGTGTCTTCAATAACCAGCATCTCTTTACTGTGATGTTGTTGGCATTCAATATCTGTATCTGAAATTTCTATAAAGCTATTGTGAACTGCCCTTCTGTTATCTAAGACCCTGATATCTGTAATATTGGGATCTTGTATTAATGATAGCTTATCACCAGCGCTCTAAATCACATGGTTTGCTTGTTTTTTTTCTGCCATATTCGAAACTTCTCGCTCTTCACCTCTAGCATCTCTTGCATTTGAATCTTTGGTCTTATCTTCTTCTCTACGGCTATGATCTGATGATGGAGTCTTCAATAATAAATCTGCTGTATCAGTCTTATTAATCCCATCCGGAACTTTGCCATCTACGCCCTCTTCTTCTCCCGCTGTATTAGTTTCCATCCTCAACCTTTGATCGTCCTTTTCCTTATTATCAAACTTGCCAAAAACTTTTTCAACCCATTTTGCTGTAGATTCCTTAGTTTTTGCTTCAGGGATGATCTCTACTTTCTTTTTCAGCAAGTTTCTATCTTTTACAACACCCTTAATAGAATAATTCCTTTTCCCTCTACAGGCCTCTTGAATGTGGCCAATTTTATTGCATCTTCCACACAGCATTGGTTCTTTTTCATAAACAATCTGTTGCCATCTACCAGAAGTACTTAGTCCCAACCAAAATCTCTCGATTTTAGATCTACTAACATCAATCTCTACACAGATCCGAGCCATACTTGGTCTCGATAGAGTTCTAGTAGGCCCGTCAACCTTTAAAACTTTTCCAACGATGCTGCCTATAGCTTTGAGGTCTTTTGGGTTGAAAAAATTGATTGGTAAACCAGGTAAAGCTATCCAAATCGGAACCACCGTTGGTTCAGCACCCGCTTGGAAGGAAGGCCTCCATTTTAAAAATCTCACTAGTTGCCCCTCCATATAGCAGTATTCTTTCAACCAGACGGAAAGGAAATCAGATTCAGATTCAAATCTGATTAACATATGTCTTTCATCTAAAATACCGACTGCTAGCGCAAGTTTCGTATGTAAGGATCCTTGAATAAAGGTTTTCAACTCTTCGATTGAAGATCTTCCATACGCAAATTTTGCAATTAATACATGTTGAAAAACAGCCGCAGAAGATAATAGTTCTTCGGAAGAATAGAATAATGCTGGCTCACCTTGATACGTGGATTGTTTCTTTACATCTACAATGGATTCAAAACTGAACTCCTGCAGATTTATCACCCCCTTACTTGATATGTTTGAAGATGAAGTCCCTACCACATCTGCATATGATTTTCCTTGATTATCCGGTGGCCTTGGTGGAGATCTCCCTCTCAATGGGTCGGCTGCCATGAAACCCTAGAGAGTTTCGCTCACAAAGCCTGCTAACTTGCACGTAAAAAAAACAAAAGGTGGAAAAGGTTCTCCCCTCTTTTAGTAAATTCCAAAAACTTCTCTCATACATATGGGTTAAAAACGTCAAAACATTGATTGAAGTTTTATTAATTTCAAAACTACCATTTCCTTGGTTCAAAGGTTGATTGAACTTTAGTTAATTTCAAAAGTGCTCTTACATATGGGTTGATTTAATTAATTCAAACCTACCCTTGCACATATGGGTTGAATTTTAGTTAATTCCAAAATTACCCTTACATATGGGTACAAAACGTTACCTAAATTTTACTTAATTTCAAAACTATCCTTTACTTTTAGCTTTTATTAATATATAGGACTTTTCACCAAAAAAATATAGGGGACTTAAAAAGGTGATTAAAATTTAATATAATCCTAAAATTGTCCTATTAATATATAAAGCAATGTATTTATAATCGGAACGATCGTCGAACTTGTTGGGCGATCAATTCCCCGGTTCGACCGGTCCGCTTGGATCATGTCCTTTATTACTAAAAATATATATTTTTTATTTTCTTGGCCAGAATGTCCCTAAAGTTTTTTTATTCTCAAAATGCTCTTAAGTTGGGTTTCTATACCTAAAATGTCCTTAAAAATATTCGTATAGTCAGAATGTCCTAAATGTTTTTAGTTCCCAAAAATGTCCCTAAATTTCTAAACCCAAAATGCCCCTTACAAAATTTTTAACCCAAAATGCTCATCAAGTTTGCCCATATTTCCTTTTTTTTCTTTATTTTTACAATATCCTTCAATTTTTTCTGTATCCAAAATGCTCCAAAAGCTTTTGGTTTCTCAAAATGTCCCTACGTCATGCTTCTATATCCAACGTGTCCCTCACAATTTTTTTACCTAAAATATTCCTCAAGATTTTATACCCAAAATATTTTTTTAATTTTTTTCCAAAATGCCCCACACTCTCTCCCCCTCCCATCTCTCATGTGCATAGCATGTGCGGCCCACTAGTTTTCTTTTAAAATGAGGATTTCATTTCATTTTAAAAACCTTGGATTTGGGGGAGAAAATAAAGAAAAAAATCTTCAACTTCATATCTTGTCCCAAATCCTACTATTATCACCATTTTTATTGTTAGACCCAAGATTCCAAAAGCTATGTAGATAAGAGGAATAGAGAAGGAAACAAGTAAAATGTTTCATGGTGCAATGAAAATCCGCTTTTCTTAAGACGTTATTCGCCCCCACTATCGGTTTGCAAACAAGTTTGTAGTGAATCTTCTCCAGGATATAATGAAGTTTAGTATAGTACAGTTGTTGATCTACGTCTTGCAATGACGTTCAAGATCAACCCCGAACTCTTGAGCAATGTTCAAATATAATAAAATTCACTTGAGTGTTTTCAAATAATTATATCACCCAAGCGTGATTAGCGTAAGTTGGTTTTATACACAGATAATCCAAAGAGGTATATAGAATTCTGCACACTTTTTCGGAAGAGGTACTTTCCTTTTCTAAAAAGTTCAAAAAATATAAGAGGTGCTACAACGGTTACCAATAGGTAACGGTCAAAGATTGTTTTAAATTGAAGAAATAACTGTCAGGTCATACTCTCTGGTAACGGTCAAAAAGAGAAGTTGAAATAATAATGTTAAAGGAACAAAAAGACAAAGGTAAGTACAGGGTGCACCATGATGCATTGCACCACATACATACTAACAAAACCTTTCTAGTGTCCTTTTACAAAGAGAACCTTGCCCATACAACCTTACCAATACGTCCCTTATAGGTTTTGATAAAACCATTATATCACTAAAATATAATATGATTTTATTTTTGAAAATATCCAACAATCCCCCACTATTTTCAAAAGAAAAAAACATTTAGTCAAATAAAATTGAAAAAACTCATACATAAATGTAAGTGTCTTTTGGATTTGAACTTACACTTAAGTTTAAATATAGCAAGTTTTATTGAGGTCCAAAGTAGCCGTGACTTTGAATTAAGTACCCCAATTGACAAAACCTGACACATCACACATACAAGTTTCTCAAGTGCTCAACAATTCTGAAAAGGCTGGCCCATTTACGGCCTTGCACCTATACCCTGTTTTTTTCTCATGAGTCACTTAGAGACAAAGTCCATGTCTCTGACCAAGAAGCAGCCCCACTTCCTTAACTCACTAGGTAGTGAACCTCCAATGGTACCCCTGTAACATAAGTACCCTTAACAGAAAAATTCTGTTTACAAGTTCATTAAGAGTATTGCACTCATCCTTCCCTTGTCCATTACAGGTACAAACACTATAATTCCAAGGGGTATTTAAACTTTATTCCATAGTGCTTATCCAATCACTACTAATGATATACTTTACTTATTGAACTCATATCTTGGGTCATAAGTACTGAGTCGAGTTTATGTCATAGGCGATTTACTCAATGGGCTTCAATCCCATCCTTCGATTAGTCTTACTTAACTAAATCCTTCGTAAGTCCTTTTGTTATAGGATCATCCAAGTTCTGACTTGACCTTATAAAATCAACTGTAATTACTCCATCCCCGAGTAATTGTTTCACATAGCTATATCTCAAACTAATATGTCTAGATTTCCCATTATATGCTTTGTTATATGCCTTTGATAGTGTTGCTTTACTATCACAATGCAAAGAAATTGGTGATATTGGCCTAGTCCACATTGGTATTTCTACTAATACATTTCTCAACCACTCTCCTTCTTTACTCCCAGCTGCCAATGTAATAAACTCTGACTCCATACTGGAATGAGTTATGCATATCTGCTTCTTGGAACTCCAAGAGATAGCAACACCTCCAAGAGTGAACATACATCCACTCATGGAGTTGGATTCTTCTAAACCAGTTATCCAACTAGCATCATTGTATCATTCCAATACAGCAGGATACCCACTATAATGCAAACCTAACATCATAGTCTCTTTTAAATATCGTAAAATTCTAGAAATAACAATCCGATGTAAATTACTAGGGTTACTAGTATATGCAATATCTGGCCTAGTACAATGCATTGCATACATCAAACTCCCTATTACTTTAGCATACTCCAATTGTGCTACTGTTCTTTCTTTATTATGACACAATTTTATGCTAGAGTCAAAAGGAGTGAATACACTTGGATTCTCAAAATGGTTAAACTTTTTAAGAATTTTTTTTATGTAATGTGATTGTGTCAAGACTATACCATTGTCTTTTCTAATTAATTTCATACTTAAAATCACATCAGCATCACCCAAGTCTTTTATATTAAAGTTACTAGATAAAAATTCTTTAGCATTAGTAACACTATTCATGTCAGTTCCAAATATCAGTAAATCATCTACATAAAGACATATAATTACTCATTTATTTCAAGAAAATTTATTGTAAACACATTTATCTGATTCATGTATTTTAAACCCATTTGTTAATATTACTTTATCAATTTTTTAATGCTATTATTTTGGAGCTTGTTTTAAACCATATAATGATTTGATTAATTTACATACCTTATTTTCTTGTCCAAGCCTTACAAATCCTTCAAGTTGTTCCATATGGATTTCTTTATCTAATTCTCTATTTAGAAATGTCGTTTTAACATCCATTCGGTGTACTACTAAATGGTATATAGAAGCTGATGCAATTAAGGTCCTTATAGTAGTCATTCTAGCCACAGGTGCATAAGTATCGAAAAAATCAATACTTTCCTTTTGTCTAAATCCTTTGGCTACTAACTTAGCCTTTAACTTTTCTACAGTTTCATCTACTCTTAATTTTCTCTTCAAAATCCATTTACACCCAATTTTTACACCTCATCTTTAACCATGGTTAATAATCTTAACCATGGTTAGTCTATCTTAACCCTAAGTCTAACCCTATGACCTAATTTTAGAGTTTGCCTTAACCCTAGGTCTAACCTTAGGTTTAACCCTAGGACCTAACCCTAGAGCCTACCTTAACCCTAGGTCTAACCCTAGGTTTAACCTTAGGACCTAACCTTAGAGCCCGCCTTAACCCTAGGTCTAAACCTCCAAGCCCCAAGGGTCCAAGCTTTGGCCCAAACCTAAACCTCCAAGCCCATGGCACTATGCCCATCACCAAGTCCTCTAAACCCATGGCACAATCCTAGTTCAAGCCATACTCTAAGAACCTAAATCCCAAGCCCACAAGCCAAGGCCAAAACCTTAGACCAAAGCCAAGGCAGCCCAAGGCCTATTTCTTTTGTTTCTTGTACAAAGCCCAACAAATTTCCACTTTGGTGATTCAGGCAGAGCTTTACCGAAACCCCAAGCTTGTCCTTACTCATTTGATAAAAACTTTTGAATTAAGGGAGTTGTATGCTGCTATCTCTGTAGCCAACCTTCCACCTTTGCCTTTAGCATGTTTCCAATGAATCTCCATCCACTCTTGTCTACCTCCATTCATATTACAATAGTGTCACACCCCCTTGTAGAGCCCCGAAACTCAATCACCTAGTTAGTGAATAGTGTCTATGAATAGTTATTTTTGATTAAAAGAGGATCTTCTATGTGTTATGATGTATGTATTATGAATAAAAGGAGTTGGAACCCAAAACATAATTGTATATGAGTGTTAAAGCCAAGGTAAAGGAGTGGAAGCACTCTAGATGAGTTAAGGGAAGAGTGGAAACACTCTAAGTGTGAAAATGAGAAAAAAAAAAAAAAAAAACAAGAGAAATGGCTAGGTTTTGCAAAGGCCGGTCGACCGCCCCTCAAGGCCGGTCGACTGACTGTCACGAAAAGGCCCAAAATAGGCTAATAGTGAGTTGGTTATGCAGGGCTGGTTGATCGCACCTCAAAGCCGGTTGACCGACTGTATGGATTTTGGCCAAAATGGGTTAACAGTAAATTTTTTCCCAAGGCCGATCGACCGCCCCTCCTAGCCGCTTGACCGGGCACCCAAAGTTTTGCACAATTTGGTCTATTGAACCATTTCATTGATGGTAGGATGGTCTTTTCACCACCCATTTTCCTATAAATGCCCCAAATTCGTGGTTAGAGTTTCATAAACCCTCAAGGCAACCCAAGAGAGTTTTAAGAGGAGAATTTAGAGAGGAAGAAAAGGGAAGGATAGGGTTTTGACCAAGGGATCTTGGGTGATCAAGGTGGAGCTTGGATTCCTTCTTCAAGCTTAAATCTTTCCTTGGAGCTTGGATCTCACATTCTCAAGTCTTCTGAAGTGTTTCTCTAATCTCAAAGGTAGATACACCCTACTACCTAGCTTTGTCATAAATTTTATATGGTATTAAGACAATAGGCTTATGATTTTGTATAAAACGTCTTGAAAAACTTGTTTAAATGATTTGCTAGATGTATGGATGCCTTCATAATTGCTTTGGATGAAATGTTATACTCTTGTCTTCATGTTTAAGATTTCTCTAAGATTTTCATGATGCTCACAAGTCTATTATGTACACACACGCTTCGTATGATTGTTTTCCTCATAAGTAAGATTATGTATTGTCGGTTTTCTCATAAGTATTCGAAAGTTGAATACTCATAAGATAACTCATAAGAAACAACAAACACCATCTCATATGCATTAATCACTCCAAACAAGGTTGGCCAAGGATGTTGGTAGCCCAAGGTAGTTCGGGTACTAACATCTTGCTTATAAGCTAAGATCTAAGAAATTCTCATAAGTTTGGTGGATTGTCAAGGAGGTTGGTAGCCCAGGGTTTTACAGGTACTAACCTCTTGCTATATGAAATTCTCATAAGTTTGGTGGATTTTTAAGGAGGTTGGTAGCCCAGGTTTTACAGGTACTAACCTCTTGCTCTAAGAAATTCTCATAAGTTTGGTGGATTGTCAAGGAGGTTGGTAGCCCAGTTTTACGGGTATTAACCTCTTGCTCATAAGTATCTCGAAAGAAAGTCTCATAAGAAATCTTGCAAGTGCTCATAAGGAATCTCATAAAGTGCTCATAAGACTCATAAGAATTCTAAGATCACAATGAAACTCATAAGCTAAGATATGGATGGACTATGATTCTCACAAGAACTCTGATTCTCATAAGACACGCAAGAACTCATAAGACTCATAAGAATCCATAAGACATGTTTTTTTTTCTACGAAAGTTCTAAAAAGATGAATTTTTAAAGCTATGCACCTCAAAGTTAAGTCTTGAAGTATGATTTCTATATTTGGTTCAATGCATGAATTATGAATTGTTATCTTCAATGCTCACCTGATATTATTAACATTATAACATTGTTAACTAGTAGTATGTAAATGCTGAGTATTCCATGCTCAGTCATACATGTTATGTCGGCAGGTTAGAGCTTTGATATTTGTGCTCTCAGACCATGGGTCGAGGAGGACTACGGTGAGGAGGAGCCGATAGAGGCTCAGCCAAGGGAGGATAGGAATCTAGATAGGTGGCCTTATCTTGGACATTATTGAGAGTGAGTGAGAGGGAGCAACATTTTTTTCTATGTTGATGAGTGGGCATGTCCATTCTTGTTTTGGTTTCTGTATTGTACAAACTTGAAATATAGATCATGTATAGAAAAGAAAATGTTGGGTTCACATTTCCGCACTTTGATTTACGCTTCCGCTATGTTATGCCTTGTATATTTTGCAGAATGGTTTGCCAAGTTACGATAGTTACATCGAAAGTCTCTCCTAACTTCTAGGGGAATTTTGGGTCGCGACACCCCCCCCCCCCCCCCCCCCCCAAAGCTCTTAAAAAAAACCATCCTTACCAAGTTAAAGAAGGGATCCGAAAACTCTCCAGTCCAAAAAGCTCTGCTGAATCCAAAAGGTTCAAAAAAAAAAAAAACCTGTTATATCAACATCTCAACCTCAAACCCCTAGTCCAATAAGAATCTTCGTAGCAAAACCCAATCCCTTTAGGATATCTTGGCTACAAGAGCTCGAGTTTGGGCCTGAGGATCAGCTTTGGCTATCCTCATTTTATACTGTCATCTCCCTCCTAAGCCTCTAGTGTCCCCACCTTGAAGCCTTGGACACCTTGAGAGGGTGGGTTTTCTCTTGATTTTTCTGTTCTCTGTTCTCTTTTCTTTTTTTTTCTTTGTTTTGGCATCAATTTCCTAGTCCATATCTAGGATTCTCAAGTCCCCACTTTCCCAGATTAGTGTGGGGTCCCTCGCCTTGTTCACAACAAAGCAAGGGGCCCTGCGAAGAAGAAGGGACCTTCATTTTATTTGGCAATCTTGCTTTAGTGTATTCACTATCTGAAAAGTGACCAGGCCATGCCTAGGTCAACAAAGAGGAGGACCTCCATTGTGTTATCAGCAGTGGTACTGTTCAACTGTTGTTGAATAGGCTACCACCACTGTTCTCCTTTATGTGAGAGAACCAAACCATTGGCTTATTTCTCTCATTTCATTGTTATGATACCTTGAAGCCAGCACTTGGATTGTTCAGTCCGAGAGAAGGGAATATAGAGAGAGACCTTCGTGAGAGGTCTCCCTTTCTTGTTGCGATCTCCCCAAAACCAAGAGCTTCTCTCACCCTTTTTTAGCTTCTGTCTCTCCACTTTGCAATATCCTATCCTCTTATATCGATTGTTGTTTTTCGTTTGGTGTCTCCCATGATAGAGATTGAGAGAATGGGGAGATGAAGATGGGAAATATAGAGAGATTAGTGGGTGAGGTGGCTGTAGGTGAGTGGAAGAAAATGATTAAATAGAGGAGGGATTATAGGAAGATGAGAGATTTGGTCTTTGTGAGAAATACTCAGAAAAACATTTAAGCATGGGAACGATGGCATGCGAGTGGGGTGTATCAAGCATAATACACCCCCAATAATGGTGGGTGAGGTAAGTGGAGAGATGTGTGTGGTCTACATGGTGTGAGTGCATCGTGTTTGCATGGTGTGTATATGGTGTGTGTGGTGTATGTGTGTCCCCTTTCAAATGCCTACAGTAACACCTTGTGGTGTTGTGTCCAACCAAAACAAAAAGGTAAGTGGAGAGATGTGAGAGGAAAGTGTCTGAAATAGTGAGGTAGATGGGAGAGGTATGAGTGAGTTGTTTTCGGTGGCAGGTGGGGTGTACCATACTTGATACCATTCCCCCCACAAAATTAGAAAATGATCATCTATAACCGTGGTTTATCTCTTGGCACCATGACCAAGTTAATGCAAGAAGGTCAGCTAGGATTTTGAAACCAGTCCAGAACCATTTTTAAAGCTTGGGTTGGAGCAATTTTTGAGCCTCTGTGCTTAAACCAGTCGAGCCTCAAGATTGGCCGAGCGAGCTCAGCAGAAGAACTTATTTGGTCTAGTTATACATGATACCATTTTGAGCATTAGCTAGGGTTGAACTAACCCAAGCTAATTTACTTTGCCTATAGTTTAGAACATGTAGGGGCCAGTCTAGGCCCCACATTCATTCTTAGACCATAACCAGGGTTAAACTTAATCCTAGTTAGTCCCTTTGCTTGGGTTAACCCTTTACAAGCTTAGATTTTTATTCAAAGAAATAAAAAAATAGAGATTATCAAAAGACCAAAAAAAAATATATGAAAAAACCAGATTTTAGCCACTCCCGGGCTCATCTCTAACCATGGTTAACTGACTTAATCATAGTTAATCTCGACCTTAGCCACCCTGGTGCAATTCTTGGCCTCCTTGGCCTATCAACCCTAGCCACTCCGGTGGAACACACCCCTTAAACTTCGTACGGGTTCATGTACCCCCGAATTACACTCGGTCTGATCTCGTTACTACGAGTAAGTAGGCAACCCAGCCTTCTTAATGTGATTATTGAATCAGATTCTAAAAGCTTGGTTGAAGAGTGGAATGGTACAGAGACAGGATCTTGGAAAACTTGGTATTGGAATAAACAGATCAAGACTCTTTTGACAGGTAATTTCTATCTCCAGCACATATATAGGGAAGCTAATTCAGTGACGGATGAGTTGGCTAATATGGGGTGTGACAGAATGAATTCAGGTGCTTTTCATCTGCATGATAATTTGCCTGGAAAAATTAAAGCTCTAATTCAAATGGATCAAATAGGATTAGGGAGTCTTAGATAGGTTAAAATCTAAATGTATTTTTCTTTTGAGTCTGTCGGGATCAAGACACTTTTACATGTAGTCCTACTACCTTCTACTAAGTATAAGCAGAAATCTGATACAAAGTTATAATTTGGATCTTTCCTAGGTCTCTTGCTTCTTCTAGGTTCAATATTTTCTTCTTGATTTTTATTTTAAAGAGAGATTACATTTTCATTCTCATTAATCATAGGAATAGGACTAGGTTCGTCTTTATTTTGGTTCAATCTTGGAATAGTGTTAAATGTATTTTTTAAAAATTCTGCATCCTTTTGATTCTAATATGGTATTCCTCTCTAAAGAACCATTAGATTCGATAACTAGAAACCTATAAGTTTTGTTATGTTGTGCATACCATAAAAATATGCATTCAATACTTTTATTATCTAGTTTGAGTCTTTTAGGGTCTGACAGTCTAATAAGGGCTCTACACCCCCACACTTTGAAATATTTTATATTAGCATTTTTATTATTCCAAAGTTCATAAGGAGTTACTTTAATTTTCTTATAAGGTATTCTATTTAGTGTACCTATAAGTAGGGTTTCTTCCCATCAATCATAAGTTAAGCCTGAATTAGTTAACATGACATTTACCATTTCAACTAGGGTCCGGTTTTTCCTTTCCTCCACTCTATTTTGTTGTGGAGTATAAGGATGTGTAGTAAAATGTATTATGCCTTCATCATTATAATAATTTCAAAAAGCATTAGAGAGATATTCATCTCCTCTAAAAGGAACAAAGGTCGCCTACCTTTTGGTCAAACTCTCACTAGACTTTTTAAATATTTCAAAGTTCCATTATCAGCCTATGGGGATAAGATAGATGTATCCGATTCAGACTTTTACTCCCGGGCTACCATCATGTGGATGGACTATGCATGAGTTGAGGAACAACAAGTCTGGGTACCCAAGCCTATTATTCCAGCTCCTACTTCAACTCTTATCCCAGATCTTACTCCCATTCCAGCTGCTATTTCAGAATCTACTGTTGTCATTCATTCTCCTTTTGCCCCTGAACCATCTACCTCAGCTTCAGGACCCTCAGAGATTCCCTCAGTAGCAAAGACAGAGCTTCCTAAGTCATCACATCAGAGAGAGGACTCACCTCATTTTGAGGATGTTGGACCATAATATGAGTCCCTGAGGAGACCAGATATGTCAGCGGATCAGATGGGCCTTCTAATGGGTCAGATTGCCTCCATTGGGACTAGCATGGAGAGCATGTTGAGTTTCTAGTCTGTGATCCGGGAGAGTATGTTGAGCTTTCAGACTGAGATTAGGGAGAGTATGGTGAGCTTTCAGGTAGAGACTAGAGAGAGATTGTCCTCTATTTAGACTAGTATATCCAGCCTCCGCACAAACTCTAGACAGAGTTTAGAGGCATTGGATACCAGTATGAGGATTATGAGAGAGGATATGGACATCCTGAAGAATAGAGTGGATGCCACCACTGAGCTTGTTCAGAAGAAGGCACAAGATGCCTCTGAGGAGTTTATTGTTGGAGAAATAACAGAATAACACCGACATAAAAGAATAAACAAATAAGCACACAAACAACACTCCAAGGAAAAACACAAGAGATATTCGTGGTTCGGCAATAACCTGCCTATATCCATGGGACAAGATCTGATTGCTTCTACTTTATTCAGAGAAATCTTAAGAAACCCAATACAATATTTACTCTCCTCTTAGATTAAATCTCAACTCAAGCACAGAGCTCCTTGTACACCCCACTCAAGTCACCTTCTCAATGAATCCTAAGAACAATCCCTTTCTATCATCCCTTCAACCTTTTCCCAAGCTATAGTATGCTTAATTATCTCTCACTCCCTATGAGAATTACTAGGGCTCTTCCCGAGAGCAAACCCCACTCTCCCCAGGAGCCCTAAACCTTGTTCTCATAACCATGACCATGCTAAATCCTAGACCCATAATCCTCTATTTATAGGCCTAAAATTGGAATCCTGAACTAATAGAAAGTCTCCCACTCGAATTAGGAGTTTTCTAAAGCATAAAAGGCTCAAAAACCAGCAATTTTTTGAAAAGATCAGCAAAACGGCGCTCTGGGCGATCGATCACCCCTAGTGGGGATCAATGACCCACTTTTGGTGAGCTCCAATTCTTGCCAGATTTCCACAAATCTCCACCTTGACGAGAATTCTGTGACACTACCGCAATCAAGAGAACAAATTTGCTAATCACCAAGCAAACCTTCAAGATAGAACACCACATCACCCACATCCGGGCACCTCCATCTCGAACAAAAATCTCTCTCAAAATTCTATCACGTCGTTTGCTATTATTGCAAATCAGTTTGCAAATACCTTAAACAACCATTTGGTCTACCCGTCTCTGCACCATTTGCGAAGGAGACCCACCAAACAACCTTTTGGCATACCCATCTCTGCACCATCTGCGAAAGAGACCCACCAAAAAACCTTTTGACCTAGCCCGCTTCTGCACCATCTGTGAAAAAGGCCCACCGGCTACACACCCTTGAACTCCCCAAAAAGCATTCCACTAGATTCGATAAAACCTGGTGAAAAGTGAAAACCCATGTGTAGCCTAAAAACCTGTCCTCAATTCTAAAAGAACCCGAACGAGGAAATTGATCCATCCTCTCTACCAAAGACACCTCACCATCTCCACCCTTTTAGAAACCTACCGAAATAAGCATCTCCGTCCAAACTGCTACAAGAGACCCTAGGTGAGCTTTCCACCCGCTGCATAACACCCGGTTTTTGATTCCTGCAGACCTCGTAGTAGCTCCACCTACACCTGTATTCCAAATAGGAGATACACATAATCATACTTCTTCCCCTTTATCAAAAAAAGAAACTTTACTTTCCCTACTTTATTTTGATCACTCCATCTCTTGCTGTGTAGCAACAGCCCCAGGGAATATCACTAACCAAGTGAAATTAGATTTCATCGCAACTTATGAACAACGGCTACCCCTCCCAAAGTTTGAACCACTCCGTCGAACGAAGCCTTCAAATCCAATAACCACTTTATTAGAAGAATGTCCATATTATTGGAGACTATGAGATCATCTCCAAAGTATGCCTCTATCTTACACTATTTAGCATAATGAAGCCTCTTTTCCATCAAACTTCTTCCACAGAAAGTTACCCAAACTAACATGTAGCTCTGATAGCAATTGTTGGGAAAATAACAGAATAACACCGACGGAAAAGAATAAACAAACAAGCACACAAACAATACACCAAGGAAAAACACAAGAGATATACATGATTCGACAATAACCTGCCTACATCCACAGGACAAGATCCGATTGCTTCTACTTTATTAAGAGAAACCTTGAGAAACCCAGTACAATATTTACTATCCTCTCAGATTAAATCCCAACCCGAACCTAAAGCCCTTTGTACACCCCACTTAAGTCACCTTCTCAATGAACCCTAAGAACAATCCCTATCTATCATCCCTTCAACCTTTTCCCAAGCCCTAGTATGCTTAATTATCTCCTACTCCCCATGAGAACTACTAGGGCTCTTCCCGAGAGCAAACCTCACTCCCTTGGGAGCCCTTAAATATTCACCTTGTTCTCATAACCATGACCATGCTAAACCTTCAACCTATAATCCCCTATTTATAGGCCTAAAACTGGATTCCTAGACTAATAGAAAGTCTCCAACTCGAATTAGGAGTTTTCCAAAGCATAAAAGGCTCAAAACCCGCAATTTTCCAAAAAGATCCGCAAAACGGCGCTCCGGGCAATCGATCCCCACTAGGGGCGATCGATCGCCCACTTTTGGTGAGCTCTAATTCTTGCTAAATTTTCACATTTATTACCTTGACTATAGGAGTGACTGTTCTTGAGGGGAAGTCATCAACAAAAAGGGGCAGATTGTTAGCCTAAAGGTTACAACCTTATGTACCCCTAATAATTTTGATGATAATACATTAATAGAATGATTATTTTGGTATTAATGTTTCTATGAAATTTATGTAAAATTCAGATTACAAGAGCATTAACCCAACATTCAAAGCATGATGTATGAAAATGTCTCTACATATCCAAGATGAACCATCAAAGAAAAGCTTCCATGTACAAAGATGAATTCAAGATCATTGTCGCGCCTCGAAACCCACCCTAGGAGTTAGAGTGAATCTTGGACGACTTATCATGACTTGCATGACTTGCTTGACAAACTAACCTGCAAAATGTACCTGGGGCATACAATAGAGGACATAAAAGCAGAAACATAGCTACAAAGCACAGCGGAAGTCTAACCAAAACCTCTATGTGTATATATACATGATCCAAGTTATACAAAAGACACACAAAAGAAGGTGCGGACAGGCCCGCCAAAATACATCAATCTAATCTCTCAAGCTCACACCCATAACAAATCACTCAGAATCTACCACCTAGTAATAGCCCTCTACGGGAGGTTCCTCCACAGGTTCCTCAACGTACTCCTCTTCCACCCATGGGCTAGGAGCAAAGATGTCGAATGGAGCAGCAGCTCCCTCTGTACCTACCGACATAAACGTACGACTGAGCATGAAATACTCAGCGTGTACCAAATACTAACCAACAGTCATAGCATAGCAATCAATCACAATATAAAGCAGGAAGCAGTTAGTATAAATAACAGGAAAGAAAACAATATATATTTCATGCTTGCATCACATAAAAACTGATAAATCTCGTGAAATCATCGTGCACTTGACTTGACTTAAAATACTGGTTTCGTACTTGAAAACTTGTTATGTTTATCTTGCTTGGTCTTGTCGAGTGTGCCATGTCATGCGTGTCATGCGTGCTTGCTTGGAATCTAAACATGTTCATGTACTTGTGAGATGCGCTTATGAGATGCACTTGAGAGATGCACTTGAGAGGGAAAGGAGACCCTTCTTTCATGATATGTACTTGAGAGGGAAGAGAGGCCCTTCTTTCATGATATGCACTTGTGAGTGAGGGGAGACCCCTCATGGGATGGAGGGAAGTGTAAACCCTCTCCTATGCAATGCTTGTTCTTGTCCTCTTGTCAAAAGCGAGGTAAAACATATCGTAAGATATGCCCTACCTCTAAACCTTAATCATAAAAACGCCGGTAAACCATGTCATGTGTGCCGTGCTCGTGGAATCGTGTGCACACTTTCATTTGAAATTAAACATGACATTTGGGGATTTCAACAATACATAGACCCTCATTTATTGAGCAAGTAATTATTCATGAAATTTAGGGAAAGCACGTAATCACACTATCATAAGCCCTAACAATTTCATAAGCATATAAGCATACATTTCTAGAATTACAACCCATTCTCTTCAACTTGGCATTTCATCAAACAAGTGGTGTGTTCATTATTTGTTAAATCTTACACTTTGCTTTTCTAGGTGGGTTTATATTTACAACATCCATGTATGTTTATTATTGGCACCATACCCTCCTCATTTCATTCTTCACATCACATTCACTTGGCATCCTTCACCCAACATCCATCTCTATTTGCACATCCCAACTCATAGCATAGTTATAGATGAGGGAAAACAAGGAATAAGAAAAGAAAAGAGAAAACCATGACTAGGAGGGTAGCAAAAGGTACCAACTTTGAAAAGAGGAAGAAAACCCTTGCAAAAGCTGAGGTTGGACGCTGCCCTAGCTTTGGAGAACGAGCTCCTCAGGTGCTTGAACCTTGAACTTGAAGAAATCCAAGCTTGAGGTGATCTAGGGTCTTCAAACCCTTTGATTTCTCCTCAAATGCAAACCCTAAGTTTAGAAAATCTCTTTCTCCTCTCTCACTCTTCCAAAGTGCACAATTGAGGGTTTATGAAACCCTCAACCCACGAACTTAGGTTTATATAGAAAAGGGGATGGTTAAAGACCATCATACCTTTAATGATCTGCTTAAAAGGACCAAACCAAGCAAATTCATAGAGGAGCGGTCGACTGGTCATGGAGAGTGGTCGATCGGTCCAAAAGACTCTATTTGGAAAATAACCTCATACAAAATTAGTGCGATAGCGGTTGATCGGTGGCTAGAGCGGTCGACCGGTAGGCGAGCGATCGATCGGTCATCTTAGCGGTCGAGCGGTAGGCTACCGGTCGATCGGTCCTTGGAGCGGTCGACCGGTTGGTCTGTGTTCTGCCAATTTTGCTGATTTTCCTCATTTTTCCTACTTCGGTGTTTTGGCCATAACTTTTGACTCGTTTGTCGGATTTTGACGATTCAACTTGCGTTAGATTCATCTTTCGAAGGGTAACGTTCCTGGCATTTTAGAATTTCTAATTTCAACTTTATTGATGGACCAAATTATCCTCAAAGTTGACTGATCCGAAAATAGAGTTAAGCAAATCGGATTTTTAACATATCCTACTTAGGAATCTCATTTCATAGATATGGGAGGTTACCAAGGTATAAAGCCTTGGCATACATTCCAAGACATTTACAAAAAGTTCCGGGGCTCTACAATCATACCCAAAGTTCAAGTTGGATTATGAACAACAATAAAGATCATGAAGACATACTCAAGTTGGAAGATCCAAGATCAAGCTACAGACGATCTTTCAAGAAGGTTTAAAGTCATTTTGATTTATTTGAAAGAGTCTAGGACTTATGTAAAAAGTCCTCAATAGTATGAAAAAGTTGAAATGCTCAAGTATCTAGATTGACCTTAGGAATCCATGACTTAATTGCATATCATTCTAAGGCCCTAAGACATTTCAAAATATAATTAAAATCATGTTAAAGGGAAGCCAAAAGACCTAAGAAATCATTCCCATCATTATGGTCTTCTAAGGATGAGTTTTATGTGAAAAAACAAAGGACTTGTTGACGAGTGAGATTGTGGTCTCAGCACTCGTCGACGAGTGGGCTAACAATAGCTCAAAATTGAATATGGCAGCTTCACTCGTTGACGACTGGACAGTGCACTAGTGCATTCGTCGACGACTGCTTGCCCACCAACTCCAACGACTAGTTTTTAAACGATTATTTTCGCATTAAATGGTTCTCCAATGATACTATTAATCATACAACTATAAATTAAGTTCATTTCTGAACATCAAACAATTATTGAACTACTATTGATAAAATCCTTTAGATGCATTCAATTCTCATCAAGATCATTCGTTGAATACCTAGAAATCCTAACTCTCCATATTTGAGCTATTCAACTCCCATTACTTTGAGAGATTTTTAGAAGTGCTTCAAATCAATCTTGTCAGCTCATTAAAAAACATTTGTCTAGATTAAAAGTTCTATTAATTTGTATTAAAGAATATCAAAAATCGAAGATTCTTGTCCGAGAAGACGGATAACTTTATAAAGTCAAGAGAGGGTGTTCTCTTGCTTTGAAGGTGGTAATCTCAACCTGGAAAAGAGATTGTAAAGGTTTGGTCTTCACCCGGAAGAAGGCTGTGCGAGTGAATTGTGATTGAATCCTTTGAGTCGGAGAGCTTGAGGCGGGGATGTAGGCGGGAGTGCCGAACCTCGAGAATAATTCTGATGTTTTTGCTCTCTCTATCTCTTATAATTTCTTTATCATTGCATAACTAATTTTTATCTCTTGTTAATTAAATTTAATTTGAAATTCCGCAAATAGAGAATATGAAGAATTTTAATTTTTCCAAGACCCTATTCACCCCCCCTTTAGGGTCCAATACCTGGGCAGCAGGTGTCAGCTTTGGAGTTGTTAGCACGTACTCAACGCCAAGGCTGGTGAGAAGAAGAAGATCCTTTTGTTGTCATCTCTTAAAGTTGCTTCCATTGAACCGATCTAACTTGATGAAATCTTGGTTGATCACTTGAGATTGTGCCATCGTTGTGACAAAATAACGTTTTAAGATTGTTGGACCCAAGATTCCAAAAACTATGTAGATAAGACGAATAGAGAAGGAGACAAGTGAAATGCTTCAAGACGCGATGAGAATCCACTTTCCTTAAGACGTTATTCGCCCTCACTACTGGTTTGCAAACGGGTTTGTAGCGAATCGTCTCCAGGATACAATGAAGCCCAATATAGTACTGTTGTTGATCTACGTCTTGCAATGACGTTCAAGATCAACCCCGAACTCCTAAATAGTGTTCAAATATAATAAAATTCATTTGGGTGCTTGTTTGAAAAATTATATCACCCAAGAGTGATTGACGTAAGTTGGTTTTGATACATAGACAATCCAAAGAGGTATATAAACCTCTGCACACCTTTTCGGAAGAGGTACTTTCCTCTTCTAAAAAGTTCAAAAAATACAAGAGGTGCTACAACGGTTCGGAAGAAGTACTTTCCTCTTCTAAAAAGTTCAAAAAATACAAGAGGTGCTACAATGGTTAACAATAGGTAACGGTCAAAGATTGTTTTAAATTGAAGAAATAACTGTCTGATCATACTCTTTGGTAACGGTCAAAAAAGAAGTTTGAAATAATAATGTTAAAGGAACAAAAAGACAAATGTAGGTACAGGGTGCACCATGATGCATTGCTCCACATACATACTAACAAAACCTTTCTAGTTTCCTTTGTACGAGAACCTTACCCATACGTTCCTTATAGGTTTTAGAAATAGGTTTTGATAAAACCATTATTACACATATATCACTAAAATATAATATGATTTTATTTTTGAAAATATCCAACATTTATTGTTTTTGTCACTACAACACCTCCACCCGCCACTACCTCCGTTGTCAACATCTACCACCCCGTCGCCACCACCATTATGTTTTTTACAATATTTGAATTATTTAACTGAAATATTAACTTTTTTTAAATTTTCTTAGCAACCAAAGAAGCCGAAAAAAATTAATTTTCTTTTCTTTTTCTTTCCTTTCGTTTTGTTTTATTTTTCATATATATATATATATATATATATTATTTTCTTAGGAACAAGACATAGCGATTGTTAGCCTAAAGGTTTTCATCTTTGGTCTCCATATTGATTTTGATGATAATATAATAATAGAATGAGATTTATGTTACTAAGTCTCTCTTGAGTTGATATTGAAAAACAGTCTAATAAGAGCCTTAACAAGTTATTCAGTGAAAAAACATGAAAGAGGTTCCATCAATGAAGAAGATTCATCACAAAGTCAAGCTAAGCCACTAGATCACATTGAAGATATTAAAGATCATATCAAATCCCAAAGTCTAAGTCGGATCATCAAAGAAGATTGAAGATCGGATCATGAAGCTTAAAGTCAAATCCTTTCAAATATCAGATTTTTTATTTAAAGAGTTTGAGATTTATGTAAGAAATCCTCAAAGTTTGGTCGGTTGAATTGCTCAATACTTAGATTGATCATAAGTGCCTTAAGACCAATTGAATATCAATCTATAGACCTACAACATGACAATTATCTTGATTAAGATAAGGTATAAGACCATGAAAATCATGACCATCGACGAGTGAGTTTTAATAACTCTCACTCGTCAACGAGAGTAGCTACTTCTCTATTTTTGCCAGCTGATTGTTGACAACTGAGGAGTGCACTGGTGCACTTATCGATGAGTGGTTGCGGGAAAGGCCTGTAACAACTAGTTTTTAACGGCCATATTTTTCACAATGCTTCCCTAACAACTATATCTTTGCAAGAGCTATAACATAAGATGATTTGTGAATGAAATCAAAAACTCTAATACTTCCAATCATTCAATCCATTTACTCAAAGCTTAGATTTCTAAATCTATCGTGAATAACTTAGAAATCTCAAATCTTGAGCTTTTCAACTCCAATAATCGGAAAATAACCCCATACAAAATTAGTGCGATAGCGGTCGATCGGTGGCTAGAGCGGTCGACCGGTAGGTGAGCGGTCGATCGGTCATCTTAGCGGTCGAGCGGTAGGCTACCGGTCGATCAGTCCTTAGAGCGGTTGACCGGTTGGTCTGTGTTCTACCAATTTTGCTGATATAACTTGAGGCGGGGATGTAGGCGGGTTGCCAAACCTCGTGAGAACAAACTCTTTGTGCTCGCATTCCTTAACTTTTCTCCTCAATTCTTGTTTAATTTCATTGTTTGAATTGCTTAAATAAGATTGCATAAATTTCTATTCCCTTTAACTTGTTTAAGTTGAAATTCCGTTTAGGGAATTAGAATAAATTTTTAATTTACCATAGACCCTATTCACCCCCCTCTAGGGTCCAATATTTGGGCAACAACGATAGGGTTTAACAATATAACCTTGATTCTCAGGAAAAAAAGTATTAAAATATATTGACTAAGGGCTAAAAATTCTTAAATAGAGTTAAAAGAAGGCTATGTGAGTGCGTTTAACTATCCAAGTTCAATTGCAATTTGACAAGATCCAGTTTCCTCACAGCCTGTCTAAAATTTAATAGTGGTGAGAAGGGGACCACAAGTTCAATTCCTAGCTGACTGTCGTGTCCCTTTTAAACCATGGCTAGCTTAATTAAATTATGATTTAATATTTTTTTTCTACTAAAAAACAAGGTTGGATTGATGAACCATAGGGGTGAGTAAATCTTAACTATATTCATTAGGTGTTAAAAATGACGGTGTGAATCACTGAGATCACGCGTTCAGCTTCCAGTGCGGTCCGTTTCCTATTCCCCAAATTAATATCATATTTTTTCATCTTCCTAGATAGTTTTTTGTTCTGTTTGGGGAATAATATTGTCTTTAATCATTTTTCTTTCTCTTTCTTTTCCCTTTCATTCTCTAAAAAAAGGAAAATAATCACCTCCTCGATAGGTGACGTAAGGAGGGGTGTCTTGGCTCCCATTTTCTTGCTATGTGTCCCACCTCTAACCCCATTTAACTGTGGTTAAGATCCATCCACTTTTAGGGTTCATCCATCTACCTTTAGTTTTTAGAAAAATAAAATAAAAAAAATTAACTAAAGGGTAAAAAAAAACTAACATGAGTTAAAGGGAGTTCAAGGGTGGGATATGTGAGAGCGAGGAGCAATAGTTGGCTCCTCACCAGTGGAGCAAACTATTGCTCCTAAAAAAATGGTAGCCACTTTCTCTCTCCACTGAAGATGATTTAGAAAGATAAAATGCCATTTAGGTAAACGAGCCAAGCTTGAATTTTAAGATTTTTTTTTTTTGGGAGCCTTGAACTTTTTTTACAAGCCAAATTTGAACAAATGTTGTAAGCTGAAGTTGAGCTTCAGGCTTACTGGGCTGCATGTGTGGTGTGTGTGTGTGTTTGCTTGGGTGGTGTGAGTATTCCATTGTCTTTGCCTTCAGTCATTGCCTTGTGGTATGATTGAGTTTAGCAAAAAAAAAAGAAAAAAGTTGAGCTTAAGCATTGATGAGTGGAGCCTGAATACTCCTACTAAAAAATGCTTAGTTCATCTCATTTTTCTAAACTGGTATGTTTGGTTGGTGAGAAAATATGTAAAAGCATTAAAACAAAAGAAAATTTTAGATTTCTAATATAATTTTTAACTATGTTTTATCCAATTTTATTTTATTATCTCTTTTAATTCATTTTCTCGGCTACCAAACATAGGGTAAAGGCATGTACAACATGATGTGTCACTTTCTTGTTACAATTGAAGCCATAACTTTCTCTTTGAAAAAAAAATCTTAACTTATTAAACAAGTAGCAATAATAAGTATTATACATGCTCTCAGAGTTTAGAAAAAATAATTGAGACCAGGTCTCGTACTTCTTATACTCTACTACTTACTTATATCACCCCCAAGTAAAAGGTAACAAAAAAAAAAAAAAAAAATGTTTAACTTACCACCACATAGTCAAATGTACGGTCTCATTAGTCCATGCCCATTTTTAACACCTATCAACTATGATTAAGATTTTTCACTGGGACTAAGCAATCTAACCTGTTTTTTGAAAAAAACTTGCAGGGGAAATACCACACCCCCATAAAACTGATGTTGAGGGGAGCCTATGAATCGACCTCGAGACCATTGGGCTACGCCCTAGGGTTAATAAACTATTGTTAAAAGGGGTGTTAAAAGGGACACGCAGATAGCACATTTGATTACATGAAATTCATGTGCCCAAAAAAACATCTCCCAAATCAAACCAAACAGGCGGTGGTGGGAGACGAATTACTGCGTTGCAGTCCAGATGAACCTTTGGGTACGATTAACTTTTATTTCCGGAAAAAGCTATTAAAGAGGCAGCGGCACTCTCAAAACCCTAACCCTAACCTTGTGTATATATTATATCATTTCGCCTTTTCTCCGTCTCTACTTCATAATCTATCTCACTGGTTTCTTGGGTTGGAAAAATGAGGAAGCTCCTATTATTTGGTAAATAGCGTCTGAAAATTATCATTTATGTTAAAGAATTTTTATCAGGGTGTTTTGAAATCTAGTTCATGATTTTTTGTATATTTATTTAGTATTTTCGGTGCTTGTTTTGGGTCAAATGTAGAGATGATTTCAATGATTGCAATTATTTTTTTTAGTGTTTTTATCATGTTTTAATTTAGTGTGGGTGTTGGGGAGAATGAAACTATGAAGATTTGTTTCCCCGTTCGTTTGATGGTTGAATAATGGCGTTTAACCTAAAATTTATTGTAATTCCCCTATTTTTCCAATCTAATTTTATGTCTTTTTATTTATGTTTTATTAGCTAGTTAGTAGCTAGTTAGTATTTTAGTGGGGCATTTGGATCCACTTCAGCTAAATTAGGGAAACTATTTCCCTTTAGGATATCAGTATCACCCAATGAAATCAAACTCAGGAGAAGAGTTGCCTTTAACCCACCATTTAGAAGAGTTGCTTTTACATTTTGTTTATGGTAACAGCTTTTAGTAGTGTAGTAGTTAATGGGTTAACCTGATTGGGGTGAGTGAGCCGTCTGTCAGATCACCAAGGGAATCTACTACCAATCTAGTGAGAGATTTTTTCTCTGGGATTGGATCTCAGACCCTCTTTTAAAAGAAGGCCACACCTCTGCCATTTTAGCTCGAGTTATTTATATCTCCTAAATTTGAGTATTGAGAGCTAGAGTGGTGATTGGTGACGTGGGCTCTTCATTAGAAAGAGGTCTGGTTCAATTTCAATAGACAAAACTCTCAATGGATTGGTAGAAGTTTCCCTTGGGTGACGAGGTGGGTGGAGACTACTCACTCCATTAATCGTAAGTCACCTGTTTTTATTTATATATATATATATATATATATATATATATATATATATATATATAATAGGACAAATGAATTTATGTAAATTATATAAATTACACTATATTTGCAGCTGTCTAGATTGGCCAAGAGTTTTCCTACAATAATGGCTCAAATGAAAGAAGGGGCGAAGCTTAGCCGGCTACACTGTCCCGAGCACTTTCCCAAGGTGCCGGGATCTTGAGCAAATTTCATATAGTGTTTTCAGTGTTTTTACAATATTCTCGAGCAGTTCTTTTTAATGGAGAAGGGCGTTCGGAGATGGTTAATTGACATATCTCAGTGGAGTCCTTCTCACCATGAGTTCTCCTTTGTTGTCTCTCTCCTTCCTCTCCAGGAGCACTCCTCCATCATGAGGTTAGCCTTCTTATTTTTATCAAATCAATTTCACTCCATAAGTCCAAATTTTAAGATTTCATCAATAGGGATTGTCTCTTACATTACTGTAAATCTAGCTTAATTTTTTGAATTCTTTGCTGTAATCTGTTCTGATTGTGTATCAAAAATAAAATGATTACAGTTAAATGGATGTTGTTAATTTTGAAAGATTTGATAACATTACAGTAAGATTCATCAAAACACCCTATTGGATCAGATTACACCATGGACCGCCTCTTGGAATACTATAATTCTAGAAGGGTTGTATTTTTTCAACTCTTTGTTGTAACCTGTTTTGATTTTGTATTTGAAATTAAATTGATGTTATATCTTTGTTTGATCGATTTAAATTGATGATATTAGGTTTGTAAGATCTGATAATCTTACATTAAATTCACACGTTGTTAGGTTTGTAAAACTCGAGGACAGAAAAAGGGCACTTGTCAGTCGATTGCTTCAATATGCTCTCGTACATGAAGTTTTGGGAATTCCCTTTGACGAGATAGTCATTAAGCGCACATTAGAAGGCAAACCTTATCTGGTACGATTGTAATATGTCATAATATTATAATGTGATGTCGTTTAGTGAAGTATGAATTGTAGTCAGTTGTCATACTTGCTTTCAATTCTTGCTCTTAAATTGCTCAAGATCTAATTGTATTGATATATGTTGTACGAGTATTCATGTGACAAGGATTGTCTGTGAATCAAATTGTATCAATGCAATCCAATTTGGGTTGTCAGACTGGGCCTAGTTACTGTTGATTCTCAAAATGAAATTAATTGAATGAGAACTCGGTCAAGTGTTATCTGTCTTTTCCTGGATTGGGGCTTGATTGGTTGGCCTCCTATACCTTGATTCAGAAAATGTTGGATTAGATTGAAATGGAGGTCATTCTTGTCCCAATTGTGCGTTGTTTTTGTCATTTATAAATCCCAGTATCTATATGATTTCTGATGGATCATTTGGTCCCCCAAATACAGTCCCAAAGAAATACTGGATTAGTTCTATCATGGGCATCTCTCTTTGTCCCTAATTATTTTATATCAAGCCTGGTCTTCAACCATTGTTGGATATGTGTTGTAGATAAGGCATAGTTGCCGGGAAGCTATGTACAGAGTGCGAAGCTCGCTTCCCAAGAAGTTCGTTTCCAAGACTCGCTTCTCATTTAATTGTCAAAGGGGTTATGAATTTCCTATTTAGGAAGTAATGGGATAGACGTGAGTCTAAAGCCTACGACATATATCCTAGGCAAGTATCGTAGAATTGAAACTTAAGACTCTAAGGCACCTACTTCTCCACAAATACCTCATATAAAATAAAATTTAAGGTATAATTGGTCATCCTAACATAATGAGAATGATACACCTATATCTATTTCTTGCTTCCCGTTCTTAAGGATTTTTTGAGCTTCGCTTCCCCCTTTCACTTCGTTTCTCGTTTTTGCTTCATGACTTGGTAACTATGAGATACGGTATTCCTGCTTGTAATCTTGATATGGGGAATGTTGCCATTTATATGTGACTATAATACAAATAATTGATATGTTCTTAAGTTGCATGAATTCTTCTAGACGGGTGGAGTACCTGTGTTGAGCACGTGTTGGATTGTACACTGCACCAGACTCTGGTGGGACACTTATGGATTTTCTTTTTTGTCTTTTGTTTCCTTACAAAAAAAAATTAAACATCTACCATTTATCTGAGTTCTAGCTACATGACTATTCTCTTTAGGAAATGCAAATTCTTCTTGAATTTTTTTCCAGTGTTACAGCCTTAGTAGAGCCAATAATAAGTGGTTTGAATTGCTGAAACTTGAAACTTCTTATACTCCAATTTAGCACTCAAAAATCGGCAGAGCAAACAGGTTGTCTGGTGTTATTTTTTGTGTGCTTGGTTGAACTCCCTAATATATGATACTTTCTCTAGAAAATGTGCCCAATCATATCCGAGGAAATCAATACTCATTACTTGGTTTTCTAATTTTTGCATTATGCTGATATCAGATTTATGTTATTTGTTGAATGTGTTGGAGGGGCTGATTGCGGGATTATAATTTAGTCTAGCTCTTGTATCTTAGTCCAATAGTATAGTTTCTACTTTCTAGGCTTATTAGAGATAAAAAATAAAGTGAGTTGGTAATTTTACGATACTAGAATTTTATTGTGTATAATATTGCAAGAGCCCATTGGTCGTGATTCTATATAGGACCAAAATTTTCTAAAGATTTTACCTAGTGCTACAGCCTACAGCCTACAGCCGATAGGTAGTGGAGCCTAGAAGCAGTTTCCTATACTGGCCTGATACTCTTTTTCCACTTGAATCCCTCTATCCCATAGTTTAATAACTCCAATTCAGGACTTGGAAATCGCCATTGTCTAGGGCTAACTTTTGCATATTTGGCCGAACTTCCAAACAAATGACTAATTTTTTCTATAAAATTTGGCCAATCTATCCAAGGAGATAAGTACCGGTATCAAGTATTTGCAGCATGCTGAAGTCAAATTTATGTAATTTGTCGTTTTAATGTTGGAGGGTATGATTACCATGATTATTATGAAGTCTAGCCCTCGACTCTTTTTCCAATATTATGTTTATTAGGATTTTTAGAGATAAAGTGAGTTGCTACTTCTCATTGATGGGAAACATTAAAACTCTATTATGTATAATGTTGTAAGAACCCGATGGTTCTCAAGGACAGAAATAGAAGACCAGAAAGCTCAAAAAAATGCCTTATAAGTTATAACTTTAAACAAAATTGAGACTTTTGCTGATTATTGGTATCTATATGTGATGGTTTAATTGACACATCTAAAATTAGCTTTTGATGTTTATAAGTAACACCTCCAGAAAAGTTAGTGTATTTCTGCGATGCTCTAGTTTTGTTCATTTAATTTGCTAAATCAGTTTCCAATTCATTGGGTTTCTAGGGAATGAGGGAACTTTGGTTTCATTCCTTGATGTTTTGAACTCTTAATCTTACTTTTGGTTTGTTGAGGGCTTAATGAAGTATCTTTTTGTTCCTTTAATGCAGTCTCCTCACTCCTGTACCTAATGTTCCCTGTTTGGAACGTCTTATCGTCACCGTCAATCTTTATTAGTGGCGTATTATTCTTTCTTTGCAGGAATTTGATAAAGAGAACTTTGAATTCCCCAATTTCAACTTTAATGCATCCCATCATGGAGATTATGTGGCAATAGCATCTGAACCACTGTGCCTTGTTGGTTTGGATATTGTTTCTCATATCATTCCCAAGAAAGAAACGACACATGAATTCATTGAGAACTTCTCATCATACTTTTCAAGTTTGGAATGGGATAATATAGTCAATGGTGGCACTTGCGATGAAATCTTGGATGAGTTTTATAGGTATTACTGAACTTTGTTCTTGTAGTTTTTTCCAGAATGGCTATTGATTTAAAGCTTCCATTTCTCTATTTGTTTTCTTATTACAAGATTTTTAATAGTTTTTTTGGAGTGACATTCACACTGATAGTACTGTTATAATCTTGCTGACACTTTCATGAATTGAGTAGCCTAAAACAATCTCAGGAAAGTAGATGGTGCTATTGCCACCACTCCTATATTCTTATCCCTGAAAGTCTCGGATAACCACAGAGCATGCATCAAAATGGGTTTTTTGACCACTCTGAGTGGAGGGAACCCAACTGCTATCAGCTTTATTTTGTCAATAATTTCATGAAAGCTTTGTGTTTTGTCTTTCAAAAATTCTCATGTGATTGTCTTCCAAAGACCCCCAAGGATGATTTTTTTTTTGGGGGGGGGGGGGGGACTTCCACTTTAACTTACCCCTTGTTTTTGCCAAGGTGATTAGGATACCGAGCAATGAATTTGAGAACCAAACAAACGAAAATTTTGACATTAAATACATATTATGCATAAAAAATACTAATTGATCAAGTTTAACTATTACTTGATGAGAAAAAATGAATATGCATAACCTATATCATCCTAGTTGGCAAGTTCATATTTCACTTGAAATCCATGAATCTATGTTCTAAACTTGCTAATTAGTGTTAACTAACAAACATAAGTTGGAAAAAGGGGAGAAATCTTACCCAATAAACAATTGCAAGTTTTTTTTTTTTCTTCCAAAAGTGGGGTTTGAAGATCTAAATAATCAATTAGAGTTGCAACTTACTGAGACTATGAGGTTGATAGGAAACCCTAAAATCTTCTAGTTTTGCAAAGATTTGGTATCATCAAAATCAGGGTTCTGGTATTCTATGACTACAGTGAACCCAAAAAGAAGCATCCGGGTCATTGTATGCAAATCCATAGGATGATGTAGGCCATGTAAACCACATAAGAAAAAAAATTTGTTGTAAACCAACTGAACGAAAATGATGAGGCTGTCATAATTCTTACTAAGGTTGCTGGGCAACCTAAAGGAAGATGGTGATTTTTTTGTTGTGCAGAAACCACAAAAGAAATGATGAACTTGCTTGTATGGACACCCAAAAAAGAAAAAACAGAAAACTATGCTATGACCGGTCCCAAAACGATATCTTCAATAATTCTGCCTCAACAGTCATAGGATTCTAGACCCCCATCATTAACATTAATCTCGATGTTCTTAACAAAAAAATAAAAGGAGATGGAATTCTCCTATTTTAGAAGCTCATGAAGCTTAACTATAAATTGCAACATTTATGATCTTAGAGATAGCTTCTAAAATAGCAAAAGAAAAAAGAAAAAAAAAGTATCCTGAATGCATAACATTATATAAAATCTTGGCTAGTACTTTTGCCTCCTGCCTTAAGTCCATCTTGGGCTCCATCTCTCCTTTCTAGGGAGTGTTTGTTGGAGGACGTCAGATCCTGGATGACATTCTTGTTGCCAAAGAATGTGAAGATGATGGAAGCCGTAGTGGAGTTCCTGGTCTCCTCTGCAAATTAGACATGGAGAAAACCTACGATCATGTCAATTTGGACTTCCTGGTATATTTTATGGGGAGAATGGGGTTTTCAATTAAATTGGTTTAAGTGATCAGAATATGCATATCCACAGTATCATTCTCTGTCCTCATTAATGGATACTTGGCGGATACTTTCGCAGTTCTCGTGGTCTGCGCCAGGGTGACCCTCTATCTCATCTTGGTCTTTAGAGTTTTTTGAGCTAGGAGGGAGAATGTCCCCATCACCCACATTCAGTTTGCTGATGATACATTGATCCTTTGCGAGGCCTCTTCTAGACAACTTGGATATATTCGTTGTCTCTTTAAATGCTTTGAAGCTTTCTCAGGTCTGAGGATAAATTTCCAAAAAAGTGAGGTTTTTGGGGTTAGTTATGTTCCCAACTTGTCTCTGTTGTCACTTGCCTGGGGTGTAAAGCGGGGTCTTTGCGATCATCCTATTTGGGTCTACTGCCAGGGTCTAGCTTCAAGGCCCTGTCAGCCTGGAATCCAGTAATTGATCGGATCTCCAAGAAACTAGCTGGCTGGAAAGCTTCGTATCTTTCGAAAGGAGGTAGGCTGACATTGATCAAGAGTATTCTGTGCAGCCTTCCAGCTACTCCCTCTCACTTTTCCCTATTTCAGCATCTATTGCGTCTAAGCTGGAGCGTTTGCAACGTGAGTTTCTTTGGAATGATCGAGTGGAGTATTGTAAAATGCCATTTGGTTATTTGGCAACAAGTCTGCTGTCCATTAAAGGTCAATGGGCTGAATGTGAAATCCTTAAAGGGTTATCAATAAAGCCTTACTCGGTAAGTGGTTATGGTGGTTTGGGGAGGAGAGACCGCCTGACCTACTGATTTTCTATCACAGCACCACCTCTTTCTCAAGCCTCATTCCTAACCCTTTCCCAAACCAACAACTGATCTGATCTACAAAGCCGAAGCCCGGGAAGAAGGAAAACCATCTACCGCTGCTCCATCGAACCCGAATCTGAACATGGCTCACGAACCCAGTTCCTGACCATGTTCAGAGAGAGGACAAGGCTCCCATGGAGAGGCAAACGTCTTCAAGCATGCCAAAAGAACAACAAGCTAGCCTTAATCAGACTTCTCATCCTTATGGTGGGAGGTGACCTTTGCTACACTCGCCATTGGCAACCTCCAGGCAGGTATTGGCTTGTCTAATTCTGATGTAATTTTTCTTTGTCTTATCTATGATATATTGCGATCATAGAAAAGCAGAAAATCTCTAAAATAGAAAACCAATGTTGCGTGATGTGGGAGAGACCACAGAGCAGGTAGTCGCTAGCGCAACGCTTGAAGTGAGTACGTCAATAAGTCGTACCGTTATTTATCCATCCTGGAGGCAAATCATAGTTTCTAGGCATGGAGGGAGCTCAGTTTGAGAATCCAAAGCTGTAAAGGGGCCATATGGTTGTGGGCTATGGAAGACAATCATGAATATTCAAGCAGAGTTTCTGAAGGAAATTTCATAGTGGGTAACAAGTTAGATGTGAAATTCTGGCTTAATCTTTGGTGTGGGCGGTCAAGCTTTCATTCTCCTGTAGGGATGTTCGTTTATGTTCTAGGTATAACAAAGGTCAGTTTTCAATGAGATCTTTAGGTAAGCATTGTATGTTACCTCTAATCTCCCCTTTCCTTGTTGATCCATGTGCCTTCATCCTCCTGTAGGATGTCCGTTTATGTTCGAGGTATGACAAAGGTCAGTTTTCAATGAGATCCTTAAGGCAAGCATTGTATGTTACCTCTATTCTCCCCTTTCCTTATCGATTCATGTGGGACCTCGGTGTTCCATCTAAACTCTAAAGTATCATTTTTTCTTTGGTTCACATCCTCAGGTAAGATCCTCACTTGCGACCACTTGAAGAGTAGAGGGTGGAGGTTGGCTAACAAGTGCTTCTTGTGCCTTGAATTTGAGGAATCTGTTTGTCAATCACCTGTTATTGCATCGTCCCTTTGCTTCGGGCATCTGGAATCAATTTCTGTCTTGTTTGGGGCCTCTTGGACTTTCCCTTAGCCTCTCCAAGAGTTCTTATCTTGCTGGATTGCGAGTGAGTTGGAGGCTCCGTTATTGATTTTATGGGTCCTACTTTCAGGGGCCATTGCTTGGTTAATCCAGGGGGAGAGGAACATTAGGGTATTTGATTACGTGGCCTCTTCTTTGGAGTAGGTGCGTTAGAGGTGCTGCCGTCTCCTTATTTCATGGTGTTCCATCAAGAGGATTTTGGTGAGCTAGGTATTCAGTGCCTACTTTGAGTGGGCCCTTCTCTTGGGTCTTTTCAACCTATATTAGCTCTTTGATAGTGCTCAAGGATGCTCTAGTTTAGTCTGTTTGTTTTCTTTCGGTTCACCACCTTGTGAACTTGTTTCTTTCTCCTTTTGTATGGCCCTTGGGCTTGTTCTTTCTTCATTTTTATTTTATTATATATATATATATCAGTTACCCAAAAAAAACACTGCCAAATTTATTCAATATTTTATTATCATTACGAACATTTTCAAAATTATCAAAATACCCCTTTGAATTATATTTTATCAAGAATGAAGATTTTAATAAATTCTGTACTTACACTTCATAAAAAGTTTTTTTTCAAGACAAAATTTAAGAATGAAATATATTATATTTTGATAATGAGTTAATGACGACAGAACCTTTTCTTTGGTGTAAAAGAAGAATTTTAGAAAAAATCTGCAATTTTGTTATTTGCTTTTAATACCCTTCTATTTACTTTGCATTTTTCTTGGGTAAAGGGTATTGGTTAGTTGGTTAGCAGGTTAGTGGGCCACCACGTTGGGTGTGTAGACCACTTCCACACACCCTTTGGGTAATCTCCAAATCCGTTTGGATTTTTTCTTTTGGGAATCTATCCTAATATTACCATCTATAAGGGTCACACTGCCCTCAAGGAAGGATAACAATGGTGTGACCCGCATTGATACTAGGATCGATTCTCCGGAGTGTGGAAATTCGAAATGGATTTGGAGATTGCCTTGGGGAGTTGTGGAGGTGGTTCACACACCCATTGTGGTGACCCACTAACTGACTAACGAACTAACCAATTCTTGTACCAAAAAAGGTTACAAAGAAACCCTATTAGTGAATAAAATTCTTCATATATACGAGTTTTTGGAGTGTGCAAAATTTGGTGGGCAGAATTGTCAACTTGCTTTTATACAAGCTTTTTCAGAGAACTTGAGACCTTCCATGCGATCCTAGACTTGCAAAATCTGATTTTATTCCAAATTTTAGAGAGAGTACTGCACGGCAAAATGATGAGTTTTTATTCACTTTATCAATTTTATTTTGCTAAAAAGAATAAAATTAGTTTCGCTATCAAATAAGTTTTTTCCCCCTTCAAGTTTCGTTGTTTTTCATTAAAAGGAAATTTGTCATTGTCTAAATATCTGTTTGGAAAATTTTCTTGCAAAATGTTTGTCTTTTAGATACTTTTCTATGCATACAATGTGAAAGCTTTGTAAATCCTTATTTTTGATAAAACTAAGGTTATTTTTATATTTTTAAGATACTATTAAATAATAAGAAAAGGTTAAATAAATTGACTCTCAATTAGTTATACCTTTAGAGTCCACTTCTTCTCCATAGTGAAAGGGAAAATGTAAAGACTACCACTTCTTATCCATTTGATTATATATATACTCTCACACATACTTTGCTTACCGATAAAAATAGGTAAATTTTTAATAAGACAAAAAATTTGTTTTAGTGATTTGGAGGTGTGGTAAATGGGATTTAATTGAAAATAAATGTCAATTATTCAATCGATGGTATTGTGGTAGGAATAGTTTAATAAGTGTATTTTAGAACAATCTTAATCTTTAAAAAATTAAGATAGATATCAATAGAACTGTTCCCTAATCTGTATCAAACAACATTTAATCCAATGATCAAGATTTGAATTTTAGAAACCTGATGCAATTCCAAGTCAAATTCATCTATTATAATGAGAAAGAGATCTAAGAGAGGAAGATCATCGGTCATGATCGGAAAGGATTCATCAACCAAGATACACATTAGAGAGAGAGAACAAAAATCTCACAAAACAAATCCAACATTGCATTGAAGGAGATCTCACAACTGGAGAAAGAAGCCCATGGTAAAGAACATGTTAACAAGGAAAAGCCAAGCTGCTTTTCGTCAATTCCTCCAAGCATATAAATGCACAGCGCAAAGCTAACATTGCAATATATATAAATATTTTTTACTTCTATGAATGATTGTATTTGCTGCTATTACAAATATTTTCCAGTAGTTTTTACTTGCCTTTTTTATCTCTTAATGCTTATTTATTCTTTTGTCAATTGTTTGAGATGTTATCCGTTATCAATTGACAGCAAATCAATTTAGCTGCTGCTGTTATTGTCCTCATTATGTTATTTTTCTTTATTAAATTAATTGTTTTATTATTTTCGAGTGTGCTCATACTTATCCCCCATAGAGAAATCATTATAGATTTCCTTTTTCTCCCAAGAAAATCAAACTACAGTTGAATATATTTTTTCCAATCTTACTAGTATTTTGGAATTCCATGAAATCAAAAGATAAGCACAATGTGAATTTCCAGTGATGAATAATGATGATAGTTTGAACTTATAACATCTTCTTTTGCTGAGCCTGCTTCTGGTTTTAGATCTCAGAATGCTTGAGTGCATGCACGTGACACAACAAGATTTCTCGATTTATCGAGGAACCATCTTGATGTAGGATTCAATAGAGCTCGTGTTAGCCATGATGCTAGCTCATCTATATAGGTTGAAATCCACTGCCCAAGCAGAAATATGAATATTAGTGACTAGAAAATTTACCTCAACTTGCCTAATGGTCCTTACTTTGTAACTTGTAACCAAACGTGAAGGCGTGAGGCGAGGCGTTAAGACCTCAGGATGCGCGAGGCGTAAGCCTTGAGGCATGAGGCATAAGCCTCACAAGAAAGCTTCATGCTCTCTAATTTTGACAAATAAATAAAATATAAGAGAATTTGCAAAAAAAATAAAAAATTTAATGAAATATTAGAGTATATATATACATATATATAGAGAGATACATATATATATATGTGTGTGTGTGTGTATTTGTGTACATTGTATGTGTTCGTTTGGGCGTAAGCGTACACATGAAATACTATATATTTAGTTGAAACAAGTAACATATTTAAAAAATGACATTTAAGTATTGGTTTTGGTTAGAAACCTAATTTTAGTTAATATATGAGATGTACACCATAGACATAACGCAAGCTTCGAGGCATGAGGCGTGTGCCTCATGGGGTTTAAGCCTCATGGTTGAGCCTCAAAGCGTTTTCATTAAACCTCGCCCCGAGGTGAGCCTTGAGGCGTAAGCCTCACGTGCTTTTTAAAACACTGCTTGTAACTAACAGGCTCTAATTTGGATGTGTATAGCATGGCTGGCAGTGTTTTTATAATCGAATCGGTTGGCCAACCGGTTCCCTGTTTTCCTGGTTCAATTGGTCCGGTTGGGTCGTGGTAGGTTTTAAATTTAAAAGAAGATTTAAAATTTTTTTAAAAATTTTTTGTTTGGTTTTTCCAAGCATCAGTTTTGTGGTTGAACCTAGCTGGTTCTACCGGTTATGCATTAAAAGCCCGATTTTGAATTCTGCCCAGTTACTGCCATTTTCAGAATCGTAGTCCTGACCGGTTTCCAGTTCAACTGGCCGGTTTGTTCTGGGCCTTCCAGTTATTAAAATACTGATGGTTGGTGGTGGTTAGGTATCTCCTGATGCAGATTTCAAAACATTATGCATATTCAGTTTCAGAATAAGTCCGGTGTCGCATGATAATAATTGCTAATCGCAAATAATGGTGAATTTGGAGAGTTGAAGAATGTTGTCTACTTTGGGAGATGAATTTGAATGGGTATATTATCGCTGCTGGTGATTAGGTATCTCCTGGTGCACATTTTAAACATTATGCATCCTTGTTGGGTGTCACATGATTAGATTCTTCATGGATTCTAATGCTAACCATGAATGATCTTTCATCTAAACATGCATAAAATAATCAAATAATAGTCAAACCTTTAGAAGTTAGCATCTATACCTTTTGCCATACTTCTTACTCTGTTGTTGAGTTGAATGATTTGATTGGGTTGAAGGTCTTCAACACTCTCCTCTTTTCTGGCAGCTAGATGGGGGACTCTTGCCTCTTATGTATGTAAGTTTGTTTGATAGTTAGGGTTAACTTCCTTTATATATAAAGTATCTAGAAACTCTAACCCATCAAGGATTTCATGAGATTCGATACCACGTATCTAGGGTGTACCAAGCCTTATAAATATAATCACATTTATTATTTGGGCCCAATCCAACATGCTAGAGTTAACCAAAGAAGATCAATCTGAGATCTTCACTAAAAATAGAAAATTTATGTTGATTATTGTAAGACCACAAACTAAAAAATCTTACATTCTCACTTGGTCCTCGATGATCACAATCTCATTTTAAAAGAAAAACTTCTTGCTTCAAAAGACTATCAAAGACTATCCTAGATCAAAATATTTTAAAAGACATGATGAGTGAGCACTCTTTGTAAAATATCTTCTTATTTAACATTGAACAAACACTCTTGTCAGCATAAACTTAGTCTAAAGATACTACTACGGTGAATCAAGGAATAACCATATCATTATCGATACAACATCGCACTGGTCACAACTCTAGCACCGTTCTCCTTTCAAGCATCTTAATAAGCACAATCTACATAGAATCTACATGTGTCCACTAGTGATCAAACATGCTTATCCATTATTGGTCCTCACCGTGTAACACAAAATCGTTAGAATCACTGGTGGAAGCCGAACCTACCCTTACCTAGTACCATGCCATCGTCAAGCTATATATGACAGCGAAATTGCAGGGAAATCGAAACCCTTATGACCTTTTTTATATAATTCATAATACCAACTGATTCAGGAAAAATTTTCAACTTTGATTAGCGCAACTTTGTGTTGAGTTGATCTCTTCATATTGAGACTAAATGGGGCTTTTGGTTTGAAGCGCAATGGTCTCTGGTTTGAGACAACATGGGGCTTGTGGTTGAAGCGCAATGGTCTCTAGTTTGAGATAGTGATGGGCCTTTTATTTGAGGCGCAAGAGTCTCTATTGTTGAGACATAAATGCACCCTAGAGATTTCTAGACCAGTAGGTGAGTTAAGAAGTGAAAAACACTCACAAGGAGAATTGGTTGGTTAGTAGATTCTCTAAAAACTGCTTGTACTAAACATGATTGTGTATCATTGTCGGTAAACCCTCGTTTTAGATGGTGTATTGGTTTTGTACACGCGATCTATCTCAATCACATTTTAGGGCATCCGAACGACACACATGGTTTTGTGTTAAGTAGTGATGACCTATAATGGATAAGCATTCTCCATCACCAGTGGATGCATTCTGATTCCATGTAGATTGTACTTATTAAGAGGCTTGAAAAGGAGAAGAGTGCTAGTGTTGTGACTAGGGGCGATACTTATCGATAATGGTATGATTATTCTTTGATTCGCAGTGGTAGTCTCTTTGGACTAAGTTTATGTTGATAAGAGTGTTTGTTTATATTAAACAAGAAGATATTTTACAAAAAGTGCCCACTCATTGTGTCCTTTAAAATGTTTTGATCTAAGATAGTCTTTTGAAGCAAAAAGTTTTATTTTAAAATGAGGTTGTGATCATTGCAGAGTAAGTGGGAGAATGCAAGACTTTTTAGTTTGTGATCTTGCACCTTCCAAAAAAAAAATAATCACATGAATTTAGTGAAAAACTATGGATCGGTCTTCCCTGGTTAACTAGAACATTCTGGATTGGTCTCAGATAAATAATTGTGATCATATTTATAGGATTTGGTACACCCGAGATATGCGGATTGTATATTAAGGGAGCACAATCAGTTTTGATCGCGTGGTCCAGAATCCTTGATGTGTTAGGGTTTCTAGTTACTTTACATATAAAGGGAGTTGGTCCTAACTCCTACTCATAAATTACATACGTAAAAGGCAAAAATCTCCCCATCAAGCTGCCTATTAGAGGAAAGAGTTGAAGACCTTCAACCCATTTAGATCATTCAACTCAACAATTAGCAAGAACCATGTCAACAGGTATGGATGCTAATTTTTAATAGTTTAAATATTATTTTATACATGTATAGATGAAAAGACCCTTCACTAGTTATGTTTGTATTCATAAATGTCTAACAATTGGTCTCCGGGTGTTGCATGATAATAGTTGTTAATGGCAAATAATGATGAATGTGGAGAGTTGAAGAGTGTTGTCCACTTTGGGAGATGAATTTGGATATGTATACCATGGTCTCATGTACATTTTTGGGATATGTAAAACATCCTAGTGGTACTAAATGGTGCCGAGTGTTTTGTGAAGTTGAGGTTTTTGCTGAAGTTTCACCAAATAACCCAAGGTCCTATACATTGTTTTTGACATGTTCCATTTTATATCATCGATAATAATATGTTGGCCTGCAGTGAGGTATGGGGGTTTCAATATTGTGAGAAGGTGTCACATTCTCCATAGCTGTTGGTTGTGAACCGGTAGATCAAATGCATCTTCAAATATTTTTGGCAAAAATATTATATTAAGACTGAGTAAATGCTAGGAGTGTTCCTTCCAGAAATGCGAGGTGCTACAGCCTAAAAAATGGTGTAATTTCAATGAAAATGAAAAGGTGATGATGAAAACGAGTGGGGATAGATTAAGAACAATTCTATGACTTTCAGAGAAAATCATGAAAACCCTAGAGATCACATTTTTAGAATTTGGTGGAAGACTAATTGAATGAGTGGCTAGTCTGAAGTTCATCAAGGATTGGCTTTGAAGGTTCCTTTGAGACTGTTCCCTAACATGTTAGTCAGATCTAGGGCAAGGCTTATCTTGCTTTGTTTCTTTTCATTAAGATTATAAAATGGGATTACTGCCACATGTTTTGAACTGTATATTGTTTATTTTGCATGTATTTGGTTTTTGAAGGTTCCTTTGAGACTGTTTCCTAATATGTTAGTCAGATCTAGGGCAAGGCTTATCTTGCTTTGTTTCTTTTCATTAAGATTATAAAATGGGATTACTGCCACAAGTTTTGAACTGTATATTGTTTATTTTGCATGTATTTGGTTGCTTGTTTTACTCTGAACACTTTTTGGATATTAGTTATTATTATTAGAATGATGCATGCTTGATACACCGAACTTGTATGCCTTATTAAACCAACTTGCCATATCACACCTTTCTTCATCTAATTAGGTGGATCTAGTAAGTTTAATGACCGTTGGATGCTAATTCTCGGTTATGGGACCCAACAATCTGTGGATGTTTTCTTTGTTCTCTTTTTGATTGACTATCAGTCTCTTTGTGCCCCCTCCCCAGTATTGGGGTTGCTACCTAAGAATGCAAGAATAAATGTAATGGGTTCCAGATGCCTAAGGCTTCTGGTCGGTGGAAACAGGTCTAGGCAGTAGGCACCAAAAAGGTTAGAGTTAGTAGGGACGGGTCCCAAGCGGCAAAGGATTCAGTGTGGCAGGAATAGATTCCGTGCACTGCATATGATTTGTTGGATGCCGCATGCTGCAAATTTGTTGGAAGTATTGTTCCTGTGACCAAAACCTACGTCATATCTCATATTAAAGGTGAAATGAGTCTAAAGGCTAGGGCATAAATCCAGAGACGAGGAAGGGGTTTAGTAAGTGACAAAATGCTTCGAGGAGTCTAAAATAAGCATAGATCCAGTGAATAGGTCAATGATCGTCAATTTAATAAATCTCGTAATAGCTATAATTCCGTAGAATAGTGATTAGTATGGGGTGTCGAACCACAAAAGATTGCACTGGTTTCGTTGCCTTTTTCTCCAGATTAATTTTAAGTCAATGGGTAACAAAATTGATTGATTTGATTGATTTTAACCTAAGATCAGAAATTAAACTAACAGATTTTATTTTAAATAATTAAACTAAGATCTAGGGTGTTTGAATCCACCAGTAGCTTTATAATTAAATCTACAGGCATTCATTCAGGTCTCTCAAGCGTAAACAACAGGGATGGAATTAACTACAAGTCTCAACTCATCAAAACAAGAATGATTCGAGGGATCAAACTCTAGGCATATCCTATCTTTGGTTAGCACGGATGATACACATTAAACTAGGGTTGTGAAATCACTCGTCTTCCCTAGGTATAAAATATCCTATAATTTAATTCCTCGACAGTAATACCACTGCATAAAATCCATACCAACAATCACAGAAAGATGATATGAATGATTTCAATCTCAACACAATAAAACCTAAGACAATGATAAGATCATATTGAAATCGATTATAAACTCGAATAAATTGGTTGATGAACAACCCTCTCATTATGCAATCATTGTTTACAAAAAGAAGAAAACCTAAATAAAATACAATGGATACAATTACTTGGCTAGGGTTTCATCTAAACCCTAGAAAAAGAAATTAGTTCATGACGAGAGCGAAAAACACCGCTTTCGACGAAGAACACAAAGAACCCATCCTCCAACTTTCACAGATCTCCAGAGCCTTCCTCTTTTCAATTCCCCAATTCAATGAGAATATTACTTTCTTATTTATAAAGAAAATGAGACACTCCTATTTTCAGCTTTTAGAAACTCCCAAAAGAGTCAAAAATCGGATTTTCGCGCAACTCAAATGGAGGTATCAGCGTCGCCCGACCAATCGGCCAAGGGTTGGCCGATCGATCGGCCCGGCGACGATTTTGGGCTTTTGCTTGGTATTTCTTCCCTTCTTCTCCTTGGCTTTGATCTTTGCTTGGTTGAGGTTTATTTTGAGCTTTTATTTTGTACTTTTCTCTTTTCTTCACATGAACCTGAAAACACTAAACATACCCAAGTTAAGTAACGAAATGGATAAATGAGCTCCAAAGGATTAACAGATACAGTTTGAGGTGCTTAAATGTGTAACAATTAGCACCGATCAGTCAATATTTTGAACTGCTGCTGAATCCATGGGCAGACAAGAAACAACCTTGCAAACTGAAACATCTAGACAGAGAAAAGAAAGCAAAAGTGATTCCCGTAGTAGCGGCGAGTGAAATGGGAGAGCAATATAAGCTGTAGAGCTCATAAAAAAAAGAAAAACGTTGATGTACCAACTCAAGGGAAAGGATGGGGCTGATGTAATCTGTAAAAGAAAACAGTATGGCTGCTTTGCAAGATGAGGGAAAATGATGACACTGTACAGAAATCTGCAAAAAAAAAATTAGGCCCCAAAATGATTTTTTTTTTTTGGTTGAAATGTTATCATGTAACTAACACACACACACTCTCTAAACACATACACACAGCCAACCCTAAGGTCCCCAAAATGATATCTTCAATCCATCAAAAGTTGCTGTTTTTATTAGACAGCAACAAGTATATTCGAAACGGTTGCCTTAAGACCCTAAACACCTGTCAATCTCAAAGTTCGTAATCGAATACTCATCTTTTATAAAGCTCATGAAGATTAACAATAACTTACAGCAACAATGATCTTAGACAAAGCATCAAAAAGCAAAAAAAAATAAAAAATTACTGTTACATTAACAGAAAACATTATAATTTATAGCATATAGAAATAGGAAAGAGAATACATAACCAAGGTAATTTAAACTGCCTTGGTGTTGTACCTATAAATCATGCTTGCAATACATGGTGTGTAGAGGGTTCCAAACTTGAGAGATCTTTGTTTAATGGCAAAGGAAGAAATACATTGTGAAACCAAAGTCCTCTGTGCAGTCAACAAGGTCTCTCAGTGACACTACTACACACACACTCTCTCTTCCAACATTTCTTTAGTTCATTACAAGATTTTAATTGTTGAATTTTATCGCATGTTGGGGAAAAATATGGAATTTTGTAGTGAAATTTCAAGAATTGTTAAAAAATTTGTTAAGACATCCAAAATTAAAAAAATCAATAATGTACATAGAGATGCAATGGGAAGGAGGCAAAATATGCGCTGACGACAATGTATGATTGAATAATATTCACAACTAACTTATATAAAATGTTTCGTTCATTCTTTAATCAATCGTAAATTCATAACAATAGAAATATACAATTAGAGTTCCTCAATAATAATAATAATAATAATAATAATAATAATCCAACCCACCCCAAGAATTAGATTTAGAACCAGAAGGAGGTACGCTAAGGTTTGAAGTCATATCTGTCCTTACTATGTTGACGATAGTATTGGATCTACAAATAAGTACAATATTGTGTCCAACTCATCACATTATGGTACAATGATAAATACTCACTTACATAATGTTAGTAGTTATCTGGTCTATGATGTAGATATATCAACACTCCCATCAATGGACACTGTGGGTACTGAGGCACAACTGTTACAGGCGTTGCCACATAAGGCTGTACACCTCCATACATATATCCATATTTCATATGGCTCATACTCAGAAACATATCCATAGGATTCTTTCGGAATTTAAATTTGAGAGTATTTTAAATGGAGGGTACCTAGAATATGTTCAATTTTTTTTTGTAAAGCTTGAATGTAAGCCTTTTTTTGTTGAACTGTTAGTTGACTTTTTGATCATGTAAATGACAATGTTTTTTAAGAGTAAAATATGAAAATTTTCTCATTGGTCTTTTGGATTTTATTAATATTTTGATGTGATAGAATTTATGAAATTTGAAGATTTGAGAAATACCTTAACATTTGAAAGTTGAAATTTTGACCTATTCCCTAAAAAGTAGATTTTGTTCTTGAACTTGAAAGTTGACTTTTTATTTTTCAGGAATATGGATCTAGGATAATTTTTATCAATCAAATTCAAATGGGGGTATAACCTTGTTTACATATAAATATTTTAATCAAATGTAAGAAACTTAAAAAAATCATTTACTTAAACGATATTTAATGTAATTAGGATTTGACCTTGTTTTATAGCTTAACAACCAACATTAACCAAAATATTGTGGATATCGCATTATATATGCTATATATTGTGCGATATCAACGATATAGCATTGATACCCTATAAAATTTAGAATACAACATTTAGATATGTCGGTCACCATTGACTTGCATCAATATCGAATCGTCGACATTTTGAACCATGGTTCATTCTCTCTTGGACGAGCTTTCCTTTTACATGGAATAGATGGGTTGTGTTTAATTTGAAGATTCTTTCTTTATTTGAGCTTGAGCCCTTGATTTAGGCTTGAATTCACTATGGATAGGATTCATTATGTTATAGATTTATATTACTTTTTTCTAAGGAAAACAGTTTTACTGAAATGCTGTTATTTATTCATCTACTCTTCCTAAAACTGCCTTACTTAGATGAGTGAATTTTTATTCACAATAAACCCCTTATGCAACTAGGTGTGTATTCAAGTCGAGCTCGGCTCGAACATAAGAGCTTTGCTTGAGCTCGAGCTCGAGCTCGAGCTTGATTCATTAAAACACTATTTCTATGTTCTCAAAATTTTAAAATAATAATAATAATAATAATTATTTTTATTATAAGTAATATTTGTTTTTATATTAATATATTATAATATTCAAGCCGAGCTGAGCCGAATCAAACAAAGCCTGATATGATCTCAGCTTGAACATAGTTTCAAGCCTTAATAAAAGCTCGGCTTGAAAACAGTTTCAAGCCGAAATAAAAGTTCAGCTTGGCTCGATTGAGCCAAAAACTTGAGCTTATGCCGAGCTTGCTCGGCTTGAATAAACCCCTACATTCAACACACGGGTTACAACACACTTGAAAAGGGATATTTAACTTGTTACAATTTATTTAATAGTTATTGACATTGTTTTTAGTTGTTAAAATATCCTTTTGGGCGAATTTTGTAAAGAATAAATTTTAAATAGATTTTAGACATGTTATGCGTAAAAGATAATATTTTTCTTCACTTTTAACTTTTAAGACCAAATTTATGAATGAAATATATTTTGATAATGCAAAAATACCGTTTTTTTTGGTTAAAATAGGAAAATTTTAGAAAAAACCTCAAATATTCTCCTTTGATAGGGAAAACATTTTATTTACCATCTGCATATTTTTTGGTACATATATTAGTTAGTTGGTTAGTCAGTTAGTGGGTCACCACGGTAGGTGTGTATGTAGATCAACTATACAATACTATGGGGTGATCTTCGAATTCATTTGAGATTTTATCTTTGGAAATTGTTCCCAGGATCTACGGTCTATTCAAGGGTGATAATGGTGTGACCCCCATAGATCGTAGGATTAATTCTCAAAGGGGGAAAATCCCAAATGGATTTGAAGATTATCCTAGGGTATTGTCGAGGTGGTTTATATACCTACTGTGGTAACCCATTAACCGACTAATCGGCAAACTAACTTTTGTACCCAAAAAGGATAGTTCAAACCATTTAATTTTTATTTTAAAAAAAGAAATGCTCTTAGGGAATAAAATCATTTTTCTCCCTACTTTATAAAATTTGGAACAAAGTTTAATTTAAAAGTCTTGTCGCACAAGTCCCCAAATTCTCCGAAGACGCTAGTGCAAAATCGCGTGTATGGCTAGGGACATCCCAATTTCCACGCGATTCTTCAGAGATTTTGAATCCTTTTGTGTGATTTGAGAGCTTTAAAATAGGATTCCACATTTTGGAGAGGGAGGCTGATAAAGTGATGGATCTTTTTTATTTAGTTGTTTTATATTTATTTTTACTAGAAAGAAACAAAATTAGGTTACTATCAAATGATATTCTTCCAAAATTTCATTTTTTTTTTAATTAAAAGGTATTTTGTCATTTTAAAATATAGTTTCATTTAAAAATGAAAAAAAATTATTTTCTACGCAACACATGTAATAATTCCTTAATATTTATAAAATTGAATTAAAAGGGATATTTCGATAAGTTTAAGATGTTGTTAAAGAAAAATATAAAAAGGTTCAAAATTAGTTTGGAACCCTTCTTTAGTGAATTGCGCGTGTAATGGATGGGTAGTTTATTGAAAATAAAAATCAATTCTCCATTAATCTATGGTACTTTGGTAGGAATAGTTAATTAGCCATTAGGGGGGGTCTTTTTAGTCACGTTTGTACATATAGTGACTATTGGTGAAAACTCTCGTTTGTGCATATAAAAGGCAACACAGACCTCAGTTTGGAAAATAAAAAGTTGTTATATTCTCTTTATTCTCCTCTTTCTTGTGGCATCATTAGTCTATAACAATAGAATGCTTCTGGGTTGTGATCAGATCATACATAATCCAAATTTATCATCGTAAATTGAGGCTTCTTTTTGTCTGAAGGCGATTTCCTCAATAACAATGTGTATTTAGTTTAGACCAAAAGGGGAGAAATATTGTTTAAAAGATATCAATCTTGATTGAGCCTGAAAGTCTCTCTACATAATTCTAATTGCTACATCTTATTCAACAGCACATATATTTCCAACAATTACATATTAAATCAACCGCATAAGGCGCTAGCCCTATTCGCTCCCAATTTAACGCATTGTGTATTGGATATCCGAATCTGATCCACAGGATAGTTAAACAAATAAATATCCGCCTAACCGGATATGGTTACATATAAGATTCGAATAATATCCAACTTCGTTGACAGGCCTAGTGTTAAAGATCCGGCTCTTCAATCTTTGAGCCTAGATCATGAGGTGTAGATTAATGTCTATAGTCTGCTCTTTGTAGTTATGAATTGATCCTATGCGATTCATCATCTCATTCTCTACGAGTAAAGGTCGATTTGTTTTAAAAGTTAAATGTGATCCCAATATGAAGACAATATCGGAAACGAGAATGTTTTTGTTGAAAATCTTGAGACACATGTCTAGCCTCAATCCAACTAATCATCTTGAACCTGCTAAAAGAGTAACAACTTTAAATGTTGAATTTGTTATCATTCTCCTTATGCTTAATCCTCCAAAATTTCCATCTTCAGGGTAAAATAATTCCATGATCCAATGTGGCGAATTAGGCATCCTCGATTATCCACTTTCTCTAATTTGATCCTGATTTCTCTTCAGATCCTCAATTTTATTTATGAGATGGGTTTAATGTTTTCCAATCCACTGCAGATATTCACGATCTTAACAAATACAGTCCGCAGATGGAAACATAAGCCTCTCAGCACAATCCATCCATTTATCAAGAGCGCACTGTGCATGTATTGACGAGGCCCATCAGTTGTGATGAGAATGCTTCACGTTCATTACTTAAAACAGATTGGTCCTTCGCTGCAGATTCATATGCTCCAACTTAGTTGAGGAAAGAAAGACTCCACAAAGGGGAAGAGAGAATTTTGATGGGTAATAGGGCATGTAACTCCATCTCCACCAGATTCCAAGGGCTCTATTGTAATCAAGCAAATAAAAAACGATTGCAAACTCGCATCTTTCAAAGAAGGTTATCTCAGCCTTGATAGTTTGGTTAGTTTAAGGAAACTTGAGACCCCACCAATAGTTTCATTCTCCTGCCTCTCCAGTCTCCACGGCCTGATTTTTCTGAGCTTTGTTTACCACCAAAGAGGGATTGCTGACACCTTGGAGGAAACAACTAAGAACATACTCAACCTAATCTCCATCATCGTCTTCAATATCCCTCCTGTACCATAGTCAACCTTCTACCACCATCTTTTTGGTTTGTTACAGACATGAAGCTTCCCTGCCATTTCTCCTCTGTGAACAGAGTTTTATTGCAACAACAGGATCTCTTCTCACCGTTCCATTTAACAGAATCTGCGAAAACTAACCAGTGAAGCCCCTCCTCTAGAGTATTGTTACAAATCTCATGAGAAATACCCCATTTCTCATAGAAAAATTGAGAAAAACATCCGAAGCTTAGAACTCTGATTTTATCGCAGTATTAAAAAAATCTCCGGAGAAATATGATTTTTTCTTTTTGAAGTATCGCAAGATTTACAAAATTTTGCGATTTTTTTTTGGTTAAGATGTAATCTAGACAAACACACATGATCAGACCTAAGGTAATTGCGATTTAAACTCCTCCCTTTTTTTCTCCTTTTCTCTTTTAGAATATCAATATTTTCTTCTTTTTTTCAATCATGCTTTCAGAGGGAGTTGAGTTATCACGATATTATGGTTTATGGTGAATGTTTGGTTGATGAATTTGTAAATTGGTGATATTATTACTAATTTTTTAATCATTACCGAGATTTAGCCGAGGAATACCCCAAAAAACTCTAGATTTGAAACTCTCCCGAGAAAACCTTGGGCCAATAAAAACCCGAGAACGAGATTTGTAACATTTTGACCCCCAAACCTCTGCTACCAACAAAGTCGAAGTTCTTGGCCTCCATTGCTAGTCTTCCTCGACATTTCTTGTTGCTGGAAGCTCACTCTTAAAAGATTTTCAACTTACGTCCCTTGAATCCATTACCTGGTTATTTTCAAGATTACACGCATCATATGTTTTACTCGGACAACACTTGATTAAATCTTTTTTCCCTCATTTTTAGTTTTTATTTGTAGAGCTATTCATACAAATTTGAATGCATATGTATACATTTTTCTTCCTATAAGCATTTATTAGTAATGCTTTTGTAACTCATATTACCTAAAGCCATATATTTTATTACTATTGAGTTAATGTGTGGAGTTGGTGTCTCTTTCCTGGGTCATGGGTCCTACACCTTCTGTCATTGCTTTCTGAGACAGTTTGTGTTTAGTTTCATGGTTTGAGTGTGTCCTGCAATGGCAGCAGCTAGTAGTTGTTCTTTTTCTCCCTTTTTCTTTGAACAGTACATTGGTCCTTTGGCAGTATTCTATCCCGTTAACATGAGGGTGTAATATTTGGCCTTTATTTTGACTAATTAGAACAAAAACGCATGGTTAATGGAGCAATCTAGACTTATTGTGCAGGTATTGGTGTCTGAAGGAAGCATTCGTCAAAGCCATAGGGGCTGGACTGGGGTATAGGTTGGACAAATTGGAGTTTCGTCACACTAACTGGATCAACATATCTGTCCACATTGATGCAGAGGAACTGAGAGACTGGAGATTTTGGCTTTTTGAGCTGGGAAATAGGCATTGGGTAAGTCTTCCATTAAGTTTTATATCTTTCCTTTTTTTTTTCATCCCTTTGATATCTTATGAGAGCTTATATTCCTACTGCAATACTATACGCACATTCAAAATTTTTATCCCATTTCCCATTCAGGTGGAATAAATGCAAGTAGGTTCAGAAATCTCTGTAAAGTGCACGCACGCACGCACGCACGCACATATATATATATATATATATAGTATATTTAGTGGTATGCACAAAAGTATGTTGATTGGATAGTTATCGTGTTCCCTAAACCTGTACATCTTCATACAAAGGTAAATTTGGCTTAAAGTAATCCACACTACTCAATCAGTAAGGAAATAAACTGTTGGCGAATTTGTTCTCTGTTTTCAGAGATTTCCAAGTAGGAGATAACCATGAACAGATTCAATTAACTTGATCTTAGAACCCCAATTCGTCTGTCCCATGCATCCAACTTCCCTGCTTTGGATGCAGATGAGGTCGGCGAGTTCAGGCATATCTGGAATCTGGATCAGTTCTTTGTGCATTATTATTTCTCTTCCGCATCCATTTGTATGCATGAGACGAGTATTCAAATGAGAATTCAGTTCCTAGCTTGTGCGGCCTATCTCATGCCATTGGTGTGTTTTGAGGAATAGCTTCCTGGTTTTTCTCCCGCTTTTTCTTTTTTTGAATTTGGTCTCAATTTAGGTATTTGAATTGATAAGGGATGAGATAAGAGATGAGATTGGAGAAGATGTGGTTACCTTTGTCCAAAAGCATGCAAATGTTGATTGGTGGACAGTCCTTGGTAGATTATGTATAAGTTGGCCTTTTTCTTGATGTTGAAACTCAAAATGGGACCCTTCAGTAATTTTCCTCTGATATTCTTATGTAACCATTGACTTGGCAGTTTTTCATTCAGAGCATTGCTTTCTGTGGACTGTGGCTACCTGGGTTCAATTCTACTAAAACAATTACTTATTTTTATATCTTTTTATCAGCAAAAATAGTTTATTAATGACAAGTAACAGAAAATGAAAGCAACCAACGACAAATACTGGAACAAAGTGGGAAGGAGGAACTTTCAAGGCGCCCGTTAATCACTGCAAGACCTACTTTATGCACTGGAGTTTCGGTTGTAAGAAATGCCGGGAAGGAGGGTCGTACAAATTTTGGGAAACATCCACATTAGCACCTTACATTATTACCCTCCTATTCATCCATAATTTTTTTTAAAAAGTTTATTGTTTAATTATAGGTTTGTATTTCTTTTTTAGCAGTCATGAATGTAATTCTAGTTATGTTGCATTGTGTTAATACAACATCCTTCTGGTAACAACTGGTAGTTTTTTTTTAATAGTGCATCTCGTCTTATCCAACATCCTTCTGGTAGCAGTGTAGGAATTCTGATTTATTGAAAAGCTTGAGTTGATTAAAATGACCCATAGAGGGTTTAAATAGATAACCTAAAACTCTTAACTTAGAAAGACAATATTAAAGATAATCCTAATATACGAAAGATACTAAACTAAGATTATCTATGAGATCCTGTTTATCTCATAGATATTACATCAATATTTCCCTAACATAATATTTTCCTAATACTCCCCCTCAAACACATGAGGATCAAAATCTTCATGGGTTTGCCACAAGTTGAGTACTCCTCACCCTTGATCTTCTTTGATAATTTATTGACGAATAATGAGAACATCCAACTGTACTTGGTGGTCACCACCAGTCTGTGAAGTCCATCTCTGTCGCATTCCGTTCATTTTGAGTATGTTGTAGCCGGTGGCCCACTAGATCAGGCTGTCATTATCTTCTAAAGCACATGAAGTATGACCCACAATTTAAAGAAAAATCTCTTGTTGGAGAGTTTTTCAATAAATGAAAAGAAAAAAAGAGATCCATGAGTATGAGAATGATCCTGAGGGTGGTAAAAGTATAGAGGATGATAGTAGGGTTTTTATTTAAGAGGAGTGCTAGCACCAGTCGCATTAACTCTAATTTATTCCTTAGACGCAAGATAGGCCTAACACTTGGAGGTGTTTCCTTATTTTAATAGTTTAAAACCCAAAAGTCAAACAAAGTTTGCCATTTGTATGGCCCCAGTTGCGTCTTTGGAAGATTTACTTTGGAAGATTTGCGACCGGGGCTAGCAAAATCCTTTATTTAAAGCAAAAAATAAAAATCAAAGGTTTCACACCCGGCGGGCGGGTGGCGGCGCCACTGCCAGAAAAGCAGAATCAAACAAAAAAAAATCAAAATAGGCGGTGGATCATCCACTCTGATACCATGTAGGAATTCTGATTTATTGAAAAGTTTGAGTTGATTACAATGACCCATAGTTAAATAGATAATCCAAAACTCTTAACTTGGAAATGCAATATTAAAGATAATCCTAATATACTAATGATATTAATCTAAGATTATCCATGAGATCCTGTGTATCTCATAGATATTACATCAGTATTTCCCTAATAAGCAGCTGGTGGTTTTTTTTTTGTCTTTCTGCCACTTTGTATTAGTTTCTAGAACTCTCAAAGCCCGTATTGTTTGGATTACCATGCTTGTTGCTCAAAAAGTTTCTAAAATGAACCATGGAATTGCAGGTCTCTGTTGCAAGGGGTCACCCAACGACAGCCATCGACAGTTACAAGAGAACATTAAAGAAGACTGAGTTTGAGGAAGAAGTGTATCGTTCAGCTCTTCAGCTTCCAAATGCAGGTTTCGTGTTGCTCACAGTAGAACAACTGATTCCAGTTTCCCGCAGAGCAAGTTTTGGTATATTTAGTGGTAAGATAGTACATGATATAATTGAAGCTCAAGAAACTGCCGATGAAAGCTCATCAACATCATAGTTAAAGCATGTCAGTGTTATCCGCAACAGATCAGTTTATGACAAGTTGGAGCACTGTTCTGGAAGATACAATGGATTAAGCTAAAAGAAATAAAAGGGTACCAGTTAGCTTGTAGTTCCTATGCACTGAGTTCTTTGTAGTGTAAGTTCATCCACAAAAGAAATAGAGATAAGCCTCCCAATTGATAAAACAACCATACACTGAGTTTCAGACATGGGGTTGGGAAAGCAGGTGACGGGAACAAAAAAATGTCTCTGCTGAATGGACCGAGCTGACTCAAGAACTATCTCGACTGGATCGAATGCATATAATTCATATGGTGTTTTGCTAATTTGGGGTTCCGAGATCAAGTGATCTCATTTATTATAACATATTTATTTTATGCTTTTAGAATTTGAAATACATAATTTTTTTTTTACTCTTTTAATATTTTAGGAATTTAACTGACTTCATAGGTAAAGTTAAGTATATTTAGAATATTCATCTACAAAATTCTTGTAGCGATTTATTTATTTTTTACTTTTTGTTTTAAGATAATAGACTATGTGTTTCAAACAGTATGATCTATATAAATATTTATCAAATTGAATAATAATTTGTTCTATTGGTAATATATTGATCTTAGCTGCCACCTGCAAGAAACTTGATCTCTTCAAACTCTTTCGCTGATGAACAATCCCAAAACAATGCTTAGAAGGTCAGACTCTTTTTAATCATTCATGGCATTAAAAGGATATGAACCTTATATTTGAACTTTACATTAAAACCAATTATGCAATGCAACCGATTATTCTAAACTTTTTTTTTTTTTGGGTTAACTAAACAGCCAGTTATGACACACACCAGGGCTTTGTCCCAGTGGTAGTGTATCCCCTGCTTTGGGGGGAGGTATCCGGTTCCATTCCCGAGGGTGGGAGTTTGTATATACTCTATACGCCCACTAACTGAACCGATACTGATACTAACACCTAATTGGCGTTGCGGCCTAAATGTATATCTCGAACCAAAAAAAAAGAAGTTACGCAATGTAACCGATTATTCTAGATATTGAGATAGTAAAAAAATGGTCCAAAATGTGATTAAATAAATATCCAAAAAGAGATTAAAAAAATGGACTGGTTTTGCTTTTTTGTGTTAGAGCAATGCGTGGTCTACTTTTGGGTCTGTACACTCTCTCCTAGGAGAAAATAAAATGACTTCTCTCCATTTTCATGCCAAACTGTCGCACAATGTATGAACCCCGAGAGCCCTTTCTGGCTTCGCCAGAGACAATCCGAGGCAGAAGATAAAATAGTGACACTTTTTGTGGGCCCCACCATACTTATTGTCCACTTGTATAAAAATAGTAAAAACTAACTGAGAGTGGACCTAGCTTTGCATCTTGAAGTGATTATAGGACCTGTGTTGTAAGTTTTATTTTATTTTATTTTTAATGACGGGCTCTTAGAGCACCCGACTAATTTCCCGGCCATGTGCAACCTCTTAGAGCACCCGACTAATCCCCCGGGCATGTGCAACCTCCCAACCATATACACTAGGCAAGGAGGGATACATCCTTGAGAGGGAATCGAACTCATGACCTCCGCTTCCTGGGGCGTGGTCTTGGCCGTCACACCAACCTCCCCTAAGCTTACAACATGTGTTGTAACCTTCCCTAACCTTTTTTTTTTTGGAGGGCAACCTTCCCTAACTTGCCATAACAGGTTGCATAATAGGCCAAGTGACGTGATTTTTAGCCTAACTTAGTCTATCTACGCCAAGCCCTAATCAACCCGATGCCAAACTCGGTTCAAACCCTAGGGCTTGAATCCAACCGAATTCAACTTTTTTTTTTTCAGGTCGGGCTGAGCCTGAGATAGGCCATAACTTACCCAAACAGAGTTCTAACTCATCCTATTCCTGACTACAAAACTCAAACTATGGCCCATCAAGAGGGCTTAAAACTAGCCCAGCCCTGACAACTCGACTTGGCGCAATGGGCCTTGGGTCAAGCTGGCCCAAAATCTAACCCTCTCTTTCTCACACACGTGCCCGCACACACACAACACAAACAAGATTCCTTGGGACCAAGTCCCAAGAAGAGAAGCTTTTCCATGGTAACATGGACATGACAAACATGAGTTCCACTCACCATTTACATTAAAGAAGAAGTAGTGGTGAAACTATATATGAATTGTGTCTGGATTGGTTGAAACTTTGAATGAAAAGTTGAAATTCTAATTTCCAAATTGGTCCGTCGTTTCACTTCATCCAAATTCAATCAAGTCAATGAGCCTCCACTATGATATATAATGTAGTAGTGGAGTTTGTCGGATTCCACAAACATTATTCATATTGTAGGTAGGCCCATTTCTAGTCAAGTGGTTGAACATTGAGGAAGCTTACTTTTGCCAAAGAGGCAAAGTAACAAAAGAGTTCTGATTAGCGGACCTCAGGCTCCTCTTCCAAGCTGACCTCTCCAATCAACTTTTAACACATTGGGAAAGAGTAAATGACAGGTAATAAAGTACAAATTTATGGCCACATGTCTCTTAACAATTGGGTGGTCCATTTGGAAGAGAAACCCTGAGGTCCGTTTACCATTTTCCTAACAAAAATAAGAGAATCACAAGAATGTCAATGGTTACTTTATTGGCCCAATTACCAGGCCCACTGGTTGTGGGAATCAGTGTTGTTTGTCATGGAGTGGTAAGGAAGCATCGGATCCGTTGAAAGAAGGCACTTGTTATCATTATAAGAATGACAAACACCTAACTATAGGTCAAGCCCATTATCAAAATGGTATGTGATTGAAAGTCAACATGTAATCTAGAATAGATGCAACTCGAAAGGGGTGGGTAATAGGGTTTAGGACAATTTACTCTATTCTTAACTAGAATCAATTGTGATGAGAATTGTACATGAATCAATTGCCTGATAAGCGCTGTTGAAAATAACCTTGTTTGGTTCAATCAATAGAAAAAAATTGATTCTATGTAGAAAATGATTTTATATAATTAATCTGGTTTCGCTTATACAGAAGCACAAAACTATTTATTACAAAGTCCTACGTATTTGTCTTTTGTTCTAGCTATATACATTTGCATAAAATCCATAACAATGCACACATGTTTGGGATAATTTAATGTCATCATGAGGATGAAGATAGGATGAGGATAGGATGAGGATATTGGGATATTACCATGCGTGTGTTCAGTTGCTATTCAAATAATTTGAATGACATTCATATTATCATAGTCTTGTTCAATATTTGTCTCTTAAAAAAAAAACAAAATTTTCTCTCAAACTATCATCCCTCCCAATTTGTAACAATGTCTGTAGAGCCCTAAAACTCAATCACCTAATGGGTGAATAGTGCTAGTGAATAGTGATTTTTGGTCAAAAAGGGTCTTCTATGTATTTGGTGTTTGATGATTGAATAAAAGAATTGAAATCCAAATTTGATGTGTTGTATGAGTGCTAAAGCCAAGGTGAAAGAGTGGAAGCACTCTATGTGAGTTAAGGGACGAGTGGAAACACTCTAAGTGTGAAAAATGGGGAAAAACAAAAGAAATGGTCAAAGTTTGCAAAGGTCGGTCGACCGACTGTCATGAAAAGGGCAAAAAATGGCCAACATTGAGTTGGTTATGAAGGGCCTGTCGACCGACTTAATGGATTTTGCCCAAAATGGGCTAATAGTAAGGAATTTCCTGGGCCGGTCGACCGCCCCTCCTACCTGGTCCACTGGGCACCCGAAGTTTTGCCCAGTTGGTCTGGTGAACCATTTCATTAAGGGTAGGGTGATCTTTTGACCACCCCTTACTCTACAAATCCCCAAATTTGTGGGTTTGGATCCATAAACCCTCAAGGCATCAATTTTAGAGAAATTGAGAGAGTTGGAGAGGAAGAAAGGGGAAAGCTAGGGTTTGGCCAAGGGATCTTGGGTGATCAAGGGGGAGCCTAATCTTGCTTCCACAACCCTTCCTCCAACTTGGTTCCTTCTTCAAGATTGGATCATATCTTCTCAAGCTTTTCTCCAATCCAAAAAGGTAAGTACTCCTACTAACTAACCTTGTTATGAAACAAATAGTAAAAAGAGGATTGAATGTATGATGTTGAATAGGATCTTGCAAATACACTCTACTAAATGACTTTATTATGATTTGTACTGGTAAATTTCAGTATATTTTTTTGAAACTCACACCCAGCGTGTCGGTTGGCTATCTGGACGATTGCCTGTTGTCTCGACTCTATCGCACGTCGAACCACGGAATTGCGGCATGTTTAGTGTCCAAAAGTAGGAAATTTGTGGGTTTTTTAATTTCCTTCCGGACTTAGTGTTTACTGTCAAAACTCAATATCTTTCCCGAAATTCGCACAACGGGTGTCAGACTGCCCCAGTACGGTCACCTGTCTTTTCGGCACCGTTGCGCATCGTTTTACAAAGTTACGGGTAGGGATGGCAATAGGCCAGGCTAACTGGGTAACCTGCCCTGCCCCTATTGGGACAGGTTTGGGGACCATTTAAACGAGATAGGGGTAGGTTAGGGAATCTGATTGTAAACCCGAGTCGGGTTTGGGCCGGGGATGGGTTTAGGCCGCCCGCCCCATTTATAATTTCAAATCACTATTTTATCCTTACTTTAATACTAAAATTACTTAATTTTAGTGGACATAATATGAAATATAGCCCCGACCCGACCCGCCCCGGCCCACCCCATCTAGTGCTTAACGGGACAAGGTGGGGCGAGGACGAGTCTAAAAGTTGTTTTCAAAAATCTGAAGCGTCCTCCTCCGCCCCGGGTTTGGGGTAGGATTTTTCCATTAGGGGCGGGGTTGGGATGGGGGCACCCCGGCCCAAACCTGCCCCATTGTCATCCCTAGTTACAGGGTCCTGTAAGTAAAAAATCAGAGAATTCACGGGATTCAATCAAACGAGTCAATGCCACATCATCACGAGCATGTGATGACCATGTCTCGTCACATGGTCTCGCCACCTCACATGCCACCTAGGCACCTTATGCCTATATAAGGAGGCATACCCCCGTCATTTACTCTCCCCATTTTTAGAGCACCCTCACCTTATCCTAGTGATTCTAGTGAGAGAAAGTGAGGAGAGAGGTTAGAGAGAAAGTAGAGGGTAGAGAGAGAGAAGGTCTACCTTGAGGTTCTTCGACGTTTCGGACGCATCAACGATGACCATTTTGCCATCCGGAGCTTCCTTGCATGCGTAGGAGGTAAAATCACATTCCCTCTTTTCAATTTTTCCTTCTAAATATGCTTTTTGTACATGGAATGGTTTGATTATGCTATGGAGTTGATGAAAAAGGGTCGGAGACCTGGTGTGGTGTGTATAGGATGAATGGGGATGTGTGATTTGAGTAGAGGGGCGGAGCCCTCAGTTTTGGGCTCTAAACAACTCAAAATTTTGGCTCAGAAGGCTGGGCGATTGATCTCCCTATAGGAGCGATCGATCACAAACATACAGAAAGCTGGGCGATCGATCACAAACATGCAGAAAGCTGGACGATCGATCGCCCAACACTGACGATAGATCACCAGTGCGTAGGTTTGGGGATTTTGTTCCCAATTGTGTTCTCCGGGAAGCCCGATTTTGCTCCCTCGTGTGTTATGGTGTCATCCTTGGGTGATGAAATGATTGTTGAATGATTGTTTAAGGTGATGGACGGATCCATCGGCCCAGATGTGTTCTCTCTCAGAATGGTATACCCTTGGACTTGGTCCAAGTGCGTGAGGCCCAACTGTTTCAATTATTCAAGCGAGGCTTGGGATAATTGAAGTTGTCCTACGGTTAGAAAAGCTAACTTGTGTTAAGTAGGGTTATGGTTCCTCTTTGACTAGGTCTGGAGAGGCGACGTCTGTATAGAGCTGGGGTTCATTCGTGACTGATAATCGGGAGATGTGGGTCTATATGAGTAGGCCGTGGTTCCTCTTTGACTAGGTCAGGAGAGGCGATGTTTGCTTAGAGTCAGGGTCCTCCATGACTGATAGTCAAGATATATCGAAGTTCTATCGAGTCTAAAGTGACTGAACATAATACAGTGTATAGACCGGGGTTCCTTTTTCGTTAGGTAAAAGAGACGACAAACTGTCTATCTCGGTTCCTTTGTGGTGGATAGTCAGGTGATGATGGTGTCCAGTGGGGCCCAGGGTTCCTTCATCGACTTGCCCGGAGGGCGGTAGGCAGGATTGTCAGGGTTCCTTTGTGACTGATAGCCGGGAGATGACGGCGATTACACAGTAGATGTTGAAAGTCAACTGAGTTTGAGAAAAATGTCCTTAGCGGGCAAAGGCCCAGGTTATGTGTTGAATCTTCAGATTTGAGGTTATTTGGGTCGGGGTACCCAAGGTTCGGTGGTGATCGGATAAAAGCCCGAGGTATGTGTAGAATCTTCAGAATCTAGGTTGTTTGGGTCGAGGTACCCAAGGTTCGGTCGTGATCGGGTGAATGCCACTGTGCATGTGAGTCTAAATGACTCAAGGTATGATTAGAAATGAGTGAATGCCTGAATGTGCGTGGAGACTTAGGTCTTCAAGATTGAATGGAATCTAAGGACTCGTGGTTTGGTTTCGTTGGGCATAGACCTGATTGATTTACAATTGATGCACAAACTTAAAATGGAATGTGTATGGGCTATGACCAGTTAATAGAGTTCAAGGACTTGAAAAGAAACATGCTTGATTGTTTGGAATGATAACCCGGTAATGTGAACACTGGAAGTAAATGAACTCCATAATTGAGAAACACTATGAGGTTGGGAACCTCAGATAGGGTGAAATAGCCCTGAGTAACCTTGGGTCACAATTCATGATATTATTATCCTGTATATTATTGTAACACTGAAATTGAACTGTATTGCTATATCATTATTGATGTGTGTTACTATATGGAAATTAGTCTAGATGGATTGTGGATTTTATTGAGCTTCATAGCTCACTGATGTTTTATGTCAGAAGACCACGGAGTTGCTAATTAGTAAGTGGAAGGTCCAATTGGACATTTTTGAAGATTGTACAGACTATGCCCGACGTATTAACAGTGCCATTTTTTGTAAAAGACTTTGATGTAAATTAATATAAATATATGGTTTGTGATGATGGATATTGTAATGACCAGTGTGTACTGCTTTATTGAAAGCATCTGATAAAAAGTTAAAAATTCCTGCAATTTCAAGGGTAAAATCCGCATGCTCGGTAATGACGAACGAGCGCGCGTCTCAGAACTTGATTCCTTAAGGCACGGGTTCGGGACGTCACATCAACAAATACTTACAAGACTCGAATTGGACTCCATAGGACTCGACACAATGATCCTTAAATACTCAGTCATCCCTCCTCAATAAGTAATCACGTACTTGCAAGTCCCGTGAACAACCACAGCAGCCTGTACTTAATTCTCTTAGGTTCTCCAAAACAATGATCCTCCGCAAGGACTCGTTCCGTTAGTAATGGCATCGGTTCCTCGCCAACCAAACACTCTCTCAAGTGTAGAGAGTATTGAATTCAATTTGATGTAACAAACTCGAGGGATCACATAACATGGGATCAACTAGTTCAAGTGAGATTAATAATATTAAAGCTTACAACTCTAGAGAGAGAGAGCAATAAAGGAGGAACAATGAGAATCATTCAAGCATGCGTGAGAAACCCTAGATAAGCTTTGAAAGCCTCAACTCTATTCTCTAAGAATACTAAAAAAAATCCATAATTTTGAATTAGGAGAAGTTTATATTAATAGAGCAACACAAAGGAGTTTGTAAATTCGGAAACTCTTCAAACTTGCACAACTCGGTCGATCGAGACCAAAGTCGGTCAACCGGATTTCCGGTCGGTCGATCGAGATGCTAAAGTCAGTTGACCAAGAAAAAACCCACCCTCTAGAATTTTTTCCCATACAAAAATATCCAAGGTCAGTTGACCGAGATAGGGTCAGTCAACCGAATTTCCAAAAACTCTGATTTAGCCAACCTTTGTTACCCTTGTATCTAGTTAGCTAAGGACCATACACACGATCTAAATCAATTCCTCCTAGGTACAAACTAAGTATCTAAATCTCACTTACCATCCTAATGCGAGAGCAAAGCTTGATTGTAGTATCTTCAGGCTTCATCTTCACTGGACTTGAGTAGTAGTAGCAAGGACTTAAGACACACTAGACACTGTGTTCTTAGAATTAGCGAATACAAATTTAGACTTTACAATCTCCCCCTTTGGTAATTCCGTGACAAAATATACAAAACACACTGAAGAACATGACAATACAGACTCTCCCAAACCATTCACTAAACTGAGAATCTAGTATTTACATGACTCAATTAATTTTGAACTGAACTTTGTCATGATAACACACCTACACATGCTAAACGAAAACAACATGTGAAGCATGGAAAACAAAGATAATATAAAGCAATCATAGCAATCAAGATGAGCATTAGCATGATGAAATCAACACATGTACATTCTCTCCATCAGTGTTCTCCCCTTAGACACACTCTTCCCTAAACACATGATCATAATAAAAAAGAAACTTGAAGGAAAAGAAATAGTGTGAAATCACCTCTCTCCCCCATTTTGGCACGAAATGCCAAAGGCACAATAAAAAGATAAACAATAACGAGAATTAGAAACGTGAAGTCCACAATGGTAATTAGATCAAAACTAAAGCATGTATTAAAAACCAGAAGTAAAACTATAGACCAAGTAATCTTGTCATGTACGAGTTTGTAACAGCCTGAATCAACCAAATAAAATTGTATCCATAAAAGAAATTTACTCCTAGTCTAGTCTTTAGGAACAACAAGAGCAACATCTCCACCATCTTTGCCTGCAGCATCAGCAACACGAACTAATTCAGCATGGAGAACATCAAAATGAGAGCTCAATTTCGATCATTCGGTTTTGAATACTATGAAATAATCCTTGATTAGTTCCATAAAGAATTGAGAGATCCTCGTAGAATGCAGCATGCTGTTTTCGAACCTGTTCACTTAACGAGGTCTGAGAAGCCAAAATCTGAGACATTTAAAAATGCAAACTCTCTATGGAAGGAGGCAAATCTGAGTTAGTTGCAAAAGGACCAGCAACATGGTGATCAGAACGAGCAGAACCAAGAAGGACAACACCTGGAATGCTCTCACTCGCAATTGCAAGAGCTTTTCCTTTGGAGGATGAAAAACCTCTACTAGAACAAGCAGAGAATTTCCTCTTCATTAGATTAGAGAATCCCTTTGATCTTTTTCATTTTAAGGTTGGTTTCAGCCATTTCTTTCAAAATTTTAAGAAACCCAATTTTAATGTTGTTTTCAACCATTTCTTCCATACTTTCGAGAAATTTTATTTGAGATGGACGAACTTCAATAGGTTCACGACACCACCGCCACCAAAACACCACCCATGGGCGATCATCAATATCACCACCAGCCACCTAGACCATCACTAAGGACCATGGTATTCCAGGCAGTTCTAGTATCATCCTTCATAGCTGCCACCACTACCTCCTCCTTACCAGCAGACGCATGCAATGGGTTCCTCACTCCGATCATCATCACATTTCTACTATACAATCCCACCTCTTGCATATTCTTTCAGTTGATTAGAGATAGAACCCTTTCATGTTTTTTATTTTAAGGTTGGTTTCAACCATTTTAGAGTTGGTTTCAATTTTAAAGAAGTGACATCAAATGCCCCTCCTTAAGGTCTTATAATCTTGTTTTACCAAACAGGTTTTTTGGGAACGAGAGCTTTTCTTAAGGAATAAGTTGAGTTTAACAAACATACTTATTTTATGAACATACCTTATAAATAGATCTAATTTAAATGACTCTAATTTAAATAAACTCTTATTAGATCAGATGAGATTTTCCAAAGGCACCCTTAATGATGGAACATGCTATTTGTACGTCTTAACAAATTAACTAATTAAGCTAATATGCTTAATCGGCTTGAAACATCAAGCCCCGGTTTGTGCTGTGCTTATCGAATGAGTGTTTCGGCTAAGCTACTTTAATTATCATGTTAAAATTTTACTTAAAAGTTTGATAGTTTTATCCGTACAAACAACTTATAATCTCAAAAATATCTTTGTAGCTTTCAAAATTACTCATTCTATAACCATTAACCATACTAGCTTTTGGATCCTATTTTTTGATTAAGATCTATGTTACCAAACAGTCTTAAATAGACAATTTATACTTTAGCAACATATCTTTAAGCTACAAATCTTAACAACCAAGCTTTCTCAAATGCTAAGGTAGCCTTTAGGAATGCTAAACGGTTATGCTGAGGTTTGTAGCTTAAATATATGTAGCTAAACTATTAGTTGTCCAGTTAGGACTGTTTGCAACATAGATGTGAATCTAAAATGAGATCAAAAGATTGTTTGGTGAATGACCAGAGATAGGGGTCATAACTTCTAACCCAACCTATCAACTTGCCTAAAATCGCCCAACTTTTCACACATGTTAGGGTTGGGGTTTTGGACCCTTGAGGCAAGTTCGGGTTTGTTTGGCCACAACGCATTTATAATTAGTTTGGGTTCTAGACTGGCTACCCCAATGTGTCATAATACATAGTTAACTGTAAGGTTGTATTTGCATGCTTTGAGACTCTATCTTTATCATCATTTTCCTCGTGTGGCACCCTGGCGTGCCATTAAAGTTATCATTTTTCTATGGATAACATATTTGAATAAAATCCTGATGTTGCATCATCTCCAAAACAAAGGTTAGAGTTATATCAAATTGATGTGTATTGTGCTTGGTAGTGGAGGAATCGATTGACCATCTGCTCTTACATTATACCTTCACGAAGAGTATCTAGAATTATTTTCTAACCAAACTTAGTGTTGCTTGAATTTTGCCTTATTCCTTTTAACTTTTTGGCATTTGACTAAGTTGGGTGCTCATTTGGGTCCTCTGTGGCCCCTCTTCTAGGTGTCATTTCATGGACTATTTGGTATGAGAGGAACATGCACACTTTTTTTTTTATGAGAAATATGTATGCTGTCTCAAAATCTGTTATTAAAATGGATCTCCAGTGGGGATGATGTGAAAAATTTGGGGGCTGCGAATCTCTTTCATTAGTGTGGGAGGCCATGTTGGAAAGGTGTGGGTTACACTAAGGTCTTAGCTTTTCTTGTCCCCTATCTTTATTGTACCCTTTATTTGGTTCACCTTTGTTGAAATATAGTTTCCTTAAGTTATTTAAGTGAAATGCTAATTGTCAATCGAAAATAAATATTAATAAACATATATATATATATATATATAATTATGTAATTAATACGTTTATTACATATTAAATTAAATGTTATTATATTTCATCTTATAATGAAAATTATATATTTAAAATTTACGATAATTCACATTATATAAACAAGATTTCTTAAATATTTAATTATTATTATAGTATGAAATATTTAATTATTATTTGAGCTATAATAACTGTAACGGATAAAATTCGTAAAATCAACTTAGCGTTGGAGAACGAGCTCGTTTCCGTTGTTTTGTTCACGAAAGTGACATGTGGACACGAGTTGGCGTCACGTGCTTAAAATAGAGGGATCACACGTTGTCTGACGCACAACGTTCCCGTTGTGCGCTTTACAACGTACACGTTGTCTGCTACACGACGTGCCCGTTGTCTACGACGTTCCCGTTGTGCGCATTAAGACGTCTCTGTTCTCTTGTAGAACAATGTTTCCGTTGTGGCTTGACAACGTGCTCGTTGTCTGAAGCACAACGTAACCGTTGTACTCTTGACAACGTTTTTGTCGTTACATGAACAACGAGTCCGTTGTCTCACCGACAACGATGTCCTGCTGTCTTTTAAGACATCTACACCGTAACCGAGCTCGAGTCAACAACGAGACCGACTCGTAGGAGGAAGTGATCAGGAGACGATCCATAATTCTGACAGGCGTGCCGAAAACACTGTTGCGTGCCGAAAGCACTGTCTTGGCATTTAATGCTGGTCACTTCTGCGTACTGTCCGATCCCGTCCGATTGGACTGTTAGGAGCTCTCGCGTGCGATGCAACCGGCGGCAGATATGTCTGGCATATTTGGCAATGAGTGCAAAACACGTGGTATGGACACCTATGGTCATCCATGGTCATCGATGGCCATACCAACCTTACCCTATAAATACCCCGTGATTTTTAGTGCTTGGGATCACGTTTTATCTCTTTGAGACACGTTTTTGGCTATACTTCAGAGCATACTTGTTCAGTGCTTCCCAGAGTCTTGCGTGACTTTCAGTGTCTCTTTCAGTGTTTACTGTTCATCATCTCCTACATCTATTGACTTTATCATCGGAGTACAGGTCAGGGTGCCACACCCTCCACTCCAACCTTCTACCGGTAAACCTGAGCGTGGGAGAAGCTGTTGCTGACGCGTGTCCTTTCCGGAGATTTTCCCCTTACAAAATTGGTGCCGTCTGTGGGAAATAATAAATGAACCCCCCTTTGCTCTTTGTGATCATGGCTGATCAGTCATCAGTGTTCGGGCGTGAGGATCAAACCCCTCAGGCCACTCTTTTTGTACCATTTGTCGTGCACATTCCTGAGTCAGTCATTCGTCTGGGCAACTAGAGAAGACTGTGCCTCCTCCTGTCGAACTTTCTGTTTCTGATCGTATTTTGGCGATGTTGCAAGTGCAGCAGTCTGCTCTGGATCAGATCACCAGGTAGCAGCAAGTGATGCAGGCGAGGCTGGAGGCGTTCGAGCATAGCAGGCTCGAGGTGGATGAGGTGCCACTGCAGAGGCCCTCCTTGAGACGTTAGTTTGACTTCTCTTCTTCTCCTTCTGCCCCGGAGAATCGTGAAACCAGGTTTGTGCTTCTTCCTACTGAAGGGGATGTAAGGCAGCCTCAGGTTCGGGCAGAGCAGAGTATTCCTTCAGATCGCGTGGATTTGTGAGAAGGGGCAGGGCGAGAAGACTTGAGAATGGGTACCGGAGGTGCAGATGCCCAGAAGACTTGGGTGACTGCCAAGGAGGTGGAGGCTTTGATCGGTGCTCGTGTTAAGAGCATGAAGGGAGGGATTCCTGACCACTTTGCTCAGTCAGCAAATGACAACGTTGAGAACTCTCCTTTCACGGATGCCATTAATCAGTTATATACTTCTTCGAAGTTTATAACGCCGATCTTCCCCATGTACACTGGAAGGACGGATCCGGAGGAGCATTTGTTTGATTTCAAACATGCGATGGCTGTTCGCAATCCGGATGATGACCTGTATTGCAAAGCTTTCCCCAACAGCCTGTCTGGGGCAGCGTCGAAGTGGTTTCGGAACTTGCCTCCTGGTTCCATCAGTAATTTCTCAGGGCTCAGGTCAGCTTTTATTGATCGTTTCATCATCAATAAGAAGAAGAAAGCAGGTGCAGATATTCTCTTCTCGTTGAGGATGAAGCCGGCCGAATCCTTGACGGACTTTATTTCGCGTTTCACCGATGAAGTCCACAACATCGATAAGGTCGACGAAGTGAGCTGTATCGCTGCTTTCAAGAATGCTATTCTCAGACATTCCGAGCTCTATAAGTCCTTGGCACTTGACTATCCTGTCAAGATGGACGAGTTGCTGGTTCGTGCCACCAAGTACGGAAGGTACGAGGAGGACGTATCCGTTGTGCCGGTGCCGAAGCCCAGGACGAGAGTGGTGGATGTCGTGGAGAGGATACACCGATCATCGAAGAGGAAGGAGAAGAAGCAGAGGTACGAGTCTTCATCATCTGAGGACTCGCCACCAAGGAAGCAGAAGGAGAGAGTTGTTTATGTGACTCAGCGGGATCAGCCGGATCGGCGTCCGCTGGAAAGAAATTTTAATCAGCAACAGAGTAGGACGGAGAGACGTCCTAATGATCAACAGCAGGCGAGGCAGCAGTATCAGCCACACCAGATGCAGCCTCAAGTACAGCACGAGAGAGGCGTGCAGCCTAATGAGAGGCGATCTTTTGCAGATCGAGCACAGCGCATCAATTTCACAGCTAGCCCGGCGACCATCATGAGGTCAATGGAGGATCAGGCGTACTTCGAGTGGCCGGCGAGGGCTGTGCAGGATATTACATCGGGACCACGGGTTCATGAATATTGTCATTATCACAAGTGCCGTGGTCATCTCACCAACCGATGTTGTATTCTGAGGGAGTACTTGGAGAGGCTTGTTCAGGAAGGGTACTTGGGAGAGTATCTTGCTTCTGGCAGTGGCGGCATGGAGCATGCCAGGGAGCCGGTAACCCAGGCTCGTGGAGGAGAACCTGCCAATAATCCCAGTACCAGTGGAGGAGTTTCCTTGGGCACGATCAATGTCATTTGCCGCGTGCAAGCATCGGAAGCTGATGTGGAGAGGAACTTCAGGGCGAAGTCCAGGAAGCTGTCTCACGATGCTGCAGTGTGTCAGGTGCAAGTGCCTAGCAGAAGCGTTGAGCAGGCACTTACCTTCACTGATCGTGATCTGGCAGCAGTGATCCGACCTCACTATGATGCTCTTGTTCTCACCATGAGAATAGGAGATTTCAACATCAAGAGAGTGCTCGTAGATTCCGGGAGTGGAGCAGACATCTTGTATCTTCATGCTTTCACCCAGATGAAGCTGGATCCTTTCGTTCTCATCCCTGCTCAGACTCCGCTGTTCGGATTTGATGGCAACTCGATGAAGCCTGTAGGCGACGTTGTCTTACCCGTTGTGGCTGGAACCGTTGTCCTTCAGACCAGGTTCTCCGTCCTGAATGCGCCATCGCCGTATAATGCCATCTTGGGTCGTTGATGGACCCATGAGATGAAGGCTGTCCCGTCCTCGTACTACCAGGTGTTGAAGTATCCAACGCAGGACGGGCCTCAGGAGATCAAGGGTGATCAGTTGGCGTCGCAGAAGTGCGATTTTCCTGCTTCCGTTGTGCCTTCATAGCAGTTACAGGTCGTTCCCGTTGTGGAAGAGAGCTCAGAAACATCGTTGTGCAGTCCTTCCGTTGAGCCCACGAAAGCTGTCAATTTGGGAACGGAAGAAGAGCCAAAGGTGTTGCAGGTTGGGACGAGCTTGACAACGGAGGAAGAGCTCGAGTTGCTGAACTTCCTTAGGCAGAATCTTGATGTCTTTGCATAGTCTCACAAAGACATGACTGGCATCGATCCGAGTGTTATCTGTCATCACCTCAATGTTGATCCTGCTATCCCTCAAGTGAAGCAGAAACCTCGGAGGCTTGCTCCAGCTTATCATGATGCAGTGAACGAGGAGATTGACAAGCTGATTCAGTTCGGGTTCATTCAGGAGGTGCAGTACCCTGATTGGATAGCCAATATTGTGGCTGTGCCTAAGAAGAACGGGAATGTGAGAGTTTGCATTGACTTCACTGGTGTCAATAAGGCCTGTCCCAAAGACTTTTTTCCCATGCCAAGGATAGACAGGCTCATCAACGCCACTGCTGGCCACGAGATGTTATCCTTCATGGATGGTTATTCAGGCTATAACCAGATCCTCCTGGCGGAAGCAGACCGAGAGAAGACCACCTTCATAACAGAGCGGAGCTTGTTTTGTTATCGAGTGATGCCTTTTGGCTTGAAGAATACAGGTGCCACCTATCAACGTCTGATGAATCTCATGTTCTGGTCACTTCTTGGCAAGACGGTTGAAGTTTACATCGATGATATCGTTGTGAAGAGTCGAGAACGAGCTACTCTGGTGACGGACCTTGCTGAGCCTTTCTCTGTGCTGCGATCTTTCAATCTTAAGATCAACCCAGAGAAGTGCACCTTCGGGGTTACCTCAGGGAAATTTTTAGGTTATCTTGTGAGTCAGCGGGGGATTGAGGTTAATCCAGCTCAAATCCGTGCTTTGCTGGACATGCCAGAGCCTAAGTCGAATAAGGAGATCCAGAAGCTGACAGGCCGGATTGCTGCACTCAATCGGTTTATCTCCAAGTCATCAGATCGTTGCAAACCTCTATTCGAGTTGCTGAGAAAGGACTCCATTTTTGCGTGGACTCCAGAGTGTTCTCGAGCTTTCCTTGCATTGAAGGAATATTTAGGCTCAGCTCCTATCCTTTCGGTGCCCGAGGCAGGTGAAATCTTATATCTCTATCTGTCTGTTTCAGAGCAAGCCCTTGGTTCCGTCCTGGTCAGGAGTTGTGATGGCGTGGAGAAACCTGTCTATTTCATCAGCAAAACCTTTCTCAAGGCGGAGTGCAATTATAGCCAGCTCGAGAAGGTTTGTCTAGCTCTTGTCTTTTCTGCGGAAAAGCTTCGTCCTTACTTTCATGCTCATTCTATCGTTGTCATCACAACGTATCCCTTGAAAGTCGTGCTGGGACGACCCGAGCTGGCGGGGAGGATGTCGAAGTGGGCTGTGGCTCTGAGTGAGTTCGATATTCAGTATCGGGCCAGGAGTTCAGAGAAGGGACAAGCAATGGCAGATTTTCTTTCTGATTTCCCTGTGGAGGAGGAAGCTGAGGAGGTGGTTGTTGATCTTCGGGAACTTCCTATTGAAGTTGACAATGGAGATGCCGTTGTGGATGGAGCCGAGTCATCAGAATGGCATGGTTGGCTATTATACGTGGACGGATCTTCTAATTTCAGTGGTTCAGGACTGGGCGTTGTGCTTATAAGTCCGGAGAACATCAAAGTGCAGAAGATGTCGCGTCTTGGGTTCACTGCCTCCAACAACGAAGCTGAGTACGAAGCCTTACTGCTTGGGTTGCAGAGTGCACAAGAGCTGCAGATCTCCATGTTGAGAGTGTTTTGTGATTCACAGCTCGTGGTGAATCAGGTGAATGGTGTTTATGACTGTAAGGACGACCGGATGAAGCAGTATGCTACTCTCGTCCGTTCGCAATGTGAAGCATTCACCGTTGTGGAGATTAGGCACATCCGGAGAGATGAGAACAGGCATGCTGATGCTTTGGCGTATCTAGCTTCCATGGTGTAGGCTGACGAGCCTAAGGTTATTTTGATGGAGTTCCAAGAGTATCCTTCAATAACTTTTCAGGCACAGCGAGAAGTATTTTTTTTCAATCCAGTTCCGAGCTGGATGACAGGGCTGGTGGCTTATCTGAAGGACAGAATTCTTCCTATCAGCGTGAAGGAGTCGAGGCGCATTCAGTTCAAGGCATCTCGTTATACCTTGGTGCAAGAAGAGTTGTTCAGGAAATCTTTTGGTGGGCCTTTGTTGAAGTGTGTTCATCCTGCAGACGTGGAGAGAATACTTGCTGAGTTGCATGAAGGTATATGTGGTATTCATTCAGGCGGGAGAACCATTGCCCATTGAGCTCTGGGGTAAGGTTACTTCTGGCCTTACATGCAGGCTGATGCCCAGAAGTATGTGAGGAAGTGCAGCCAGTACCAGCGGTTTGCTCGTTTGATTCATGCTCCGGCTCAAGAGCTCAGCATTGTATCTCAGCCTTGGCCATTTGCGCGTTGGGGACTTGATATTGTGGGACCTTTCCCGAGGGCTCCAGGGAATCTGATCTTTCTTCTAGTGGCAACTGATTACTTCTCTCGTTGGATTGAAGCTGTTCCCCTTGCACGTATCAGAGAACAAGATGTGAAGTTCTTATAGGAACATATCATCTGCAGATTTGGCATACCGCAGTCCATCATTACTGACAATGGGAAGTAGTTTTCAGGACGTTTGATTGCCGACTTTTACAGCGAGCTGAAGATCAAGCATGTTTTCTCTTCCCCATACTATCCTCAAGGGAATGGATTGGCCGAGGCAGCCAATAAGAATATTCTCAATGCCTTGAAGAGAAGACTGGAAGATTCGAAGGGGAAGTGGACCGCCGAGCTGCACAACGTTTTGTGGGGGTACAGAACAACTCCGAGGAGTCCTACCAATGAAACTCCTTTCTCTCTAGCGTATGGTATGGAAGCTGTCATTCCTACTGAAATCAGTTTGCCTATAGTGCGTTCTTGGCACAACAAGAAGAAGGATGGAGAGAAAGATCAGAACACAGAGCTTATGGCTATTCATCTCGATCTGCTAGAAGAGAAGCGAGAAGATGCCAGCATTCAGATGAGGAGGTATCAACAACGATTGAGGAAAGCCTACAACAAGAAAGTACAACGGAGAGTGCTGCAGGTCGGTGATCTCGTTCTCCGAAGAGTGTTCCAGAACACGAGAGAGCTTAACAGTGGCAAGTTGGGACCTAACTGGGAAGGGCCTTATATCGTAGAACGATTGGGAAGTCCTGGAGTCTGTTACTTGAAAGACTTACAAGGTAACCCCATCTCAAAATCCTGGAACATTATGAATTTGAGGCAATTCTTTCAATAGAATCTGTGATATGCTACTACATGCATCGTTGTGCTTACGAGTTTTCAGTGATTTTACATTATCATAGTGCTCATATTTCAACATGTGACTTGCAATATTATGCGCCTGCTCGTTGTCTACACTATTCTCTGTCTAGTTCATCAGTGTAATATTGTGAATGTTTTGCAAGTAATTCAAATAAAGTTTTGACTGAACAACGTACTCATAACGAACACGAGTGGCTTATATAAGGATGTCATCTGAGCAAATCTAGTGGCTTATCCTAATGACATCCTCTGAGCATGTGCTTCGAAACTGAGTTACATTGTGTTCATCATATGAATTTTATTTGTCAGATTGCATTCACAGTGAACTACGCGAATGATGTATCTGGATTAGTGCTTTGCTCGTAGTGCTTGGTCGTAGTGCTCAATTCGTTGTGCTTTGCTCGGAGTGCCTTGCTTGTAGTGCTTGGTCGTAGTGCTCAATTCGTTGTGCTTTGCTCGTAGTGCTTGTTCGTAGTGCTTTGATCGTAGTGCTCTACTCGCAGTGTTCTGTTCGTAGTGCTTTGATCGAAATAATTTGTTTAGTATGTGTAATATCTATGATTTTCACGTGCACTTAAACATCCACATAGCAAAGTACCGCATTAACATCAGTGCAGTGAACTGTGAAAATTTATTCAACTACTCATGTTGTGTTTTTTTCTTTTTCTGTGTGTATACGTTGTGCTACGCTACGAGGTGAAAAGAAGTACAAACATAAGAAAAAGGAGTGATCTATTCATACCAAAGGCCCATTTCTGGGCAATCACAGCAACGAACTCCCATAAGAGGGAAAGAAAAGAGTTTACATCATTAGAGAAGAGAAACAGAGATATGAAGAGGAGCAGCAGATCAGACAAGTTCAAGATCAACATCTATCGTCGTTGCAGCAGGGGCAGAAGTAGAGGCTTCAGCAGTTGGGGTTTCCATTGGAGGAGCTTCATTGGCAGCAGTAGGAGCTTCTGGAACAGTTGGCTCGAAGAACGGCTCAGCAGGGAGAGGTGCAGGACCTTCGAGAGAGTGAGGTTGCTCGACGCCTTGGACCTCGGCCTCGTCGTCTAGCTCGATCAAGTCCTTGCTCTGAAGCTCGGAGACCGTGGTGGCGTACTCTTCGTTGTCTTCTTTCAGACGGCCTTGTTGGCGGAGCGATTCAAGAACCTCTTTCTCAGTCTCTGCCCGATCCTCATCCAAGAGCGTGTCCAGCTGGGACTGATAGTGTTGTTGCAGTCTCAGGGTCACGGAACTCTCGATGGTCTCTTGAGCTTTCTTGGCCTCCTCGAGCTCTTCCGCCAGTGCTGTCCTGGCTGCCTCAGTTTCCTCCAGTTGTCTGCCCAAAGCTTGGGAGACGTGCTCCAGTTCGCTGATGCGTAGAACAACGTTCTCTACCTCCTGTTTGGCCTTCTTCTCGGCCTCTTTTGCTGATCGTGTCTCAGCCTCAGCTTTTTCTTGTGCCTTGGTGGCAGTTTTCAACTTCACCTCAGCGCGAACAGCGTCAGCTTTGGCTTGAGACAGATCAAAGTCTGCCTTGAGTCTCTCTTCGACGAGAGTCTTCTCCAGCGTCTCAGTCCTGCCTTTCCAGTAGTTGACCCCGTCTCGGAGGTGATTGTAGCTATATTGACTACGATCACAGAGTTCCTGCACGAGCACGTTCATCTGCAAGGAAGTGTCCGGGCGTTAGCACAACGAGGAGTAAAATTTCAGCAGTAGAGTAAGAAGATGAGGAAGTAAGAAACTTACTGTCGCCACAGACTGGCAGGCGGCGTAGGACAGATCGGACAGATGGAATTTGCCGACGTCAGCGATGTCCCGGGGCAACCTCATTGCATGAGTCAGAGCTCGGGCGGTCTTCTCCGAACTCTGCACCGAGTCGTTCACAGTCGGTATCCCGTACCGAGAGAAGTCGGGCGACCAGTCCGGAACACTCGTCGGTAGCATACGAGCTGGAAGACTCGTTGTGCCAGCTCTCGTTGTGGCCAGGGCAACCACAGTGGAACTCGTGCTGGCTGGGGCAGTTGCAGCTCGAGAGGGGGCAGGTGCCGAGCTGGCTTCGGGCACCGCCGTTGTCACCTCTGCTCCTGAACTTGTTGCAGGAACAGCAGAGATGGAAGGGGGAGCAGCAATGGCTGCGTTCTCTTTCTCCAGGCGTTTGTCCGCCTTCGCCTTCTTTCTGGCCTCATACTCGGCCTGGGTCGGCATTTTTCTTTTTGGGTCAGCAGTCGCTGTACCCTTGGAAGGAGGGTTCCTCTTCTTCAATGGTGGTGGCGGTGGTGGCAGCTGAATCGCAGGGCGAGCAGACCTTGGCTTCCTGCTCAGCGGGGGTGGTTCCATGCCAGCCATGCCTTCTTCTTCTTCTTCGGCTAGATTAAGCGCTGGTGAAGATGCAGAAGTTAAAGCACCTGGTTGTTGTTGTTGTGGTTGTGGTTTTGTTGTCGTCGTTGGGCAGTTGCAGTAGGAGTGTTGAAGGCGACCCACGTGTCAGGCTTCAGTGGTTTCCACCGGATGTATTCCCCACCTCGAGCACGTTGGATATCGGTAAGAAGGCATTCTTCTTCTGGGGCCAACTTCTTGTATGAGAGCTTCTTCCCGTCAACTGCACACAGAAAAGCAAAATGAGTACAACGAGAGTCAGCAGGACGAAAGCATACAACGTACAACGAAAACAGAGTCAGAACAGTGGACAACGGACAACGGACGACCGTAGTAGTATACCTGCTTCCGCTCGGAAGACATTGGGGACCCTGTAATTTTCTGCCTTCCAACCGCCAGAGACGACGAAAGGAATGACTTTCCACCTTTTTTCTCTATCGAGAATGCTTGAGACGAGCTCTGGATATCGAGGTTTCTTGTTCCACGAGAAGTAGGAGAACAAACCATCGTCATTGCCTCGGCATCTGACAGCATGGCAGAAGTGGAATAGATGCCTAGCCTCTATTGGGTAGTCGTCCGTGATGAATTTGATCATCATGGACATGTATTTGTGGAAGCTCGGGTGCATTTGTCCAGGTGCGAGTTGCAGGGCGGACAGAACGTCATCCAGGACGGGATGGAGAGGGAAGCGGAGGCCAGCCTCGAGCTGAGAGAGGTAGACGACGGTGCAAGCAGAGCGCTTATCGATGATAGCGTCATCCCGTTTGAAGTGGAGATTGACGTTGGAAGGGAAGTCGAAACGTTCCCTGTAGTGGTTCAGATGTGCCAACTGGTGCTGGCGCAGAGCTGAGGATTTTTCGATGTAGGCACCATGAGGTGCGCTACTTGTGCAACTGGCCTCATCTTTAGTAGGGCCTCTAACTTCCTCTAACCTAGCGGGTTCTACGGGAATGATGGCAGCCATAGTAGTTGGAAGAAAACAAGGAGAGGGAATGAAGAACAGAGAACAGAACACGGGGAGTACACAGAGCGAAATCACTCCAAGAACCAGAGAAGAAAAGAGAGGGAGAAACAGTAAGAAAAATTAAAGAAAATGGTGAAGAGCGTACCGAACAGAAGGCGACTGAGAGAGATTGTTGAGAGCTTGAGGAAGATGAACTTTCGGTTGAGAAGAAATTCAGCAGAGTAACAGTGCTTGAAGAAACAGGGTAAAAGAGAAGGAGCATTCGATGTGGATTTTATAAGTATCTCAGATTTGTGAAAATACACCACAACCCTTCATCAAAGCCGTACACCTGTGTCAAAGGGAAGAAGAGCAGTGACAAGATCGTCTTTTCACCAAAAGAGAGTAACCGCCAGAGTTATTAAAGCGTTTTGAAATTCAAATCGGCGATGATGACAGCCTGTCCGCATTAAAGAGACGTGACGGTTCACACGCGCAACCAGCTGGCGTGAACGGTCGAACTTCCCAGCGAGCGTTTAAAGCACGCAACGTTACATCTTCTGGAGTGGTGCCAGGTATGATCTTTTTGTTCGTTTATGACGCTTCGAACTACGTTCCAAGAATCATAAAGGGGCAAATTGTAACGGAAAAAATTCGTAAAATCAACTTAGCGTTGGAGAACGAGCTCGTTTCCGTTGTTTTGTTCACGAAAGTGACACGTGGACACGAGTTGGGGTCACGTGCTTAAAATAGAGGGATCACACGTTGTCTGACGCACAACGTTCCCGTTGTGCGCTTTATAACGTACACGTTGTTTGTTGTACAACGTACACGTTGTCTGCTACACGACGTGCCCGTTGTCTACGACGTTCCCGTTGTGCGCATTAAGACGTCTCTGTTCTCTTGTAGAACAACGTTTCCGTTGTGGCTTGACAACGTGCTCGTTGTCTGAAGCACAACGTAACCGTTGTACTCTTGACAACGTTTTTGTCGTTACATGAACAACGAGTCCGTTGTCTCACCGACAACGATGTCCTGCTGTGTTTTAAGACATCTACACCGTAACCGAGCTCGAGTCAACAACGAGACCGACTCGTAGGAGGAAGTGATCAGGAGGCGATCCATAATTCTGACAGGCGTGCCGAAAACACTGTTGCGGGCCGAAAGCACTGTCTTGGCATTTAATGCTGGTCACTTCTGCGTACTGTCCGATCTCGTCCGATTGGACTGTTAGGAGGCTCTCGCGTGCGATGCAACCGGCAGCAGATATGTCTGGCATATTTGGCAATGAGTGCAAAACACGTGGTATGGACACCTATGGCCATCCATGGTCATCGATGGCCATACCAACCTTACCCTATAAATACCCCGTGATTTTTAGTGCTTGGGATCACGTTTTATCTCTTTGAGACACGTTTTTGGCCATACTTCAGAGCATACTTGTTCAGTGCTTCCTAGAGTCTTGCGTGACTTTCAGTGTCTCTTTCAGTGTTTACTGTTCATCATCTCCTACATCTACTGACTTTATCATCGAAGTACAGGTCAGGGTGCCACACCCTCCACTCCAACCTTCTACCGGTAAACCTGAGCGTGGGAGAAGCTGTTGCTGACGCGTGTCCTTTCCGGAGATTTTCCCCTCACAATAACGTTTACCAAAAATATATTTAATAATTATTATTACTATATATTAAATAGTCATGTTTATGAAATATTAATTTTTTTAAATATTATTTAGTTTATACACTTAATCATTAATAGAATTTGTATACTTAATTATGTAGTTGCGAAATATTTAATTGTTATTTTATTTATTTTACGCGAATTAGGTTAGCAAGTTTAGGTTGATGGATCTTTTGTTTGGCCCGGTTTGAGTTTGCTTTTTTCAACTCATTTAAAAATGGGTTGAGTTCGAGTTGGTGGTGTTTCTATACTACACAAAACTGACCCAACCCGAATGCTATCCGATTCGACCTATTGGAACTTAACTTATTTGTAAGGACTAGTGGGCAGCACGTGCGATGCACGTGAGAGAGAAGGAAAGGGGAGAGAGACTGGGAAGAGGGATCCTAGTGAGGGCATTTGAAAAAAAATTTAGGAATATTGTGGGTATAGAAACTTGAGGAACATTTTGGATATCCCCTATAAAAAAAATTATGAGGGCATGTTGGTTATAAAAATATGACGTAGGGACATTTTGGGACTCAAAAAGATTTAGGGGCATTTTGGATAAAGTAAAGAAAGGGGGCGGGCGGGGCATTGGCGAGACGTTTTTCTTTAGAAACGGTTAGTATGTTAATTGTGGTTAAGATTTACTAACCTTTTACAAAAAAAAATAAAATTACTCCTCCTAAATATAGTAAATAAAGGTTAGGGACACATGTTGACTTATAGGTGCGATTGAACTCGGATAGATTTTAATCACAATTGACTGTAATCCAATTTTAGGAAAGAGTAGAGAAAGAAGACTTATTAGTAGACACACTAGGGCTTTGTCCCAGTGGTAGTGTATCTCCTGCTTTGGGGGGAGGTTCCGGGTTCCACTCTCGAGAGGGTGAGAGTTTGTATATACTCTCCACCCGCCCACTAACTGAACAGATACTAACGCCTAACCGATGTTGCGGCCTAAACATATATCTCACTAAAAAAAAAAAAGGACAGGATTCTCTCAAGTTCAAACCGGGGAGAATCTCTCCAGTTTGAACCCCTAGAGGTCGCCATGTGTCTCCTTTGACACCCCTTAACCATGGGTAAGGTTCACCCACTCCTAGGGTTCATTCACCCATCCTTGGTTTTTTCTAAATATTAATTATTACTTTTCAAATTAAAAAAACTGTTTTTAGAGTTTTTTAACATTAGAAATAATTTTTTAATTTAAAAAAAAGAATTAATATTTTTTAAAAAAAAACAAGGATGGATGGGTGAACCCTAGGGGTGGGTGAATCTTACCCATGGTTAAGGGGTGTCAAAGGAGACACGTAGCGACCTCTAGGGGTTCAAACTGGAGAGATTCTCCTCAGTTTGATTGTAGCTTCGCCTGTGGTGTTGTTACCTTAAAAAAAGAAAAAAAAAACGAGGACTTAGTGGACCAAACTTTTGCACGTGAGAGAGAGGGAGGGTAAAGGGAGGAGAGAGAGTGGGTAAGTGATGAAATAAAGGACATTGATTGGGACGTGGGGAGAGAGAGAGTAATGATGAAATGACAAAATCATCCTTTTAATAATTTCAGCATTTTGTAAACTTTTGTTTACACCTGTTTTTATATTCATTACACTAAAGGGCATTTTAGGTATCAGAAATTTTTCATAATGTTTTGAACAGAGGCGTCCGCTTTATAATAGTAGAGATATGGTTGCTTGCATGATAAATACAAAATCTTAATGTAAAAGTTCGTTAAACTACTCAATTAAGCACGGACATGGGAGCTTAATAGGCCATACTTATTAAGACCTTAAATTAAGTGTCAGACATGGAAAAAATGTGTTCCAAACAAGTTTAATTATTGAAATTAAACAACCAATGAAAACCATATATTTTATACAGTATATGATAGATCTTTTTATTTTTAGATAGTGAATGGAGTTCTTCCATTCTATCCTATTCACTGGTACTGGTCATTGATACTGGAAAAAAAAGGTCTCCTTTATTTTGTTCCAGCTCATGATCTGAATGAGTTGCTCATACATCCTAGTACATGTTCCTTGGCGCTGAGGACATTCCCGAAGCGCGGGGGATTTTGTGACATTAAACTATATTAAGGGTTTCTAAACACCACCAAATTATTATGAAATTTAACACAAATGCTCACACAAGAATGATTTTATTTCATACTTTCACCACTTTAATACAAAACTCCTTCCTAGTTACTCTAGTGGGGAGGAACTGCATCCCCATAGGGATGGACATGATTTCGAGTCTTTGAGGTGTGACAGTTTAGAAGCTTTTAATTTTACTAACCTAACTCCTAACCTGCAGATAAGAGTCTAGATCCAAGCCATAGATAAGAGTCTGGATCCAAGCCATAGAGAACATCTATAACTTTTACTATGGAATATGATGCAACCCAAAATATAGGGTTCATATGATGTCATGTATTAAGCTTCATCATGATGAGAAGCATGAGAAAGATGGATAGTAGTCAACAAGTCAAAGTGGCTTTTGGATGGTTAGTAGTTTTTGGAGGGAAAAAGATAAGGTATTAAATGTTTTGTTTTTCAAGAACACCAAGTCAAAATAGTTTTTAGAGTGTAGGTGACAAAGTCTTAAATGTTTGGTTTGTTTCCAACTTATGGGAATGAAGCTCTCTCTTAGCTTTTCTTTATATATATACATCTCATGAATGTATTTTGAAAAAAAAAGAAAGAAAGATAGTATGTGAATTTGTCTAGCTTAATGCTAATTTTAAGAGTTGAGAAATTCCTCTTAATTGGAGTTGAGTGATTCCTCCATTAGAGAGTGAGTGAGTCCTCTCAAGGGTGAGTGATTCCCCTAACCAATCGAGTGAGTCTTGATTATTATTTGTGTTGAGCTCTATTTCTAATGTAATTTTCTCTCTTTATTTATCAATGAAGTGGCTATGATCCAATAGTATTGGTATCCTTTTTGATCTTCCGCTTGAGTCTATAATGGTCCTGCATTAAGTAGTATCAGAGCAAGTTCGTTTGTTGGAAACAATGATAGCAAGGAGTCTTTGAGACATATTCTACGGAGCGCCAATTTATGACATATATGGTGATGAAGATAAGGTATAAGAGCAAGTTTGTTCGTTAGAAGGTTCAAAGAATTACCTGGAGAAAAGATCTATCAATGATTTTCAATCTCAAAAATGGTAAGTAACCAAAGAAGTGTGATATTATAATACTCTGACTCTTATTCTCCGAATGAAAAGGTTGTACATTGGGAGTCACCAACAATCTATGATGAATATTCAAATGATGATTATTTACTCGCAATTGAAACCTCTATTTTTGAAGAGGAAAAGTATACCTTAATTTTATTGTCTACCTATGGTGATCCAATCTTGTGGAGATCTCTAGAGGTTTCTCTAAAAATGAAATGTATGATGTTTGCTGCTTTTTTCAAGAATAACTACTCCAACCTTGGAAGGCATCCTGAAAAATTAAGTCGAGAAAATTCTGCAATGGAATCATCGTGGACCCAACCATTGATTCAAATGTTCAAAGTGTGACTTAAAAGATTAAAATGGGAGTATTGGACAAACCGAAGACCAAAAATCAAGCTCCGACTAAAGCTACAACAACAAACTCGAGGGCGAGTTCTTTTCAAGAGGAGGAGATTGATGCAACCCAAAATATAGGATTCATATGATGTCATGTATTAAGTTTCATCATGATGAGAAGTATGGGAAATACGGATACTAGTCAACAAGTCAAAGTGACTTTTGAAGGGAAGGAGACAAGGTAGTAAATGTTAGTGGTTTGTAGCTTTTGGAGGGAAAGAGACAAGGTATTAAATGTTTTGTTTTTCAAGAAGACCAAGTCAAAATAGCTTTTAGAGTGTAGGTGACAAAGTCTTAAATAACTGGTTTGTTTCCAACGTATGGGAATGAGGCTCTCTCTTAGCTTTTCTTTATATATATATATATACACATCTCATGAATGTATTTTGAAAAAAAAAGAAAGGAAGATAGTATGAGAATTTGTCTAACTTAATGCTAATTTTAAGAGTTGGGAAATTCCTCTTAATTGGAGTTGAATGATTCCTACATTAGATAGTGAGTGAGTCCTCTTAAGGGTGAGTGATTCCCTTAATTAGTCGAGTGAGTCCTGATTATCATTTGTGTTGAACTCTATTTCTAATGTAATTTTCTCTCTTTATTTATCAATGAAGTGACTATAATCCAATAGTATTGGTGTCCTTTTTGATCTTCTGCTTGAGTCTACAATTGTCCTTGCATCAGAATAACACATTATTTTTGAACTTTTTTTATTCTAAAACCCATGTTAAAGGTATCAACCTCCAGGTTAACCAGAATAAAAAGAAAAAGAAAAAAAGAGGTGACAGCTTGAGTTGTGCCAAAAAGAATATAAAAGGCCATGATCTAAAGGATCTTGCTACCGACACTCTTGCTTATTGGACACACCTAAATAATAATTTTATAGTCGGACTCCACAAAAGCATTGTCTTCTTGGTCCTATAAAGGAGAATGCAATAGGAGGAGAGTGAAACTATCACTCCCCTAATCTAAATGAAATGAGAAATGGACCATGCAGTCCAAGTTGAGCAAGCTGACCGTGCGATCTCATGGGTCCACTCCCTTCTTTTTAAACACTAATAGTTAAGACTCAATTCACTCTTATGAACATCCATCCAACCTTGATTTTTAATAAAAAAAAATATATTATTCATAATTTAGTTAAGCTTAACCACAGTGAAAAGGAAAATGCTTAACTTACCAACCGGATGGCCCATCCTCATTTGTCCACGCCCCATTTTTTAACACTCGTCAACTGTGGTTACGATTTACTCACCCTTAGGATTAAGCAATCCAATCTTTGATTTTATTTTTTTTTGAAAACAACAAACAAAAAATCTAGACTTTAATTTATTTAGTTAAGCTTAATCAGGGTTAAAGGGTGTTAAAAGGGACACGAGGACACTACTACCCTGATCACTGCTCTAGTTAAAAAGGGACACGGGGACTCTGCGGCTAGGAAGGGGACCAATCAGGACTCTCTAATCAGCAAAATTAATCAAATCTTTGAAAAAACGAAAAGAAAAAGGGCAACAGCCCATGTTTTGCTCTGATATTCCCAAAGCCGATCCTCTCCTTGTTCATCCATTTCTCTCTCTCTGCAATTTCCTCTGTCGTGGTTCTCAGAACTAAACACGAATTCTCAGAAATAAGCTCATCAGCAGAATCAATGGCTGTATCTGCCTTGTTCTGTAGCTTGGATTTTGCCCTAACCCTAGCTCTGGTTCTCTCTCCTTTGGTTTCTGCAAATTCCGAAGGAGATGCTCTCTACACGCTTCGGCGGAGCTTGTCCGATCCTGATAACGTTCTTCAGAGCTGGGATCCGACCCTCGTGAATCCTTGTACTTGGTTTCACATCACCTGCAATCAGGATAATCGCGTTACCAGAGTGTAAGCTCTTCTCTTTCTCGCCTCTTTTTTTTTTTTTTCCGAGTTTGATTTGATGTTACAAACTCTGCAGCTTGAAAAATCTGAGTTTCTTTTATGAAGATTCATTTGGATAACTAATTTGCTGCTTGAATTTTTAAGCTGAGTGGCTGGATCTTCGTGTGGTTTATGTTTATAAGACGGCTTTTCTGATCAATTTTCAACATTTACAACTTTCTGGAGCTAGTTGTAAATTATAAGTTTGAGGGTATGAATGTGTAATGTCATGTATAGCTGTTATTTTAACTTTCTGATAGATTTAATGCAGTTATTTTTGTAGGGTTTAGAAAAATTATAGGGAAAATTACTTAAATCCTTGTTCTCTTGGATTCTGATATAATGTTTGGTTTTCTATGGATGTTGAGACACGATGTAGCTTCCAAATGTGCGAGATTGCTTTAAAATTATCCTCACATGTACTGTATTTATTCTTTTTGAACGGTTACATGTACTGTTTTTTATTAATTGCCTTATCTTTTGAATTTCTTTTCCCTAAACTTCAAATTGTATTTATTGTTCTTGTTCTTTAACTTCTGTTCTGTTCTATGATTCTATCTAGTGAACAAAGATTTTCATACACTTTTGTTTATGATCACCAAAATTTCTGAGATTTCAAAATGGAAATGAGGCCAACAACTTTCTGTTTCTCAGGGTAGTGACCAAAGTATTTTTTTTTTCATGGGTGTTACTCCATATTAAATAATTAGAGGAATTTTATCACTTATCAATAATGATGCTTTTGTCTTTTAGAAATCTTAGTGATTTGGCATGTCATGATGATGAATGGGCATCTGGATTAACTGAGAGATGCCAATGATGGTTTATATGTCAAAAATTTATTTTCTTCTTTCCCTTTTTGTCGTGATTTTCTGAGAACATGGATGGTTTGAACTTTGACCATGTTATGCTTTTACATTGGACTTTTACTATTACTTTTTGTCCCTTTGCTGATATCGTTCTAGAAAGGACTAATCCCAATTCATATACTTACGCATCTTTTGATACCTTTCTACAGGGATTTAGGCAATTCTAACCTATCTGGTCATCTAGTACCTGAACTCGGGAAACTTGAACATCTGCAATATCTGTAAGTATCTCTCATTGTTTCTTTACTTTTGCCTCTAATCTATTTTTCCTTTGGAATTTAAGTGTCAATTTATGTGAACTCTTGGCTGTCTGATGCTTTCCAGTGGTAGTCTAGACGTGCATAGACTTCAATGCTCCAGGCAACCTGATATTAGTTGCACTTGCTGTTACATTTAATCTGTGAACCATCTATTGACTCTTAAAACTCTTTTACATTTTTGACTGTTGATGCAGAGAGCTTTACAAAAACAACATCCAAGGGACTATCCCAGTTGAGATTGGTAACTTGAAGAACCTAATCAGCTTGGACTTATATAACAACAACATCTCTGGGATCATTCCTCCTGAATTGGGAAAGTTGAAGTCTCTAGTGTTCTTGTGAGTTTGCTTATGATAATCTCTTCATGTAAATTAGAATTGACCTGAGCTATGCTGTCCCCAAGCCATCTCCTTGTGTCAAGAACTTGGTGACTTGATTTCAAATTTCCCGAGTCAGCTTGATTCAAGGATCGGCTAGTGTAGTCACCGGAGGCCCAAAACTAAGGATGCCAAATAAAATTGGAAAAACAGATTGTTGGTAGTAAAAGTTTATCTGGCTTTACGGGATATAACTTTATTTTGGGTCCCGATGAATTGGTCCCTTATTCTTATTGTTTGAACTAGTTCCAAAATCTCTCTCCATCCCTTCTTGTCTCTCTGGTAAGTTTATGGGTAGATTATTCCTTCTTGTTACTTTGTAGCAGTTAATTTTCATTCCTTTTATTGCTTTTTATTGTTAATTTTCTCTTTAATTTGGTAGACGGCTTAATAACAATCAGTTAACTGGGCAAATCCCAAGGGAGCTTGTTAGCATTTCAAACCTCAAAGTTGTGTAAGTGCTGGGCTTCGTGTTTACCTTTCATTTAGTATTACCATACTCATGTAACCTCATGACCAAAACACACCTATGTTCTTTCAGAGATGTCTCGAGCAACAACTTGTGTGGAACCATTCCCACTTCTGGGCCATTTGAGCACATTCCGTTGAACAAGTGGGTTTTATTTTTTTTGTTATCCTTCACATTTTATTATGTTCTCTCTCTCTCTCTCCTTCTTATATATATGTATATGTACATACACACACACATATTTGCATTTATTATTTTGTTCAGTTCTCATAAAATGTCACAACTCGCCCTTATCTCTAAAGGGATGTAGGCATTCCACTTGTTCGTAAGCCCCTATAGAGATAAGTATTTGTTCTCTTTCCTTCATAGTGCTCTAGTATGTTTAAACTTAAGATTCTTCATATTAGATTTAGTATTTGATTATATTTTTCCGTGCCTCTTTTTCATATTGAACTGTGAAATCCCACTTAGATTGTCCACTGAATGGAAAACTTCATACTTTAGAGTCTAGACATTGAAACCCTGGAAACCCAACCCAGAAACATGTCACTACAAGTGACATGATAGGTATTCATGTGTTTGACTTGATATTTTGTATAGTCCCATACTTTTTACAATTCTAATTCTTTTTGGCTAAAGAAGGTGCCATAGGCAACCTTTGTGTGTCGGATGCGACCCTCATATTTAAAGAAAGGAATGGATGTCTTAAGTTTCTGAGCATGCACTAGCTACTGATTTGTGTCAAACCAACTCTGGAAACGGTTCTGCCCTGGACTGAAGTTATACTTGGGATTGCCAGATGAAGAGCCTAGTGGATTTGTTAGATTATTCTAGGCTATTTGTAGCTTGTATAGCTAAGCCAATGTATTGTTTTAACCGTAGTCACATAAAAGCTATGTACATAGTGGGAAGATCGCTTTTCAGGAATCTCACTTCTCATGAAGTTTGCTTCACATAAAGCTCACTTCCATCACATTCCATTTAATGTTCAAAGAGGGTTATGTATACAGAACTTACTGGGATTGACCCGAGTCTTCAGCCTGCAATGTAGACCTTAAGCAAGTATCGTTGGATTGGAGCATCCTTGATAATAATTGATAGAAGATAATGCGCCTTTATAACCAGTAATGTGAATCCTAAGTGAATACCATTAGATTAAATATTATAATGCGCCTCTATGACTAATAATGTGAATAGTGAATACCATTAGATTAAATACTTTTTTTCCACGGGATTTGAAATTATTTTATTTTATTTCAACGCAAGAACAAAAGATTCAAAACGTTTGTTTTCTACACAAGTCCACAATAGTCTAAGGCGCTTGTTTTTTCACAAATGTCTCATGTAAGATAGATCTAAGGTATGTCTTAAATCTTATGAGATGACAGTCAATATCTCATTTCTCACTTTTCGTTTTTCACAAATTTTATAAGCCTCGCTTTCCACTTCTCGCTCTTGCTTTACGTTACTTACCATTTTCACTTCTTGCTATGGTAATTATAGTTTTGACAAACTGATTTTGTGGTTGTCTATAGCAATGCTTTCAAAAATGAAGGTGTGAGACTTAAGCCTCATAAGAAAGCCTCACGTTCCCTCATTTTAACAAATAAATAAAGAATAAATAAAAATATTGCAAAATTTTCAAAAAATTAATTAAAGGTTATATTACACATGTGTATGTGTGTGTACGTGTATGCATGTGTAATAATTTGTAAATTATTCAGCCACAAAAAAATTAAGAGGCAAGAAAAGTTGAAATTTGCATTTCTTAAAAAAAACATATTGAAAGATGGATGATGTGTAATTATCATGTAGTGGATTTTGGATTCCAACAAATGATTGCAAAGTAGTCATTAAATATATATGTTAGGCAATGACTTCAAATCTTTGCAATGTCTAGTGTCTTAGAGTAAAATATATTCAACAATGTTTGAAAAAGCCTAAATACTTTAGACATAAATTAAGTGTTAATTTAAACTAAAAACAAAAGAAAAATAAATCATATCTTTAAGCAATAAAAAATTGTGAGGCAGCCATCTTATAATTTAATGTTTAAGTGTTAGTTATGTGGCTAGAACCTTATTTTAAAATAATGTATAAGGCATATGCCGTAAAAAATTTAATGTTTGGAGTCTCAATTATGTGGCTAAACCCTATTTTTGATTAATGTGTGAGGCACATGTCTCAGACATAAAGTGAACCTCAAGGCGTGAGGTGTGTGCCTCATGTGAGCGTCATAATTTGAGGCTTTAGCTTCATGAGATTTAAGCCTCAAGTTGTTTTTCTTGAGCCTTGCCTCGAGGCGAGCCTCGAGGCGAGCCTCGAGGCGTAAGCATCAAATGCCTTTTATTTTTTCTAGTAAATCAACTCTGAAAGGAAATAGCATCATATGTGTAAATGGGCTAAGGGTCAAATCGGAATGGGGGGTGGGCTGGGTCAATCTATTTGACCGGCTTGAACTTGACTGACCCGATAATGTCAGTAAATATAAATATATAAGCATTTATGTAACTATTTTGATTTGCTTTTAACCTAATAGTCTTTCATCTCTAAAAGAAGAGATTTTTTCTTTTGGTAGATAAGAATATTGCAAATGAATATTTTACCCAATTCGTTGCTGGTCAAGGGTTTCAAACCCAGGTCTGTTGGTATTCCACAACATAAGAGAGAGATTATAAGGTCCCAAAGAAGAAAATAACTGCTTATTTTTTTAAAATGAAAAAAAGTATAGAAAGTAAATATGTATTTTTTTAATAGCTTCTCTTTTCTACTTTACTTGTTGTGTTGGGGTTCAAGATCTATTTGTTTAGAGATTGGATTTTCTGATTTGGTAAATTTAGAGGTTGGGCTTGGCCCGAGGGTCATAAGTCGAAAGATGCATGTCATTTGAATTTGACTTCTTGATCACGGATCTGTGGCAACATGCCTCTGTGAGCCGTAAAGCTACTGCAAAGGAAGGGGTTGATCTCAGATTTGAGGTCTCAAGAGGTGGTGGAGATCTGGAAATGTTTTACTATTTCCAAGTCATTCTCTGATGTTTCGAGTTGTTTAGTGCCCAAATCTACAGCTCCCAGGGTTGGCTGTCCCAAATCGGATGCGTATGCTTGTGGTTAGATTAGATTGCCTCTGTGAATAGTCTGGACACTTGATCTCATAAGGGCCAGCATCAATCAAGTTTCTACCACTCCAAAAGCTTGGAGCTTCTTATTTGCAGCATCGGTCAAGAAGGGGTTGATGGGATAACACTAAATGCCCCCCCAAGGAGCTGATTGAGGAAGGAATTTCATTTTGTGATAAGTGCTTGCTGGGCTTTTTTTTGGACTCTGGATAAATGCCCTTCTGTGATGTTGAACCAGCAACGAAAAGGAAGTGCCATCAATGTCACTAGATGTTACTAATGTTGGATAATTCCTTTGAGGTAGATCTTTTGAGTCCTGGAATCTGTGATCACATCCAAAGATCCTCAATTTGTTTGACGAAAGACATAGTGATGAAAAAGATACCTTTTAAATTGTTCAACTTTTGGTTAAACATTCTTTTATCTTTGTCTATTTTGAAGTATGGAGTACAGAAATCATAGTCTCATGCTCGAACTTGTGGCTTTGAAATTATTGAATGTGAAATTCAGAGAGTCAAGGTAGAGTTTCTGAACTCGTAGCCACTCAGAAGTAGCTCCAAGACAACCTTGCTAATGGTGATATGGCATTCCAATAGCAATTGTTCCTCAGAAGTCAGGAGTATGTAATTATCCTTAACCAAGAAAGAGTCATTTCTCTAGCAAAAGTTGAGAATTGATTGTTTTGGCAGGAGGACAGTGGCGCTTCTTTCTTTTGCTTATCCTTGAAAGCGAGAATGTCAAGAAACAAAATATTGAGCACTTTTAGGATTGAAACTTGAAGACAATAGTCATGGTTGTTATAAAGACACAAGATCTTCTCTAGTGGTAGCTGGCAGGGAGATCGCCAGCACCACTTGTGCACGCCAATGATTGGACACGTATTGCTGTGCACGCCAACTAAAATCTGTTAATACACTTCGTTTTGGCGGTAAATACCAAAGGGTTAGGTGGCGCTTCCAGAGATAATGATGACGGTCTCCTCACTAGCTACTACTAGAGTAGATCTTGTGTCCGTTATAAAACATGAAGCAGTTCTGCATTTCAAAGGGTCCGACAAACCTCATTCTGCACATGCTGGAGAACACTAATCAAGTCTCCTCAAGGGAGGTATCTTATAAGCTCAGAGGAGGTGAGGGGAGGAAGCTAGAGATTTTTGACGAGTCAGGAATTGCTTCGGCCTTATTTTGAGACAGTGGAGTCGGGTGAGATGGGATTTTCATTGATTCTACTATGATGGCGAGCAATTTGTGCGTATGGGTAAGATGCTTGGCTTATCCACAATTGACAACTCATATCCAAGAGGAGGCCCTTTTGTGTATTTTATTTGTAAATGATGGGGGTATTAATAGATGAAACTAAAGAGGGGTAAATGCAAACCTAGACTATGGAGAGATACTTGAAATTTAAGGGTTTCAAAATAAGTTGGACCATGGTGAATATATGATTTGAAACTTTAGTAAGAACACAAATAGGGTGAAGAAGATTAAGATAGATGACGATGATATATCTCAAAGCGATCAGTTTCGGTGTCGTGACTCAATTATTCATAATGATGGAGAGATTGAAGAGGGTGTTGCATATAGAATTAGAGTTAGATAGCTAAAGTGGAGAAATGTTTGAGGAGTGCTACGTAACTGCATCCCAATCAAATTAGCATTACATAAGTTTAGTAACTAACACCACTCTTATTGATCTCCTTTATTAGAACTCGTTTATTTATTTCACTTTTGCTCAAGGAGTGGCAAGGTAGATTCTTAATGGGGGTGAAGTGAATGAGTAATTTGAAGACGTGGACATTGGACTACACAACATAATTGGAATTTCTTCGGGATTGGAATTTAGCAGCTCCATGTTTAAGTTGTTAAGATAAATGACTGTGAGATACCCTAAAACGACCAATTTTAGTATCTTGGCTCAATTATTCATAGCAATGGAGAGAATGAATTGGATATTGCTCATAAAATTAGAGTTAGATGACTAAAGTGGAGTACTTTCGGAGTGCTATGTGACTAATGCATCTCGATCAAAAGAAAAATTTTATAACACAACAAGACCGACTATGCTTTATGGAGCAGAAGGTTGATCTATTAAGAAGCAACATATTAATAGAATTAGTGGAAAGACAATGGGTTTCTCATAAAGGATGGATGAGTGAAAAGATAAGGAATGATAAGATTAGAAATGAATGTATTCAAAAGGATTTGGGGAGTGGCTCTGGTCGATAACAAAATAGGGAGAGTAAACTGAGATGGTTTGGACACGTTTAGTGAATATCACTTTACTGATAAAAAAAAAGGCTCTAAAAGAGTAAAAGGGGAAGGAGAATGCCCAAAATGACGTGGATGGGGTTAGTGAAGAAAGATTTGATAATACACAACTTAACCGAAGTTCTTTTAATAGAACAGAATTGCCAAACATGATTCGTGTTGTCGACCCCAAATATTTGGGATAATTCATTTATGATAAAGATGATCATACCATTGAAGTCACATTTTTATATCTAGTTTTCCAGGTTCATTGAATCAAACACTTCGCCTGTCTTAGATACTAACACTGGTACCCTGATGAAGTCAAGCCCATGTAGGCCCAAGAAAACCCATGGTTCTCCATGAGACCATAAAATGGCCCCACTAATGTATTGCAACATTGTGATATTAAACGGTCTTCTAGAGAGTAAAAAAAAGTTTCCTTGAAAGTAAATTGTTGAAAGTTGTCAAAATTTATTAGTTATTCTTAGGAAATTTAAGTCATTTAAATTTCTCAAGTCTTTAGCATTTATGAAAGAGTTCTAGCATTTATGAAAAAGTTCTATGGAATCTATAGATAGTGGATCCTATGACAATGTAAGCAATTCAAATCTGAAGATTGAATGAAGTTCTTTCGTAAGTTGGGATTCCTTAGTGGTGTGACTACATCCTCTGAAGCCTAGATTAGTAAGATTCCAACTCTAAGACATCCCTACAAGTAAGTGATATTCCACTTCATATTTCCCTCCCTACAAGTAGTGATATTCCACTTCATATTTCCCTCTTTTTTTTTTGAATATTTTATTCTCAATTTCTCATTAAACCTGACATCTATGGAAAAAAAAATCCAGAATCATTTTTCCTCCCTTATACTGTTATACATCATACCCTTACCTGTGTTACTGTGTAACATATGAGAAGCTTAATTCTTTATGCTCATAGGTGGGTTTCTTCTTTTATGTGTCTGTTTCATTGTCTTTACATTGTTTGGCCTTCTAAACCAATATTACCTGGTTTGTTGATTCGCTCGGTCTGAATTTGTATTCGTAATTCGCAATTTGCCACTCTAAACCCGGTTCGCTTATATATATATATATAGGTATGTATATATATTTAATCATGTAAATAAAAAAAGCATAAAAAACATCTTTTTATGAGCGGCTCACGAACCCAAAATCCAAATTCGCTGAACCCAAATATAAATTCACCAAATCAATAAAAAAATTTGGCGAACCCAAACAGAAAAATTGCCGAACCAGAGCATTGGGTGGGTTTAGGTACTGGGTTCGCTCATTCATGAACCCAAACGAACTTCGTGGTTCGGTCTAGTAGGTAGCAAATTAGGTAACCTTGTTCTAAACAATGTAATTTGTCTTTCTATAACACATCTTTTATATGTACTAACAACTTGGTTGATGAATCTACAAACTTCATTACTTCATCTACTAAAATTTTTAAATACACAATATCATGCTAGTTTTATTCTATTCATTTGTTTATTTCACTTGAGGAGATTTGGGTCTACTGAAATTGACAACAAATATTTTTCCACAAAAAATATGTTAGAATCCTATTCATACTTAGTAGAATGGTAAGAGAATGCACAAAAAGAAATTAGATAAAGACTGGCATTGAGAGGGAAAGGGTATAAGAACAAGCAAAGACTTAAGACTCGGTTCAGTTCTTAACTCAGTTGTGGAGGAAGCCTCTACAAGTTGGACTGGCTGATACATAATAAAACCCGTGTTACACTCTAAAACCAAGAGGACTTGGTTGAGGTTTTGAAAACAAAGATGGACGACCTTTGTAACAGGATGCTCCTTTTTCAGAAAATTTGACCATGTCAGCCTCCCTGTGTCATGCTCATGTGATACATACACTAACACTCTTGTTCAGACATGTCTTAATTTACAAGTGTGAAGTGTCTTGTTACTAACCATTATTTACATACTGCTTATATTATTTTCATGCATATAAACTAATCAAAAAATAGTCATTTTTTATATTTGTATGAACTGAACTATATAAGAAAAATCTCTTGTGCCTTAGAAAGCATGTATGGTGTTATTTTTACCTTTCCTTTCTTGTTTCCATGGGTTGTAAAGTGTATTAACCCATTTCTCAGCTCTTCAAGCCTTGTGCCTTTACCTGGATACTTCCCCCGAGAATCCAAATTTGTGATTAGCATGTGCCGTGAGTTCAACATGTCTTACTCTCTAGACACCGTCTACAAACTTAGTTTCGTAGTAGTTACGCCAATTTTTACCTTTTATTTCAGTAAAACAGTCTCTTTTTCATGACCCGTAACTCAAATCTGGACCCATGTGATACTGATGATCAATGTTGTCTACTAATTAGTCCTAACTATATTATGTAATCTACGAGATTGCCGTACCAAAAATCTAGTTGAATTAAGTCATCCTTCTTAGAGTACGATCATGAATTAAGATGCACCAAAACGCTCTATATATTCTCCTAATAAATCCATCATGTTTTCTTATAATGAAAATTGACAAATAATCCTAAAAGTAGTTGTTCAGCGTTCAGCTAGTGCTGCTTTGAGAAAACACATTATGAAGCAAGCTAAGTGTAATTGTTCATGGATGTATATCCAGATGCAGCTTAATAGGTTGATGCTGATTCTAAATAAAATAGTCTGTTCTACCCACCAGGGGTTAGTGCAGTTGGCCAGCGTCCCAGGTTTGCTCCCTGTGGTCGTGTGTTCAACTACCACTCCTCGACTTACCCTGGTATCAATAGGGAAAATTCCGAGTGGGTCGGTGTAGATACCCGAAGGGACTAGTCCTTGGCTCGAAGGTTTTGGGGCACCCTCCCTTACCAAAAGAAAAAAATTGGTTCCCGACCAGTTATTTATGGGATGCAATTTTCCTTTTAGAAAGGGCCTAAGTACCCGACTTGCTATATCATTTTCCCTCTGTTGAGTTTTGCATTTCGAATTTCCATTTCAGAGGTCTTGGGTGAAATTTTCTTTTCTTCACCTATATCATAAGATTTTGTTGTCAAACCAATCTGTTGTTACCTGTAAGCATGAAATGAAATGTCAACGATATATATCGTTGATATCGCACCCCCTTCCCCAACATATCTACATGGGGTATTATAAATTTTACACCATGATGCACAATTCGATGATATATCGTCAATATCGTGGGATATTTTAGGAAATGTTTGTTTTTAAGCTATAAACATTCCCAAACACTGTTTGATATATATCATGCTGGTATCCATTGAACTCTTACCATTTGAATTCCATTTAGGGTCCGTTCTTTACACTTTGTCATGCTGATATTGCTAAACTCTACCAGTATGCATTTATGTATCATGCTTTTCATCTCTTGGGTTGCAATTCCCATAAGAATTCACATGCAGCAAAATAAATGATTTCGAATCTCATTAAAAATGTTGAGACTTGAAATCTCATTGATGATGAGAATTAATTTTGTTAGAAACCTTAACAAAGTGACTCAAATTTCCTAACTACCATGACAAAGTGCCATGAAAAAGTGCAAAGTACCAAGCTTTATAAGTCTCGCATAAGAACAGACCCTTAAGATGTAAATCTGTTATGTTTACATGTGCAATGTGAACTTTCCAAAGTAGGTGAACTCTTACGTTGAAGACATCAATTTATGCTTAACCAATTAGGGTCCTACATAAAACGCGGTGTGTTAAAATGCCAAGTGTTTTCTAATGGTTAGGATCTTTGGATGTGGATGAGTTTTAGGTCGGACAATTGAATTATTTGGTCCCTCTTGCATACGGGCAAAGAAAGCTGCTACATGAAGCTCCAGTTCTAGACTCTGCCTGGTCATTGAATGCAAACCTTTTTTGTACAATTGTCAGTCTCTTGAGGGAAGAACACGATGCACTGTAATGAGATATACTATGGGTGTTGCACAGATCCCACTGAACATCCATGTATTCTAGTGTTTCTGCACTGTATGGGGCTGGCACCAAAGCAGTGCTTTTTTTTTTTCAGTGATTTTCCTTTTCCAGTCAGCCCTTTTGGAGTGAGTGTGTGGGTTTACTCTTATGGCACCTTAGCGGTACCCTTAGGTCTGACTGTGTGCATGTGTTTAGCGTGTGTTACTTGATACCCTTCCAACCAAAAAAAAAAAAGAAGCCGTGGTTAAGCTTAACCAACCCAAAGTTATTTTTTTTCTTTCTAAAAATCAAGGTTAGATTCATTAACCTTAGGGAGGAGTGAATCTTAACCACAGTCAATTGGTGTTAAAAGGGACAGGTGGCAGCCTGTAGAAGCACACATGTTCCACCCCACAGAAAGTATCATTCTTCTTGTTATCAGTATTGTTTTTATTTTAGTCTGCCCAAAAGAATTAATGTCTCTTTTCATGGTGTAGCTTCGAGAACAACCTTCGACTGGAAGGCCCGGAATTGCAAGGACTTGCAGCATATGAAACCAACTGCTCATGAAAGATGGGTGATGCGGCAAATTGCAACTGCGCATCGCATTAAATGGTGTTTACTGTATTATGAAATGGATAGGAGATTAATTTCCTAGAATGTATTGGGTTTGGTGGTATATGCAGTTGCTCATAATTGTATAGATCTTTGCAAGAGTCCTCTGCGTCAGAATTTGTAACAGTAGTGGTAACATTCTCTTTTCTCACATGTAGGTGATGGTTGTGGATTTTTTAAATATATATTCTGCTAACTTTTGTTTGGGAATGGAAGTAGTTAGATTGTGCTTTGGCTGCTTAGGGTTTCTAAGTTCTGGAATATACATGCAGTGTGAAAGACTTGTTCTGAGGTGTATGTTATCCCTGGATCTACAAAGTTTCTTTGCAAAGCCCATATCTTCCTGTTCTCTGTATAGTCTCATTTGTCCATACAATTGGTCACTACTCTCTCTCTCTATGGATGAAGCGTGGCTGAGTGTTTTTTTTTGTTTTTTTTTGGGTAACCGAGGGTGTTTCAACCCCGCAAGGACTAGTTCCTTCAGATGCACGAATCACCTGCAAACCAGCTGAGTGCTTTTTTTGTGTTTTTTTGGGTAACGGAGGGTGTCTCAACCCTAACAAGGAAGGACTAGTTCCTTAGGGTGCACGGATCACTTGCAACCTAGCTCAGTGATTTATGCGGATAATTGGAAGTAGAAACCTTTTTCGTAGATTTCAATATAAGGGGGTTAAATGCCAACACCCCCGTCCAAAGGTTGAGGCCATTTAATCTAAAGACTTAGGGGCTGGGGCGTTTGGAAATTCTTATCTGATTTAATGAGAGCTACTTTATTATATGTTATTTTTTAAGGTCTTTTTCATACAATAAATTTGATGGGAGAATATGCCAGGGTTATAATGTTGTACAGTGACGTATTTCTCCGTCAAATAATTCCCAAATAATTTATTTCCTGTAACCACTTATCAACCCCTCATAAGAACCCTTCGGACCGATTATCGAATCACCGGTTATTTTTGCAAGTGCTTATAGAATTAGCGCTGATGAAAATCCAAACAACCGCTATTATTGTTAATAGAAGTCAAAATTAAAGGGACAGGTGTTAACCTGTGGGTGCGATTGAACTCGCTAGTAGCATGTGCGATGCACGTCATAGCGAGGGGAAGGAGTTAACCACAGTTAATAGGAGTTAAAAGGGTCATGTGTTAACCCCGCGGGTACGATTGAACTCTCCCTGAGTTCAATCGTGAATGGCTGTGATTCAAAATAGATAGATGAGAAAGGGTAGTTACAAAATTAAATCAAAGGTAAGGGGTAGTTTAGGAATTAAAGCAAACATTTAATCAAAGTTTTATTTTTATATAAGGGTAGTATGGGAATTTCAAAAAAATCATCTACGGCTGCCTCTCGCATTATAATAGTAAAGATAATCACTTTCTAAGCGATTAATCCCTATATAAGGGTTTATTTTAATCCTTGCCAAACGGTTCCCTATTCAAAAAAAGTAAAAATATAAGCACTTATTTGAGGGGTACTAGTATCAGTTTTTAAAAAAGGAAATAGTTAACGGACCTAGGGATCCCATTTGCTAATGGGATCCATGGGTCCGCCCATCACTACTCTTTTAAAAATAGACACAACAAACATGGAACTAAAACTAGAAATAGGGATATCGCAGAAAATAATACAATTTTAAGCAACAAAACAGTTCAAAAAATTAACATAAATAATGTTAAAGCTAAACACTACAATAAATCTACCGCATAGAGACAGAATTTTAGAGACGAAAAATAGTTTCGTCTCCAATAAACAACTTTTAGAGATGAAAATTACTGCCATCTCTAATTTCTCGTCTCTAATTATGATATGTGGTGTTCATTGAATTATTTTTCAAAAAAAAAAATGATATATAGAGACGGAAACATTCCGTCACTAATATGCATATTTATAAGGGACGGAAAGTTCCGTCTCTAATGGTTTTAAGTACGGTACTCAACATTTTGTAACGGGATTATTCCGTCCCTAAAGTCTTTTTAATATTAGGGATAGAAATATATTCGTGTCAAATTCACTAATACTTTTAGAGACCAATATATTTTCGTCCCTACAAATAAAAAGGCATTAGGGACGAAATAATTTTCGTCTCTAAAAGTCCAAATAAAACACCCATATCCAATAACCATGAAAATCAGTCTTCCCCCCACCCCCATATCTCTCTCTCTCTCTCTCTCTCTGCATGTCTTAACTGTGCGCGGGAGTGAGCATGCTCTCACTCCCATCTTCCGTGCTTTCCCTCTCTCTCTCTCTATTTGTTCAGTCTCTCTCTGTTCACTCTCTCTAGCTCTCTCTCTGTTCTCTTTCTCTTCCTAATCGTCTCTGTCTCTCTCGATCCTTTGTAATTTTTTTTATTTGCTTAATTTGTCCTTGTTGTGAACCTCCACAAGGGATTTCGGATCACAGTTGAAATTCGACGGTTGCACAGGTGAATAATCCAACTAATTAATTGAAGAATTGTTAACTAGTGAAATTAAATCATGGGTTGGTATTTGGGGTTTAGGGTTTTAGTATGAAAAATGAATATGAAAATGATGATTGAACCCTAGGACGTTCTTCTAGTTTAAAGCATTAACCATGATTAAGATTCACGCACTCCTAAGGTTCACCCACTTATACTTGGTTTTTAGGAAAAAAATATGAATTTTTTTAACCCTTGCAGTTAGTGAATTTTAATCAAGGTTTAAAAATAATTAATATATTTTTTCTAAAAGCCAATAATGAGTGGTTGAACCCTAGGGGTCGGTAAATTTTAGCCATAGTTGGAGTCCCGTTACACCTTTGAGGTTGCTATGTGTCTTTTGATATCTCTTAACTGTGGTTCATTCACCCACCTATCATTTGTTTTTAGAAAAAATATTAATTTTTAAACCCGAGTTAAACTACAGTAATTCTCAATTCTCGGGGTTTAAATTTATTTTCTAAAATCCATTAATAAGTCGGTGAACCTTAGAGGTGGGTAAATCTTAACCACAATGAAAGAGTGTTAAAAGGGACACATGATGACCTCAGTGGTGTAACTGGACTTCGAAGTCCCGTTATAACCTTAGAGAATTTCAAGCCTAATAGATAGATAAGTGAGGGGTATATCAGAACTAAACAAACATTTAATTAAGTATTTGTCCTGTATAATGATTACGATTATGATAAGGGTAGTTTGAGAATTTTACAAAATTTGAGAATTTTACAAAAGATTGGATCAACATTTTAAACATGGGGATTCCTCTTTATATGGTAAAGATGATTCATCGAATTTAGCTTATCTCTACGGTTAAGGGTAAGTCTTTATTAAAGATGAACCCTTTTTGTTAATAAATATTGACACAACCGCAGAGATAAGCTGAATTCCATAGAAAGGCTTAGTGCTAAGTAATCTAAATTTGATTTCATTAGAGAGAGTTAAATCTTGCTTGCATTGTTCTGGAATCCGTTTATATTAAAAATCTGAAAGGGTATTTTTGGTCCTTGTAAACATTCAAGCATTCTCAATAAATGATTTATTGACATTGCTTGAATGAACTACAAGGACCCAAAACATATTTTTGATATTCTTAATATAAAGAGAAAGACTTGATACAAGATAAGTTATTCAATGTTATTTTTATTGGTTTATAGCTAAGAATATGATGCCTTAATTGATCTATCTATACTTGGACATACAGCTGGACATATATATATATATGGAGGATGCTTTGTAGGGAGCATTGGCTTTGGAGGAGGGGCTCCCAATATTAGCTTGAAATGATATTAAATGATTATAATATATGTACCGATATATGGTGTGAAGGGAGCATGATAATGTACTAAACACATACATTATCATGTGGTCGGATAGACTTTACTGTTATGATCATTGGGTGGTTAGATACATAATGGTACAACTATGTGCAAAGTCATTGTGAATGTGCATGCATTGAAACTTAGATCTTCCTTTCAAGAATCGGTGTGTGATAAGTGCGTCTTTTATCATTAATATGGGCAGATTCGTTGTAAATTACAAAATTTAGTTCTTATTTGGACTACATTGCATCTAACAATTGATTCATCATATATGTTAAGATGAGTATTTGTCTGCAGATGATTCTTGAATTATCCGTGTGGACAGTTTGGGAATGCATAATCCCGAATCATGTGTTAGTTGCCCGTGCAAAGTCCTATTTGAGAAAACTTTCGTCAGTTTGTCATCCCTAATTGTTATCTGGGTACAAATTTAGACTGAGTTGCATCTGCCCCTACTCTAAATTGTGTACTTGGAGAGCCATGGGGAGATGCTGCCGAAATTTCTTTGAATGAAACAACGCACGTGAGCTACTGATTCTTTGGGATTATGTATTCTTGAATGAGATAGGAACACCTCACCTAGTATGTATTCAATAACCATAGTGCATGCATTACCTATTCATTCCTTAGTCATTTCTATATCATGTTGCGGGATGGTGCACATATAGTTAGTAGATGGACCCAGCTAGTAACATCCACTAATAAGAGAGAGTCTATATTGTCTTCTGTTGGCAGTGATTACAAAAGACCACTAGCTGCCATGGATAAAAGTTGAGTTTATGCAAACAGATTGAGTGATGTATATATAGCGAGTGTGAACAGTTTCTTGGATTTTGAATTTACTAAGTCAACTTGAGGTGACAATACTATCAAGTGTCTGTGTAAAACATCTTGTTATCGATATTATTGTGTACAACACAATGTGTATGATCATTTGATTTGCGATGGATTTGATAAGGGTTATGCCACGGCCATGTGGATTTTTCACGGTGAATTACCGCATTAGAGATCTTCTACGCTCAAGTGGTCATAGAGGAGAATAGTACTGATGGTATAGATGATGATATGCATGGGCATTTGGGCTGACATATGCAAACGAGGTGACAGTAGATGAGGGGACAAGTGAAATAAGAGAGAGTCCAAACGAAGGAGCAACTAAATTCTATAGGCTAGTGGAAGATGCCAAGCAAGATCTATATCCCGAATGTAAGAAGTTTGGTAAACTTTCTTTTATCGTTCGGTTATATCACATTAAGTGTCTCAATGGATGGAGTGACAAATCATTCACAATGTTATTTGAGTTATTGAAAGCAACACTTCCTGAGGGTGAGACGTTGTCTGCAACATTCTACCAAACTAAAAAGATAATTGGCGAATTAGGTGTTGGGTATAATAAGATTGATGCATGTCCAAACGATTGCATGTTATACTGGAAGGATCATGTCAATGATAGTGCATGTTCTGTATGTGGTATGTCACGGTGGAAGACTGCGGACTCTTGTATAATGCCTTCATCTACCAAGGAACGCAAAATCCTTGCAAAGATTTTGCGTCATTTTCCCTTATAGCCTAGACTTCAGAGACTTTTCATGTCAAACAAGACAACTTCTTCCATGAGATGGCATGCCGAGGGTTGCACTAAAGATGGGGTGTTAAGGCATCCAGCTAACTCTGAAGCTTGGCGACAATTGACGAACGATACCCAGAATTTGCTACTGAGCCTCGCAATGTCAGACTTGGGTTAGCAAGCGTTGGATTTAATTCATTTGCTACACTTAGCATTACACACAGTACTTTGCCTATTGTTTTGATTCCATACAATTTTCCCCCCTGGTTGTGTATGTAGCAATCCTTTTTGATGATGTCATTGCTTATTCCTGATCCCCGTGCTCCAGGAAATGACATTGATGTCTACTTACAATCACTGGTAGATGAGTTATTAGATCTGTGGACTGATGGAATGTACACTTACGATGCATTAAGTAGTCAAAATTGTCAGATGAGAGCAGTATTATTATGGACAATCAATGACTTCCTTGCATATGCCAACTTGTCAGGATGGAGCACCAAGGGCCGCTACCATTGCAATTTAGCCATATGTTCTCAGTACCTGAAACATAGCCATAAGTTTTGTTATATGAGTCATCAACAAATCTTGGGAGCTAGCCATAGATTTCGCAAGAACAAAGCTTCATTTGATGGAAAATCAAAATACCTGCTCTATTTCACCTATAGGGACCGAGTTGTTGGGGCAAATGCGTGGTTTGAACGTCCGACTTGGGAAGCATAAGTTAAACACCTTGGGGGGAAAAAGAGTACGAGAGGGCAATATAGAGTATATTGGATGGAAGAAGGTAAGTATATTTTTCAGTTTACCTTACTGGGAGCACATTTTAATATGGCACAATTTAGATGTGATGCATATTGAAAAGATATGTGACAGTATCGTTGGTACATTGTTGAATATTGAGGGAAAAACAAAAGACACTTGGAATGTAGAACCCTAAAACTTTGGGGCACTATAGTGTGAATAGTGTCTGTGAATAGTGCCATGGGCACCAATCTTTTAAAGGGCTAAAGGTCTTGTTGTAATTATGTTTAGTGTGAGGAAATGAAATGACGATTCTTGAATGACCTTATCATGTTAGGGTATGTGTTTAGGGTCCTAAGGACCCTCTTGTGTGATCTAAGGATGATCAAAGTTGTAAAGAAAAGAAGAGGGATGTCTTAACAGACCCTCGGCTTTAGGGTCTATTTAGACCATTAAGAATTTGGAATTAAGATTTGTACATTAGACAGAGATTTGTTCTCTTTTGAATTTTGAGTCCAACGCAAATTGAATCGCCTAAATCTGATAAGTCAATCAAAAGTTATGATTAAAACATCAAAGCAACAAAAATAGGAAAAATGGGGACCAATCCAGTCGACCGAACCCTAATCCGGTCGACTGATTGCCTTAACGATTTGTATGGGAAAATAATCCAGAGAGGGGGTTTTTGGCCAGTTGATGGGATGTGGTGCAATCCGGTCGACCGAATTTGCATCCAGTCGACCGACTTGTGCGGTTTTTGTCGCGCCCCAAAATACCCCATAGGAGTTAGGGATACTTTAGTTTGGACCGTCGTATCATACTTCCCATATGACACACAAGGCATACATATCAACCTGTCAGAGCACGCAATTGTATATCTAATTAAAATATAGCGGAAGCAATTCAAAATAAACAACTCCTGTCATTAAGTTCAAGTTTGAACCAATAGAACAAAATAAACGTTAAGCATGAAGTGGACAAGTCCCACTCTCAATACTATCAAAAGTAAATATCCTCCCTCTCGCTCTCTCAACAAAAGTCTAATTCAGGGCACTTATCCTGTGGTCCATCATCCTGATAGTGGTCCATAGAGCGCTCTGGTTCATAATACTCTTCCTCTATCCAGGGCTCCGAACCACAAATATTAAAAGGGACTCGTGCACCTGCTTACAGTCAAAATGTACGGCTGAGTATTGAAACACTCAGCGGGTACCAACCACTAGCCAACAATGTTATAACAAGATCATGCATACATTTTATAGAAATCGTAGAACGTAGAGTATATAAAACAATTGTGCATATTTTCAAAAATCATTGCCTTGTGAGCTTTCGTGTAAAACACATCATCTTATGAGGTCTTGCGATAATCAATAGCTTATGAGTGTATCTTATGAGTTCTTATTAGTTCTTATAAGCATGGAGCACTTATGAGTTCTTTTGAGATCCATAGAGCATAGAGAATGAGAGATCCTTAGAGCATGGAGCATATGAGATAGTTAGAGCATATGAGATCCTTATAGCATGAGTAACCGATCTTAGAAACCAACCCAAAGTTTGGCAAAATCATTTATGAGTTCTTGTGTGATTTTCTTAAAATGTTTCTTATGAGCTTTGAAACCTTATAATCATGAGAAATCCGATTCATGCAAGCTTGTGTACATGTGAGACTTGTGAAGAACATAAGAATAATAGCATACTTAAACATGAAAGTCCTTAGAGGCATTAAATCAAACACATAGAGTGCTTAATAATGGTAGTTTTACATCCAAGTATAAAATCAATCATCACCTACCATACTAATCCAAGATTTTAGCATAGAATGAGAAGAACATACTAGTTGAACCTAACAAAGTAAATAGTAGAGGGTATCTATGTAACGACCCCAAAATCCTACAAGGCTAAAATAGGACTTTGGAATCGCCACATTACTTAAACCTGCTTAAAGAACCATGCATACAAGGCTTACTACACAAGTCTCCAAAAATGAGAGTAATAAAATTCTGGTATATAAACTATAACCAACCTGCACAAGTCTACGGTCAACATATACAACTCACTATAAACCAAAAGGTATGAAATACACAACTATAAAAAGTCTACTGAGCAACATCATCTGAAAGTCTAATACAAAACTCTCTCAACCAACGAAACATAAACTAAGAGGTGTAGCCACCCAAGACTCCGACTCCTTTCTTGATGGGCTCACCTTCTCCTCCTTCCTCGATGTAAGTTTCCTCAACCCACGGCTCCGCCGTGTACTCCTGCTCTAAACCTGCCAAGACAAAAATCCGGCTGAGTACAAAAGTACTCGGTGTATATAAAATCCAATCAACAATAATAATACACCTGCATTTAGTTAGAAACATATCCAATAACATGATAACATAATCAGAGTACTGAAAAACGTGTGCGCATATACATCATATCATCACCTTGACTCGTGTACTTGTGAGAATCTTAGACTTAGAAGACAATACACTTATGAACTGCTTACGCTTATGAGACCACGTGCTTGTGTGATGCTTATGCTTATGCTTATGCACTTATTCAGATCATACAATGATGTGACATGCCGTTCTTGGCGGATACGGACCATGTCTAAGAAATCATATGGTTGGCATGCCGTTCTTGGCGGATATGGACCATGCTTAAGAATCAAATGGTTGACATGCCATTCTTGGCGGATACGGACCATGTCATGCTTATGCTTATTTAGAATATCATACGTATGCCATGCTCATGCTTGTGGTCCATATGTGCTTAAGTGTCGAAAATAACATTCGAGTTGGTAATTGCGTAGATTCCGATCTCCCACCATGGAAAACTCCACTATACTGTCCCATACCAAATAGTTAGAGAATTCCCGGTTTGAGAGATTTTCCTCTAAGTTCTTACCTTCCCGACTATCAATTTCCATGCAAGTAATTAGACATACTTAACAAACAATCACATATGCATATCTTATCATAATTCATATCACAATTCATAATCAATTTACCACCATTTCATAAGAGTATAATAGCATTTATCCTCTCAAGCATTTTCACAAACACCTTGAGTACGCAAGATATGAATCCATTGCCCTTCTACATTTTCAAGCATTCATCAAACCATAATCCATCCATACAATCCATTCACCATTCACATCCACATATTAATCCCATCCTCCATACATTTCCCATCCTCCATACATTCCATCCACATTCTAATCCACATTTCCATCCATAATTAGCTTACTTCATATAAAATTTGGAAAAAATGAATCTAATCTCTATTCTATCATTCCTATCAAATTAATATTCACAAACATTAAAATAGAGTTGATTAGGATAGTATATCGACCTTAGCAATCCTTCCCTTGGATTCAAAATGCTCCTGGAGTGATTTGGGAAAGCTTTCCAAGCTCTCCTTGCGCTATCCAAGCTATTTCCTTCTTCCCCAAGAAAGCCCTCTCTCAAAACCCTAGGGTTTCTCTCCCTTTTTGCCAAATTAGGTTAGAAATAGGTAGAGTATTCTAATACCCCGAAATAGAATCCCTATTTATAGCCCCAAGGTCTGAGAACCAAAAGACCAAAAAGTCCTTACTAAAATTCTGCAAAAATACGAAGGACCGAGCGATCGGTGATTATGACCGAGCGATCGGTCGCCTACCGATTGATCGGTGTTTATGACCGGGCGATCGGTCAAAAAAACACTCTCTGGAAAATTTCCCCATACAAAATTTTGGACCAGTCGATAGCTACCGATCGATCGGTTTTGGACTGATCGATCGCTACTTCTGACCGAGCGATCGGTGTTCTGCAGATTTTTGACCTACTCTACTATTTTGGCCATAACTTTTGACTCGTTTGTCAGATTTCGACGATTCAACTTGCGTTGAATTCGTCTTTCAAAAAAAAACATTTTTGGAATTTTAGAATTTCCAAATTCCCCTTTATTAATAGACCAAAAACTCCCCAAAGTTGACTGATCTGCAATTCCATCAGACAAAACCTCGGAAAACCCATTTTTGACTTAGCTTAGATTAAAATTAAGGAAAAACATTAAACATGAACCTCGAAGAGGGTTCCAATACCTTTCTAATGGTTCAAGAATCACTCATTTCTAATAAACGGTGCCAAAACTAGAGCTTCCTAAAGTTTAGAGTGTGATATGACATTCCTGAACTTGAAGTTTGATTAAACCTTAATCACACTACACCCATTAGATATACAATACAATAAACATTAAAACATCACAAGGACTATAATACCCCTAATGCAATGCAATAAAAACATGAAAAAGATTCGGGTCTCTACAATCTACCTTTCACAAAAACACTTTTGAAGCTAGAAACTTTGAGAAAGCTTTAAGGAATCAACTCCAAGCTTGAGAAAGCTTGAGGAAGTGAAGATTGCACTTCAAGAAGAGGAAGTGAAGATCTCACTTCAAGAAGTTAAACAAGCTTCACTTTAGTCTTGACAAAAACCTTTTAGCAAAACCCCCTTCACAAACCCTAACTCTCTTCTCAAAATCTCAAAAATCTCTTCTAAGGATTGTGTAAACCCTTACCCACGATTTTGGGGCTTTATATAGGCAAAGTGGTTGGTAAAAGACCCCTACACCCTTCAAAAATATCTCCCCATGGTCAGTTTTCAGCAAAAATGGAAGGAGGGGTCGACCGGAGGTGTGACCGGTCGACTGGTGATGTTTGGGGGTCTCTGGAATAAACCCCCATACAAAAAAGTGCTAGACCAGTCGACCCCTGGTCTGATCGGTCGACCCTTAGTGGAGGGGTCGACCGCTGGTCTCCTGCTCAAACTGCCCTGTTTTGTTTGCCTCACTGTTTCGGCCATAACTTTTGACTTGGTGATCCGATTTTGACGATTCAACTTGTGTTGGATTATACATTCAAAGGGAAACAACTTTCATGTTTTTCACAAATCCTAATTCTGAGTTTTAAAGGGTCGAAATGAGCCCACAAGTGGACTGGTCCAAACTGCTCTAGAAATTCTCAGCAGACCAGGTTCCGGAAATCCCACATTTGACTTGACTTCTAGTCCAAATCTCAAAAAGAGATAAACATGAACTTTAAAGAGGGGTTCAATATATTTCTAATGGTTTAAGAATCACTTGATTCCGATAAGCTATGATCCAACTAGAACTCCCTCTAGTTGAGGTTATGGTAAGATATCCACCCTCTTGACACTTAGAGTATTTTATACTCTCTTGTTTGGTTCCCACACACACATACATCATTCCTTATATTCTACACACCAACTCAATACTATAACTCTCCTTTTAAAATGAGATACCTCATTCCCATTCAAACCAACACCAAGTTCACATGGAAGACCTTGGCCTTTGCATACCCTGTTCACAGACACTATTCATAGCACTATTCACAGGCTATGAAAGTGAGATCCGGGGTTCTACAGTTTTACCTTGTTTTGGCATTTCAAGCCATTTTATTAAGGGTATTTGGGACTTTAACCCCCCCTAGCCTATATAAAGCCATTTTGTGGCCTTAGGGTTTACAAACCCTCAAGGCATATTTTTGGGAGATTTTGAAAGAGGAAGAGAAAGAGAGCTAGGGTTGCTAGGTTTCACTTGAGTTTGAAGGTGAAGTTCAAATTTTGACTCCAGGGACTTTCTCAAGTTCTTCTCAAGCTCAGATCTTGCTACCACGATGTTTTCCAAGCTCTAAGGCTTAGATTGAGAGAGAGTAAGGGTTTGAAGTGGGTTTCTTGTGAAAGCAAAGGTGGGATTTGGTGTTGGATTCTAAGAGCAAGAGTGAAGCTTGGATTTCATTTATCTCATTTCCTTAAGCCTTCTCGAACTTGTCTAAAGCGCTAAGACCGTAGGGATCTTGTAGCATCCCAGATTTTTTTGGCATGTATTAAAGCTTGAAAGTCATCTTCTTGAATTGAAGGTTGGATTTCTTAAGTCGAATCTATTGGAAATCCGAGTTTCTAAATCCCATTTGCGGATCAGAAAACTTTAAGGGAAATTTGGTCCATGAATAAAGTAGAAATTAAAGATTTTAAAATACCAGAAATGTTCCTTTTCAAATGACGAATCCAACGCAAGTTGAATCGTCAAAATCCGACGAACGAGTCAAAAGTTATGACCAAAACACGAAAGAAGGAAAATGTAGAAATTTTTTGCAAGTTATGAACGATCGTACCAACCCTAAGAACGATTGTAGGAGAGCTACGATCGATCATAGAAGTTTACGATTGATCGTAGAATCTCATAAATGGGTGAAAATCTCGGTAATGTTTACGATTGATTGTGGAAACTTATGACCGATTGTAGGATATTTACGATCGATCATAGACATGTTATGATCGATCGTAGATCACGAACCCAAAATTTTAATTCGTTATTTTTAGGGTTTTTCCCCTTTGCCTATAAATATAGACTCACATTTGGGGGTTTTGGCTTACCCTAAACCTAAAGAGTGCTTAAGAGAGATTAGAGAAGAAGAAGAGAGGAGAGATTGGGGATTTGCCAAGAGGGTTGGGATTGAAGAAGAAGGAGATCAAGATCAAGGGTGATCTTTCCCAAATCAAGCAAGGGGGTTTCTCCAAGCTCGGTGGCACGCATGGCATAAATGGGTGAAAATCTTGTTTTCCCTCATCCATTGAAAGTCAGTACCATATGCTACCCTCCTAGTTCATATTCTTCCTTTTTTTTTTTTTTTTCATTTTCACGTTCCTTCTCTACTATCTAAGTATGTATATACTATGGGATGAATGAATGGAGGATGATGGGCGATGGATGCCATGTGGATGTGTGATGGTGAATGGAATGGGAAGGGCATTGTATCAATAATGAATACACGTGTATGTTGTAAACATAAAACCATCTAAAAAATGCATGATATAGACTTAAACCAATAATGTACACACTACATATTTGATGAAATGCCAAGGTGAAGAAAACAAATCATAAACTAAGAAAGACATGATTTAAAGTATACGGAAATTGCTAGGGTTTATGATAGTGTGATTAATTGCTTTATTTAATGGCATGAATAATTACTTGTGAAATTAATGTTATTCTATGTGTTGTTGAAATCCCAATTGTCATGTTTAATTCCACGTGAAAGTATGTACACGATTCCACGAGCACGACATGTATGACATGGCTTACCGGTGTTTTTCAACAATAAGGATTTTAGAGGTAGGACATATCTAACGATATGTTTTGCCTCGCTTTTGACAAGAATAAGTGTATATTATTTAAGGCACTCCCTCACAAGTACATTTCATAGATAAGAGGGGCCTCCCCTCTCTCGCAAGTAGTATCTCATTTAAAGAAGGGTCTCCCTTCCCTCGCAAGTGCATTGCACGAGAGGGGGTTTTACACCACCCTCCCTCACAAGTTGCATAAGAGGGGTCTCCCCTCCCTCGTAAGTGTATTTCATTCCAAGCAAGCATGACATGACATGGCATGACATGCATGACAAGCATGACACGCATGGCACGACAAGACAAGGAAAAACAAGAACATGACAAGACAAGTTTTCAAGTACGAAAAGAGTATTTTAACTCAAGTCAAGTGCACGATGTTTTCAAGAGTTTTATCGGCTTTTATGTGATGCAAGCATAAATATAAATTGTTTTACTTTCTTGTTGTTACATGAATTGCTTCCTGCTTTATATATATCGTTATTGTTATGCTATGACCATTGGTTAGTATTTGGTACCCGCTGAGTATTCCATGCTCAGCCGTACGTTTATGTCGGCAGGTACTGAGGGAACTGCTGCTCCTTTTGGCATCTGTGCTCTTGGCCCATGGGTGGAGGAGGAGTACGTTGAGGAACCTGTGGAGGAACCTCCGGTAGAGGGCTACTAATAGGTGGTAGATTCTAGGTGATTATGGGTGAGCATGAGAGATTGTGTTCATGTATTTTTGCGGGCCTGTTTGCACTTTCTTTTGTGATATCATTTTGTACAAATTTGGATCACTGTATATACATAGAGGTTTGGTTAGGATTCCACTGTGTTATGCTATTTAAGCTTCCACTATTTGTCCTCTATCGTATATGCTTCATGTATTTTGCAGGTCGGGTTGTTAAGTAGATCATGGCAAGTTGTCCAAGATTCACTCTAACTCCTAGGATGGGTTTTGGGTCGCGACAGATCTGGTCTCGAAAGAGGGTAGATACACTCTACTCACTAGCTTTGTTATGATTCATTCATGCATAGTATCTTTTGGTGTATGATTATGCTTAAGTAAGATAAAAAGGGATATGTTTTGATAAAGTGTGAATACACACTTCTAGATGGTTTTGTTAAGATTCCTTGATGTTATGTAAAGATAAAGGGATGTGTTTGGATGGAAAGAGGGTAGATACAATCTACTAACTTGCTATGATTTTAAATGGATGATTGTGATGTAATTTTGGTTGATTTGGCCATTCTTGTAATCCAATTAGTAAAAGTAAGAGGTAAAGCATGATTTGGGATTAAACTTGGTTATGAATCATTGAAGCATGGTTTTTGTAGACAGTGAAAGTGTATAACTTTGTAAGTGTATACTATTGAAATAACTGACATAAAAAAATTGGGATTTCAATGATGTATAATGGTTTCCTTGCCTATTGTAATTGCATGATCGGGTTTTGTATAAATGGAAGTATGGTAAATGAGTATTGGAAAAGCATGTTTTATTGTAAAGAACAGTTTTGGGAAGTAGGGTTGAATCGAATTGGATGTTCTTACCATGAAATCCATGTGTTGTATATTGCGTTGTTCTATATGATTGTTTTGATTCACAAGTAATCCTCTCTATGACTATGGTTCCATGGGCATGTGATGATGTCAAAGGCCTTCTATGATTTCCGTGATGCTCACAAGCACTATGCACATGTATAGGTGTATGATCAAGATGTCTCATGAGACTCATAAGTAAAAGATCATAAGAAAAAGTTCACAAGTTTCATGAGTAAAAAGATCATAAGAAAGGTTCATAAGAAAGGAGAAATAAAGTTCATAGAAAAGAAGAAAAAGCTCACAAGAGAAAATTCACAAGTTAACAAGAATATGAAAGGATCTATTGTACTATGACTAGGTACAGGCACTAGTATCCATTTCCAAGAAATATGAAAGGATGTTAGTATACTATGACCAGGTACGGGTACTAACATCTGTTTCCATGAAAGCATGAGAGGATACTGGTATACTATGATTAGGTATGGGTACCAGTATGTCTCCAAGTAAAATAAAGACTATGAAAGTATCTAGTGTACTATGAACAGGTACGGGCACTACTATCTGTTTCCAAGAATTAATAAATGATGTTTTAATGTACTATGACTAGGTACGGGCACTATCATCTGTTTCCATGAAAGCAATAGAGGATGCGTGTATACTATGACCAGGTATGGGTACTAGCATCTGTCTCAAAATAAGTACAAGGTAAGTGAAAGACATGATCTCATAAGTCTCATAAGGTACTAATTAGCTAAGAATCTCATAAGCAACACACAAGCTCCCAAGAACTCATAAGGAAATTCATAAAAAACTTCATAAGGAACTCACAAGACATAAGAATCATAAGATGTTGGAAATACGTTTTGTTAAAGCACGAACTTAAAGGATGATTTCAAGAATATGCACTTTTTATCTTGTTTTAACTTCCGCACTTTGATTATACATCTGTTATGATGAACTGTATTATGTATGACGTATTGACGTATTGTAACATTGTTAGTTCTTAGTTTGTATACGCTGAGTATTCAATATTCAGTCGAACTGTTATTTCGATAGGTTTCAGGTTGGATGGTCATGCTGATGAGAAGCAGGAGCTTGCTTGGGATCATCATGCAGATGATAGAGGCCTTGACATGTGGTCTCATGGTTGAGGGTTGAGTGAGAGAGATATGTATTTGGGGTTTCATTTTAGGGGAATTTTGCATCAAACTTGAGTTGGTAACTGAAGGGATGGATTTTGTATAAATAGTTTAGTTTTTAATTCAGTCTTAGTTGAATCTTGTAAGTGAAACACTTATATATGTAGAAAAAAATTTCAAGTTCACTAGTCCATGTGCCTTGTATGCTCTCTCAAAGGATGGTTTAAAGGTAAGTCTTGACACCAAAGTCTCATAACTCTTAGGTGGGATTTTGGGTCGCGACATGGAAGTCATGTCTTGACCTTGAGGAGATGGGTATTAGAACTGTGCTTCATCCATATGCAGGACAAAAAACATGTTTGCATGCTACTTGCTTGTCCTTGTTACTGATGAAAGCAGTATTTTTTGTAAGGTACTTGCGAAACTAAAAGTTCCAGATGGATATGCATCCAATATATCATGAAGTTGGAACCTAAAAGAGGCAAAATCGAAGGGTTGAAGAGCCACAATTGTCATATTTTAATGCAACAACTACTCCCATTAGTTGTGCAGAAATCACTGCCAAGGAACGTTAGTGCCCTATTGATTGAGTTGAGCAGGTTTTTTATTAGATTATGCTCCAAGGTTGGCACAATAGATGAATTCACAGAACTTGAGGCTTGAAGTGCAGTTATACTTTGCCACCTCGAGAGAATATTCCTACACATATTCTTTGACATAATGGTACATCTAGCCATCCATTTGGCAGGTGAGGCAAGGGTTGCAGGTCCAATACAATACTGATGGATGTACCCAATCAAGCGGTAAATGTACTATTTTACGTTACATACCAATATCCCTGAGTAATGCATATTATATTATCTAATGGTAACATTTCCCCGAATTAATAAATTATTAACCTTTCTTACATTAGATACCTGCATACATTGAAATCCTATGTACGCAACAAAATTAGACCAGAGGGTTCTATAGCAAAGGGATATCTTGCTGAAGAATGTCTTACTTTCTATTCAAGGTATTTGTACGATGTTGAAACAAAGTTCAATCATGAAACACGGAACCATGATGAAGACCATGGGGTTGGGACTTATAACGGATTGTCCATTTTTTCTACACCTGGTCGTGCTCTTGGAAAGGTGACCCCTGTACATTTATCTTATGAATTATGTACACAGATACACCGTTATGTCCTATTCAATTGTCCTGAAGTGGCCCCATTTATTGCGTAAGTCCATATTACTTTGTATTTATCTTAATTAATAGTACCCCATGTGGATCAGTAGTTAAAGTTGTTCATTGGTATGTAGGACACACTTGGAAAAAGTTACCCAAGAAAATCACCACAGGCGACAAATCGACATTGACCGCATCCACAATACGGCATTTCCAAACTGGTTTGCATCCGATGTTAGTAGTATGTCTTGTACATTAAGTTTATGTCAAATTTACATATTTTTAGTAAACTAATAACTTCAACTATTAAACACTAACAGGTTTCTACGTTGATTCGTGAAAGTTTAGAGAATTTATGTAATGATTTGCGAGCAAATTTCAATAGTTTGTCATCAATGTGTTTCGGTTTTGCATAAAGTCGGTTGACAATAAGAAGACGCAAAATAGTGGCATTGTCCTTATTGCAGAGACCACGAGCTTTGCATTTGTGATGGACAAGTCGCCGCGAATAGGCGATATTACCTACTTCGGAGTTTTGCAAGAAATCATCGAAGTAGACTATTACAAATGGAGAAAGGTTGTGTTATTTACATGTGATTGAGTTGATGTTATGTCACAAGGCAGGGACATCAAGGAAGATGAGTTTCAATTTACACTTGTTAATCTTCAACGGTTGCTAAAAACCGATGAACCTTTTATGCTCGCCTCGCAAGCCATGCAAGTCTTTTATATCAAAGACCCACAAAAAAAAAACTGACATGTCGCTATTCAGATTAAACCTAGGGAATACTTCAACATGTGATATGGAGTACATTCAAATTTGGGCGAGGCATGCCCCGAAATGGCGCAACCAAACGTTGTATGATTGGATGCCATTGGAGTCGATGTTGATAATATTAGCGATTTTAGGCCCAATATCCTTGGTACAACTGTTGATATACCTCTAGCCATAACTGAGGTAGAGCCTTTAGATGATCAGTCAGAGGAGTCTAAGCTCGAAGACTCTGAGGAAGATGACAGACATAATGACAATTAACTTGTATTTGAACACTTGATGTATATTTTTTAACAATCTATAGTTTAACTGCTAAATGCAACTTTCTTGTTCATAGACACCATTGTCATTTTAGAGTTTAATTTGATGAAATGAACTAATTTTATTTCTAGGATATGGCTCAAATATCTCTATTTAAGGTAACAATGGGTACCAATAATTTTTCGAATGTACATATGGAACCTAAAAAGAATTTTGATATCCTTCATGAGGTTTGTTCTTTTATTGGTATGGATAACCATACGGATGTCCAATTTTCTCATTCTAAGATATGGTTGTTTTGGAAGAGTCACCTTCAAGTTAAATATGTTTTGTCTACTGATCATATGATTTTTGTTGATGTCTTTTCTTTAGAAATTATTCCCATCAGACGTGTTTTCATTTATGCTACATGTACGAGTAGAGAGCATATTTCTCTCTGGTCGGATCTTTGTGGTTGTTTTTTCTCTTTTGCAGGTCCTTTTTTCATTGGTCGAGATTTTAATGCTATCACTAGTGTTGCTGAAAAGTTGGGAGGAAGAGAGGTTAATATTGAATCTCTCACGGATTTTAATAGTATGATCAATAATTTGGGCATGCTGGATGCTGGCTATATTGGAAATAAATTTATGTGGTGTGATAACCAGGAAGGTTTGCATCGTATCTATGCTCGTTTAGATCGTGTTCTTTTAAGCTCAGAATGGAGTCTAAATTTTTCTCTTACTTCTGTTTCTCATCTCACCAGGTTTGCCTTTGATCACTCTCCCCTTCTTCTTGCTTTTGGTAAAGATAATGCTAGGAGTCCCTCTTCTTTTAAATTTCAACAAATGTGAATTCACCACTCTGATTTCCATAGAGTTGTTTCTGAGTCTTGGGATATTTCGTTATATACTAATCCGTTTATGTCCTTTTTAAAGCTTAAAAGACTTAAAACTTCCCTAAAAAGTTGGAATAATAATGTTTTTGGTAATATTTTTCAAAAAATAAAAGAACTTGATTTCCAAATAAGTTTTCTTGAGGAAGATCTTCAAACTTCTTGGGATATAGGAAAAGCTTTACAATTAAATAATCTTAAAGATGAGATGCAAACTGTACTTTTATACGAAGAGATATTTTGGCGTCAAAAGTCTAGAATTAAATGGCTTAAAGAAGGGGCAAATAATACCAAGTTTTTTCATTTGGTCACTTCTTCTAGAAGAGGAAAGAAAAACATTTCTCGAATTCAAGATCCTCAGGGTAATTGGTTGGAATCTCGAGAGGATATTGTTAATGCTGCTGTTAATTTTTTCAAAAATTTATTATCCTCTTCTGAATGTATAGTTGACCAAAACATTATTAACCATATCCCGTGTCTTATTTCGGATACTGATAACACTTATATTTCTAATTCTCCTTCTCTTGAAGAAATAAAAAATGTTGTGTTTAGTATGTCTGCAGATAGTGCTCCTGGTCCAAATGGCTCTCAGGTCATTTTTATCAATCATGCTGGGAAATTATTAAGGATGACCTTTTTAGTGCTATTTTTTTTGTTTATGCAGTCATTCCCAAAGCTATTAATGCTACTGCTATTGCTCTGATTCCTAAATGTAGTTCTCCTTCAACTTTTTCTAATTTCAGACCTATTAGTTTATGCAATTTTCTTTATAAGATCATATCGAGAATTCTATTTGATCGGCTTAGTATTTTACTTCCTCATATTATTTCTGATGAGCAAAGTGGTTTTGTTAAAGGTAGAAATATTACTGATAATATTAACCTTGCTCAAGAGATGGTGCAGGATATTGATAGAACGATTCTAGGAGGTAATATCATATTCAAATTAGATATGTCCAAGGCTTATGATCGTATGGAATAGAACTTTATTATTGCAGTTCTACATAAAATGGGATTCAATAGTGATGTTACCAGATTGATTCAAGGTTGTCTATATAACCAATCCTTCTCCATTAATATTAATGGTAGTCTTCAAGGTTTTTTTTCAGAGTTTGTGTGGTCTTCATCAAGGAGACTCTCTATCCCCTGCTCTCTTTATTTTAGCTGAGGAAGTTCTTAGCAGGGGTCTGAAATCTATCTCAGAAAGACTATCTTCGAATTATAAGTTGGGAAGGTATGGTGTTTCGATATCTCACTTACTATTTACAGATGATACCTTAATTTTACGTAATGGCAGAAAGCAAAATATTAAAAAAATATTTGATTTTATTTCCTCCTATGAATTGTTTTTTGGTCAATTGATTAATCGAACTAAAAGTGCTTTCTATTGTTCTTCCAATCTTTCTAGGGCTAAAAGTGTTGCCATTTTTAATTGGGTTGGGATCCCAAACAAAAATTTTCCTTTCACTTATCTAGGAGTCCCACTCTAGAAAGGTCGTTTAAAAAATTTTTATTTTAATCCTTTAGTAGAAAAAATGGCTAATTTTTTTGGAATAATAGAAATGATTCCAAAAAGCAGCACTAGATTAATTGGAAGTCTTGTGCTCTCCCCACATTAGATGGTGGACTGTCGGGTATTAGAAAAATGAATGAATTTTCTTCAGCTTTTAGAATGAAACAAGCTTGGAACTTATATCAATATGATAATGTTTGGACTAAATTTTTTAAATCTAAATTTCAATTCAATCATATTTAGTATGCTTCCTCGCGTCCAGGCTCTTCTAAAACCTGGAGTCACATTAGTAAATTTTGCAAAGAGGTGGTTTATAAATCAATTGCTTTAATTGGAAATGGATTCAAAATTAGTTTTTGGCTTGATTATTGGTTTGGTGAGTCCTCTTATTGATAGTATTTCTAGTATTCCTCATAGATATGCTTGATGGGAATGGTTTGTAGGATTTTAGTCTAGTTTCTGATTATTTACCTGAAGACATTATGAATGATATTAGGGATGCTTGTTTCTTTACTTCTGAAGCTGGTGATTCTTTCATTTGGAAACTTTTTCTGAAAGGTAATTTTTCAATTAAATCAGCCTTGGAGTCTCTTAGATACTTCATCCCTCAGAAAGATTGGATCAGGTATGTTTGGAATAATATAGTCCCAAAAAAAATTCAAATTTTTTGATGGAAGATAATGTATGGGTCTGTTCTCATTGATTATATGATTCAATCTGTTGGAATTCATTTAGCTAGTTGTTGTTCTCAAGTTCATATTGAAACTCTATCTCATTTACTACTTCAAAGTGATATTGCAGGTTTGATCTGACGGTTTTTTGGTACTCTTTGCTCTATTTCTCTTTATCCAAGTGACACCATTCAATGCTTTCTTATGAGATGGTTTCGAGCTTCTGAAAGGCACCATAATCAAATTCTCATTTTACTCCCTCTTATTATCATTTGGGAAATTTGGAAGGAAAGATGCTCTAGAAGATTTAAAGATGTGCGAAAGCCAACCGAAGTTATAAAAGCCATAATTCAGAAATAGATGATTGATTTGGGTTCTCATCTGAACAGAAAATCCTTGGACCTTTCTATCCTTAATATAGTAGTTCCTTCTGTTTCGAAAAGAACCATTATTACTCATGTCAAATGGCTTAGACCTTCTCAGGGCTAATCCGGGATTAGCCGGAGGAGGTGGTATTATTCGTGATCATTTTGGAGAGTTGTTAGCCTGCTTTTATGCTTCTTATGGTCATTGCTGTAATTATATTGCTGAATCTAGAGCTCTTCTACATGGACTTTGTAGAGCCCCAGACCTTTTCATGCTTAATACATGACACTTTCGTTGTCATTTTCCATTTTTAAGAGGTATAATTAATAAATAAGAAAGAAATTGGAAATTTCAAAATGTCAGAAATGTTCCTCTTCGAAGTACGAACACAACGCAAGTTGAATCGTCAAAATCGGATGAACGAGTCAAAAGATATGGCCAAAACAGTCTGAACCTGTAGGAAAACGTAGCTCGGTTATGCACTGAGGACGTAGCTCGGAAGGCACTAAGGACGTGCTCTGACGTCGTACTCTGATAACGTAGCACAGACAAACGTACTCTGATAACGTATACTGTGTGCATCTGTTGTACAGCTCACAACGGGTACGTTGTACAACTCACCACGGGCACGTTGTACAACTCACCACGGGCACGTTGTACAACTCACCACGGGCACGCTGTACATAAGACAACGGACAACGAGTTGGCACTATTCACAGCACCACGAGTTGGCACTATTCACAACACCACGAGTTGGCACTATTCACAGCACCACGAGTTGGCACTATTCACAACACCACGAGTTGGCACTATTCACAGCACCATGAGTTGGCACTATTGTCAACACCACGAGTTGGCACTATTCACAGCACCACGAGTTGGCACTATTCACAGCACCACGAGTTGGCACTGTTCACAGCACCACGAGTTGGCACTGTTCACCGCACAACGAGTGGGCACTATTCACGACACAATGTGTTCAGCACTATTCACGGTCCTCGCGTCATTGCTGAAATCCCAGTAAGGGTATTACGGTCTTTTGGTCAGTTCACTCTTACCTTAAGAGTTTAACCCGAGCCTTTAGGGCATCATTCGACACTTAGAGAGTTTGAGAGAATAGAAGAAAGAGGAGAAGGCGATTCCAACCTAGGGTTTCCAGTTTGGAGAGAAATCAAAGGGTTTTTGAAACCCTAGATCAACCTCAAGCCCGTTTTCTTCAAGATTTCGGTTCAGGCATTGTGGAGCTCGCGATCCAAGCTAGGGCAGCAACTCACAGTTATTTGGAAAGAGGGTTTCTCCCTCATTTCTTCAAGGTCGATACTTTTTACTACCCTCCTAGTTATAGATCCTCTTTTCCCCTCATTTCTCTTTATTTTCTTTCACTTACACATGTGCTATGAGATGGATGAATGGTAGATGGTGAATGGTGAATGGAGATGTAAGGGGCGATTGGATGCCAGTGGTTGTGTGGTGATGATTAAAACGGGGAAGGGCATTGTTCCAATAATAAACATACATGTATGATTGAGTAAAACCATCTAGAAAAGCATGTTGTAGGGTAAATCCATAATGAACACACCATGTTTGATGAAATGCCAAGGTGAATACAGTGAGCTGTAAATTAGGAAATACATGCCTAATAAATTCTGAATATTGCTAGGGCCTATGATAGTGTGTTTCCTGTTTTCCCTAAATGCTATGAATATTGAATTGCTTAATCTTTGACGCTATATGTGTTGTGAAATTACCCAATGGTCATGTTTAAATTTAAATGCAAGTATGTACACGGTTCCCACGAGCACGGCATGCATGGCATGATTTATCGAGGTTTACAAGAACATGGTTAGAGGTGGGACATATCCTACGATATGTTTTACCTCGCTTTTCACAAGAAGACAAGAACCAACATTCCACGAGGGGTCTCCCCTCACTCACAAGTACATATCATGAAGAAGGGTCTCCCTTCCCTCGCAAGTACATACATATTATAAAGAAGGGTCTCCCTTCCCTCTCAAGGCATCTCACAAGTGCATCTCACAAGTTACATGATCACAAGCAAGCATGCATGACATGACACGACATACAAGAATCAAGCAAGATAGACAAGACAAGCTTTCAAGTACGAAAAGATATTTCAAGTCAAGTCAAGTGCACGATGTTTTCAAGAGGATTTATCAGTTTTCTACGAATTACAAGCATGATTATAAACTGCTTTACTTCCTTGTATGATATGAATTGTTTCCGTTTGACATATATAAATTGCTCCTGATTATGTATTGCCATTTTTATGCTATAATTGTTGGTTAGTATTTAGTACCCGCTGAGTATTCCTTGCTCAGCCGTACTTCTTATGTCGGCAGGTTCTGAGGGAGCTGTTGCTCCATTTGATGTTTGTGCTCCTGGTCCATGGGTGGAAGAGGAGTGCGTCGAGGAGCCTTTGGAGGAACCTCCCGTAGAGGGTTACCAATAGGTGGTTGTAGATTCTGAGTGGATTAGCTGTGGGTGAAATGAGAGTTAGATTTATGTATTTTGGCGGGCATGTCCGCACTTTCTTATGGATCGCTTTTTGTATAAAACTTGAATTTAAGTATGTATATACATAGAGGGTTGTTAGTCTTCCGCTGTGCCATGATAGAGTATGTTTTCGCTGATAATGTCCTCTATTGTATATGCTCTGTGGGTTTTTGCAGGATGGTTTGTCAAGCAAGTCATGTAAGCCATGATTAGTCGTCCAAAGTTCACTCTAACTCCTGGGGTGGGTTTTGGGTCGCGACAGAAGTGGTATCAGAGCTTAGGCTTTAGGTCTCTAGGGTTACTTAGAATCTTATACCACGGCTTGACAAGAGCATATGTTAGGAAACAAGTTAGGAAGAAAGTAAGTCGGAAGAGAGTCTTGATCCAAGTGTAAGACTAAACTTTAGTCTTAGTCTAAAATGGTTGCTTTAACCAAGTACGGGCCCTAGGTACGCTAGAACACTAAAGTATAAGTATAATGTGATGAATACTCTGATGACTTGATGTGATGTATATTAGTATTATGCAACTAATACAAATTGAATTATTGTGAAACGACATTGAAATAAACTGTGGTTTCAAGTGAGACTCATGTGATGCTATTGTGCTCAGGACTTTAGTCATGAGGCGGGGCACGCGGGGTCGTGGACCACACACCAGAGCTTCATCTTCTTCCAGAGATGAGGATGAGCAGCCGGACCTCTCTCAGGTCTTAGGCTCTATTACTGAGACACTCGCCATACTGGCGGCTCGGCAAGCTATACCATCATCGGCTGCACCTACTCCACCGCCCGCAGCTCCAGTACATCGTACCACTGGAGTTGAGGCATTCAGAAGATTGAGGCCTCCACCCTTCCATGGGAGTGTGGACCCTCTTGCTACGGAGGCATGGATCCTCCAGATGGAGAAGATTTTTGCGGTCCTCTCGCCTACAGAGGAGGAGAGAGTAGCATGGGCAGCTTTCATGCTAGAGAGTGAAGCCCACCATTGGTGGTTGTCCGCATTGAGGATGCGAGATCTGACCATGCAGGGTCTACCTTGGACTTGGGAGGAGTTCAAGGATACTTTTTACAAGAAGTATTTTCCGATTGGAGCACGGGAAAAGAAAGAGAGGGAATTCATCAACCTTGAGCAAGGTTCGATGTCTGTGGCCGCTTATGAGGCCAAGTTCTCGGAGCTATCACGCTTCGCGACTCACATGGTTGCCACCGAGGCAATGAAGGCAAGAAGGTTTGAGCAAGGGCTCAAGGATGTTATCATGGAGAAGTTTTCAGTTTTCAGACATGCTACCTACCCTGAGGTAGTAGACAAGGCCTTATTGGTCGAGGCCAATTCAGAGACAGTGTCCAAGAAGAGGGAGTTGGCGAGAGGCCAATCCAGTAGTTCAGCACCTCTAGAGAGGTGGGCCCGGACTGGTCCTTATCAGTATGCGTGGCCAGCACCACCGATGAGGCCATCTTATGCGCCTCCAGCTTCCCGGCAGTATGTGCCTTAGGCGCCGAGACCTCAGGCTCTTCCAGCCCCACGGCCTGTTGCACCTCAGACGATGAGGTATGCTCCACCTCCGGCCCCTCCAACTTATGCACACGAGGTCTGCACTTCATGCGGCCGAAGGCACCCTGCAGGGGATTGCCGAAGGGCATCGGGTGGATGTTTTCATTGTGGTCGCCAGGGCCATATGATCAGGGATTGCCCCAGTCGGCATTTACCAGGCCAGTCTCAGGGGATTAGTCCACCAGCACGCCCAGCAGGATCATATCAGGCGTCATCTCAGACTACCCGGTCTACACCACAGTCTCGCCAGGCGAACCAGGGGCGAGTTTTTGCCTTGATAGAGGGTGATGCACTCGCATCTGATGATGTAGTGCAAGGTACGCGGTTGTAGCTTATTTAATTATCCATAAATTAAACTGCTAAATATAAACTGATTGTGTACGTACTTGAAATGTTATATATGTATATATACCTACATGTATACACTGTTGATGCATGGATTGACGTAACTAGTTAAAATTTCAGGAACCCTACTAGTCAATGAGTGTTTGGCTCGAGTATTGATTGATACCGGGTCTACTCATTCGTTTGTCTCGCCGAGTTTTTCAGAAGGCTTTTCCGTAGAGCCAAGTCAGCTAGAACTGGAGTTAGCCATTTCGACTCCTCTCGGCAAAACAGTATAGGCAGATAAAGTGTACAGAAATAGTGTGGTCCAAGTTGGAAGCCACGAGTTGGCGGTTGGTCTCATTGTCCTTGGATTCCAAGACTTTGATGTTATATTGGGAATGGATTGGTTAGCAGCACATCATGGGCATGTAGCTTGCTTTGAGAAAATGGTACTCTTCAAGCCAATAGAAGGAAAGCCATTCCACTTTCGCGGGTTGAAAAGTAGATCTATTGCTCGTTTTGCGGCGTTGAGCTTAGCTAACCCCGAGGTAAAGGACTCATCGACTATTCCGGTTGTGAGTGAGTTCCTGGATGTATTTCCAGAGGAGTTGCCAGGATTGCCTCTAGACAGGGAGATTGAGTTTATGATCGAGCTTGCACCAGGCACAGCTCCTGTTTTCAGGGCTCCATATAGGATGGCCCCGATTGAACTTAAGGAGTTGAAGACTCAGTTGGAAGAATTACAAAGCCTTGGCTTCATTCGACCAAGTGTCTCACCGTGGGGTGCCCCAGTGTTGTTTGTTAAGAAGAAAGATGGCTCGATGCGGATGTGTGTCGATTACCGGCAATTGAACAAAGTCACTATAAAGAATAGGTATCCCTTGCCTAGGATTGATGACTTGTTCGATCAGTTGAAGGGAGCGAGATTTTTCTCGAAGATAGATCTTCGATCGGGTTATCACCAGTTGAAGATTAAGGCGGAAGATGTTCCCAAAACTGCTTTCAGGACTCGGTATGGACACTACGAGTTCTTGGTGATGCCTTTTGGACTCACGAACGCGCCGGCAGCCTTTATGAATTTGATGAACCTGGTGTTCCGGCCATATCTTGATAGGTGCGTGATTGTATTTGTTGATGACATTTTGGTCTATTCCCAGACACGGGAAGATCACACACGCGACCTATGCCTTGCTTTGGAAATGCTAAGAGAGCACAAGCTATACGCCAAACTTAGCAAGTGTGAGTTTTGGTTGGAAGAGGTTGCATTCCTAGGCCACGTTGTTTCTGCAGAAGGTATCTCGGTAGATCCGAAGAAGATCGAAGCAGTTATGAGTTGGGCGAGGCCCAAGAGTGTTACTGAGATACGCAATTTTCTTGGATTGACAGGCTACTACAGGAGATTCATAGAGGGTTTCTCTAGCCTTGCAGCACCGCTCACTTACCTGACAAGGAAGAACGCCAAGTTTGTATGGAGTGATAAGTGCGAGATCAGTTTCACAGAACTGAAGAAGAGGCTTACTACAGCCCCGGTCCTTACTGTGCCATCCGGACCTTTTGGGTATGAGGTGTATAGTGATGCCTCACACGTTGGACTTGGGTGTGTACTCATGCAGCACAAGAAAGTCATTGCCTATGCATCAAGGCAGTTGAAGGAGCATGAGAAGAATTACCCCACGCACGACTTGGAGCTTGCGGCGGTCGTGTTTGCACTTAAGATTTGGCGTCATTACCTTTATGGGGTGGAGTTCTATGTATTTACCGATCACAAGAGCCTCAAGTACCTCTTTTCCCAAAAGGAGCTGAATCTAAGGCAAAGGCGTTGGATGGAATTTCTGAAGGACTATGATTGTACCATTCAATACCACCCGGGTAAAGCGAATGTTGTGGCTGATGCTTTGAGTAGAAGACCTCAAGGGTTGTTAGCACATATGTTGGTTCAAGAATGGAAGCTACTAGAAGATTTGGAAAATCTGGACATCAGTGTGAATGACTCTGTCCGTGGTCCTACCTTGGAAAATGTTACGGTTCGGCCGTACATTATAGATTTGATCCAAGAATATCAAGCCATGGATGCTGAATTGTTGGCTTATCGGGACAAGGAAGTTGCTAAGGGTAGTGAGGGCTTCTCTCTCACTAGTCGGGGTGCTATCACATTCAAGGGAAGACTGTGCGTCCCAGCCAATGCAGATCTTCGAAGAGAAATTTTGGATGAAGCACACCGTTCGAAGTACACAGTGCATCCAGGGGGTACAAAGATGTACCGGAACCTCAAGAGTCACTTTTGGTGGCGGAAGATGAAGAGGGAGGTTGCGGAATATGTAGCACGGTGCTTAGTGTGCCAACAGGTAAAAGCAGAACACATGCGGCCCGCCGGTCTAGTGCATTCTCTTCTTATTCCCGAGTGGAAATGGGAGAACATATCCATGGATTTTATAGTTGGCTTGCCAAAGACGGCAAGGGGCCCAGATGCAATTTGGGTTGTAGTAGACCGTCTGACGAAGTCTGCGCACTTCTTACCTTACCGAACTACTTTCAACTCTAGCCAGTTGGCCGCTTTATACATCAAGGAAGTAGTGAGGTTACACGGAGTGCCCGTCAGTATTGTGTCAGATCGGGATCCAAGATTCACATCACGATTCTGGAAAAGCTTTCAGGAGGCTATGGGTTCCCGACTTGATTTCAGCACCGCTTTTCATCCACAGACGGATGGACAAACCGAGAGAGTGAACCAAGTCATTGAAGACATGCTTCGGGCTTGTATGTTGGATTTCAGAGGCAGTTGGGAAGAGCACTTGCCTTTGGTTGAATTTGCCTATAATAACAGCTATCAGGCAAGTATTCAAATGGCACCATTTGAGGCCTTGTATGGGCGAAGTTGTAGGTCTCCTCTCTATTGGGATGAGGTAGGAGAAAGGAAAGTACTTGGTCCGGAGTTGATTGAGCAAACTGCAAACACAGTTAAGATCATTCGGGATCGATTGAAAGCCGCTCAAGATCGCCAAAAACGCTATGCGGACACACGCCGTAGGGACTTGGAATTTCAAGTAGGGGATCAAGTTTTTGTGAAAGTATCTCCTAGCAAAGGGATCATGAGATTTGGAAAACGAGGCAAGCTCAGTCCTCGGTATGTTGGGCCTTTTGAGATTATCACCCGGGTTGGTGAAGTTGCTTATCGAGTAGCTCTTCCACCTCACATGGCCGCAGTTCACAACGTCTTCCATGTGTCTATGCTTCGGAAGTACATTGCGGATCTTTCGTATGTCATAGACTTGGAACCGTTGGAGGTTCGAGAGGACCTCACCTTGATTGAAAAGCCGGTTCAGATTTTGGATCGAAGAGATCAGGTACTTCGCAACAAGACAATCCCTTTGGTTCTTGTGCAATGGCAACACCATGCTCGGGAAGAAGCTACATGGGAGCGTGAAGCCGAAGTCAAAGCAAAGTACCCAGAATTAATTGAATGAGTTTTGTATGAAGTCTGTGCAGGACTTGTAATTCTGTTTTGATTTGTAATGCTAGTATCGTCTGAATTTCGAGGACGAAATTTTTGTAAGGGGAAGAAGATGTAGAGCCCCAGACCTTTTCATGCTTAATACATGACACTTTCGTTGTCATTTTCCATTTTTAAGAGGTATAATTAATAAATAAGGAAGAAATTGGAAATTTTGAAACGTCAGAAATGTTCCTCTTCAAAGTACGAACACAACGTAAGTTGAATCGTCAAAATCGGAAGAACGAGTCAAAAGATATGGCCAAAACAGTCTGAACCTGTAGGAAAACGTAGCTCGGTTATGCACTGAGGACGTAGCTCGGAAGGCACTAAGGACGTGCTCTGACGTCGTACTCTGATAACGTAGCACAGACAACGTACTCTGATAACGTATACTGTGTGCATCCGTTGTACAGCTCACAACAGGCACGTTGTACAACTCACCACGGGCACGTTGTACAACTCACCACGGGCACGCTGTACATAAGACAACGGACAACGAGTTGGCACTATTCACAGCACCACGAGTTGGCACTATTCACAACACCACGAGTTGGCACTATTCACAGCACCACGAGTTGGCACTATTCACAATACCACGAGTTGGCACTATTCACAGCACCACGAGTTGGCACTATTCACAGCACCACGAGTTGGCACTATTCACAGCACCACGAGTTGGCACTATTCACAGCACCACGAGTTGGCACTGTTCACAGCACCACGAGTTGGCACTGTTCACCGCACAACGAGTGGGCACTATTCACGACACAATGTGTTCAGCACTATTCACGGTCCTCGCGTCATTGCAGAATTCCCAGTAACGGTATTACGGTCTTTTGGTCAGTTCACTCTTACCTTAAGAGTTTAACCCGAGCCTTTAGGGCATCATTCGACCCTTAGAGAGTTTGAGAGAATAAAAGAAAGAGGAGAAGGCGATTCCAACCTAGGGTTTCCAGTTTGGAGAGAAATCAAAGGGTTTTTGAAACCCTAGATCAACCTCAAGCCCGTTTTCTTCAAGATTTCGGTTCAGGCATTGTGGAGCTCGCGATCCAAGCTAGGGCAGCAACTCACAGTCATTTGGAAAGAGGGTTTCTCCCTCATTTCTTCAAGGTCGATACTTTTTACTACCCTCCTAGTTATAGATCCTCTTTTTCCCCTCATTTCTCTTTATTATCTTTCACTTACACATGTGCTATGAGATGGATGAATGGTAAATGGTGAATGGTGAATGGTGAATGGAGATGTAAGGGGCGATTGGATGCCAGTGGTTGTGTGGTGATGATTAAAACGGGGAAGGGCATTGTTCCAATAATAAACATACATGTATGATTGAGTAAAACCATCTAGAAAAGCATGTTGTAGGGTAAATCCATAATGAACACACCATGTTTGATGAAATGCCAAGGTGAATACAGTGAGCTGTAAATTAGGAAATACATGCCTAATAAATTCTGAATATTGCTAGGGCCTATGATAATGTGTTTCCTGTTTTCTCTAAATGCTATGAATATTGAATTGCTTAATCTTTGACGCTATATGTGTTGTGAAATTACCCAATGGTCATGTTTAAATTTAAATGCAAGTATGTACACGGTTCCCACGAGCACGGCATGCATGGCATGATTTATCGAGGTTTACAAGAACATGGTTAGAGGTGGGACATATCTTACGATATGTTTTACCTCGCTTTTCACAAGAAGACAAGAACCAACATTCCACGAGGGGTCTCCCCTCACTCACAAGTACATATCATGAAGAAGGGTCTCCCTTCCCTCGCAAGTACATACATATTATAAAGAAGGGTCTCCCTTCCCTCGCAAGTGCATTGCATAAAGAAGGGTCTCCCTTCCCTCTCAAGGCATCTCACAAGTGCATCTCACAAGTTACATGATCACAAGCAAGCATGCATGACATGACACGACATACAAGAATCAAGCAAGATAGACAAGACAAGCTTTCAAGTACGAAAAGATATTTCAAGTCAAGTCAAGTGCACGATGTTTTCAAGAGGATTTATCAGTTTTCTACGAATTACAAGCATGATTATAAACTGCTTTACTTCCTTGTATGATATGAATTGTTTCCGTTTGACATATATAAATTGCTCCTGATTATGTATTGCCATTTTTATGCTATAATTGTTGGTTAGTATTTAGTACCCGCTGAGTATTCCATGCTCAGCCGTACTTCTTATGTCGGCAGGTTCTGAGGGAGCTGCTGCTCCATTTGATGTTTGTGCTCCTGGTCCATGGGTGGAAGAGGAGTACGTCGAGGAGCCTTTGGAGGAACCTCCCGTAGAGGGTTACCAATAGGTGGTTGTAGATTCTGAGTGGATTAGCTGTGGGTGAAATGAGAGTTAGATTTATGTATTTTGGCGGGCATGTCCGCACTTTCTTATGGATTGCTTTTTGTATAAAACTTGAATTTAAGTATGTATATACATAGAGGGTTGTTAGTCTTCCGCTGTGCCATGATAGAGTATGTTTCCGCTGATAATGTCCTCTATTGTATATGCTCTGTGGGTTTTTGCAGGATGGTTTGTCAAGCAAGTCATGTAAGCCATGATTAGTCGTCCAAAGTTCACTCTAACTCCTAGGGTGGGTTTTGGGTCGCGACAGACTTATTCTTTGCCATAATCTTGGCTTCCTTCATGTAGAGGTTGAATCAGATGCTCAGTCCCTTGTTCAAGCTTGGAAGGGATCTTATAGCCATCCGTGGAATGTATGGTATTGGAATAAGAACATTATCCAAGTGATGAACATTTGCTCCTCTATTTCTCATATTTTTAGGGAAGCTAATATGGTTGTTGATTTTCCAGCAAATTATGGTTGTAGTTCCCAGCTTTCAGGTGAATTTTTTCCTAATGAGGAAATTCCCTCTCTTCTCATCTCTCTTATTTTGCATGATCAAGTAGGTTTGGGCAATGTTAGATTGGTTATGAACGAGTAATTTTTTGTTCTATAGGGGTAAGGTTTATGTCCCACCTTCTTTTGCTTTCTTTTAGGTGTGTTTGTTGGGGTAAGGTTTTATGTCCCCTGATCGGTCCTATATGTTACACATATATGCACTTCAAACTTAACTTGTTAACTTTTTAGAGTAATCTTTTATATCATTTCAAGCTACTTGGTTATTTTCAATGAAGTCAGGTTCATGCAAGGAAAAGAAGATTAAAAACAAAGATTAAAGGTTTCCAAAAGGCTCAAACAAGGTTCACCCAGTTAGAAAAAGAAGAAAGAAGAATTCTGGACAATTTTATAACCTGTGATATATCGCAAGTCAGGCTGTGATCAATCGCAGGTCAGCTGCGATAGATGGGTGAAGCCTGTGATGGATCGCACATATGGCAGAGAGTTTTGTTAAAATTTTCTCTGTATGCGATCGATCACAGGTGTTGTGCGATCGATCGCACTTCGGTGTTTTTGGCTAGTTATCTCATCCGGATTTGAAGAATTGGAGTCCTAATGGGTTACTAAGAACCCTAATCTGAAAAGAACCCTTCTCCATATAAATTGAAGACCTTGTGGACTAAAAATAGATGAGAGATTTTGAATCAAAGGAAGAGAAGGAGCTCTGGAGATCAAGGAAGCCATGAAGAAGAGTTCATCAATTTTGTCTATGAAGATGATGTGCTCCTCCCTCGCGATGAACTAATTTTTCATTCTAGGGTTTCGATGAAACCCTAGCTAAGTAACTGTGTATTTTATTTTGTTTTATTTTTTATTTCTTATTTGTAAAACATTGATTGTATAATAAGAGGGCTGTTTCAACAATCAAATTTATTTGATTTATATTCAATTTCAATGGAATTCTTATCCTTGTCTTAAGTGTTATGAAATTGAAATTGAACCTACTTGTGTTAATTTTCGTTAGAATTTCAACATAGGTTTTATGCAATGGTTTTAATATATCAAGAGATTAAATCATAAGATATTTTATACTAAGGGAAGACGAGTGATTACACAATCGTAGATTAGTGTGTATCATTCGTTCTAACCGAAGATACGATATACTTAGGGTTTGATCCCTTGAACTTTTCTTGATCAGTTTAAAGGGGATGTGCTATCACTCTAACTGGAATGTTTGCAAATCAAGAGGTTTGAATGAATTCAGAATGTGATTAGTTATGAGGTTAGTGGTGGATTCGATCATCTTAGATCTTCTCTCCCAAGGAATTAAAGCCCAGTAGTTGATAATTAATTTAGAAATCTTAAGTAGTTTAATTAATTGTTTTAGTTTAATCAAGCAAAATATCAATTGTCCAAATCATTAGTTTAGAAATAATTTTGATAAAAGTCTACGAAACCAGCGCAATCATCAAAGGTTCGATACCCTTACTAGTACTATTCTATGGAATTATTACTATAAGGAATAATTAAAATTGCGTAACGACTAATTTTTGGCACCGTTGCCGAGGATTGCTGGAAAGGTCTAGTTGTTAATTTGATAGATTAAATTTAAATTAATTATCTAGAAAAAAAACCAAAAATATTTTTATTTTATTTAATTGGAAATATTTGTGTTTTCAGGTACCGAATCGCTCATACTAAAAAGATTGAAAAAGCTTGTTCAACATCTTAGAAAGCAGGAGAGCTTTGTAAATATTTACTTTCTTAAGTAGATATTTTATTTGAATTTGGTGTCTGTTAAACATAGAGTATTTCCATAGGGTGTATGCACGGTAGAAGGTCTTTTAATCCTGAACTATTCCCCTTGATTCTGAGTTAGAGCATACTGCTAGGTTCCTCAAGGCTTCTGCCTTATTCGAATCGAATTCAGAAGCTAATGCTTCTACTATTCCTACAACGAACTTAGAAGCTATTCCTTTCCCTAACATGACAAAAGAATAGGACCCAATGAAATCATTGAAGGAGTATTTTACTCCTTATACATATTCATCCCCTTCATGCATCAGGTTGCCGAATACTACAGTAGCCCATTATGAAATTAAGTCCAGCATCATTCAAATGATACCATCTTATCATGGACTTAATAATGAAGATCCTTACAAACATCTTGATGAATTTCATGAGATTTACACTACTTTTAAGTTGCATGGATTTTCAGATGATGCCCTTAGATTGACCCTCTTCCCATTCTCTCTAAAAGATAAAGCCAAATATTGGCTTAACTCTTTAGAGGCCAATTCTATTACCACATGGGCTTAAATGTAACAAGAATTTCTTATGAAATTTTTTCCCATTGGCAAAACCAATTTGATAAGGCGAATCATCATAAGCTTTGCTCCAATTGATGGTGAGCTATTTCATGAAACATGAGAGAGATTCAAAGATCTTCTCCATAAGTGTCTCCACCACCAAATTCCAAAGTGGCAATTAGTCAAATCTTTCTATGATGGATTGCCTCAACCCAACCATCAATTGGTTAATGTCTCTTATGAAGGGACATTTACGATGAAAAATGATAATCAAGCATGAGAGATTTTTGAAAATCTGAGTGAAAACTCTCTCTACCATGTCTCAAATAGTCGTTCTGAGAGACATTCATTTTCCTCAAATCATAAGAGAGGCATCTATGAAGTGGGCACTTCCATAAATGTTTCATCTAAAGTAGATGAATTGTCTCGCAAACTGGATAAACTCATGGCTTCAGGGCCACCTTCTTACACACCTCCTCAACCAACTCCTAATCAGAAAGAGGTCTGTCCAATTTGTTGTAGCCTTGAACATTATGTTCAAGAGTGTCCCTCTGCTACCCAATTCACGGATCTTGTCCAAGAGTATGCAAATGCTGCGTATATCCACCTAGGTAATGATCCTTACTCAAACACTTATAACCCGAGTTGGAGGAATCATCCTAATTTTTCATGGCAGCCTCAAACTCAAGGGAATAATTTTTTCCAACCTCAAATGCCATTCAATCAGCCTTTTCATGGTCAACCAAACTACCATTAACCCCAATAATTTCAACAGCCAACTCCTCCTAACTTTAACCAAGGAAATCTATTTTTTGAGGAGAGGGTATTGAATGCTCTAAAAGGCTTGGAAAACAATAGTCAATTGCTTAACTTGCACTCTCAATCCATTCAAAAGTTTGAGTCCCAAATGGGATAACTTGCTAATGCTATCAATAGGAGAGTGGATGGAACACTTTCAAGTCAACCTATGAGTAATCCCAAAGGTGTTAATCAAGTCAATGAGATAAATCATGAACAAGTTCAGGCTGTGACAACCTTAAGAAGTGGGAAAGTAGTTGAAGATAAGGTTAGGGAGAAATCGGGCAAGAAAGACAAGCCCAATGTAGGACCTTCTGAAATTAAGGGCGAGGGAAGATTACCAATAAAAATTATCAAGGTCCTTCTTCCACTCTAGATCCCATTCTCGAGGCACCCTATATGTCTAAAGCCCCATATCCGACTTATTTGAATGATTCCTCACCCTTTGATAAAAAGGGAGTAAAGATGGAAGACATGATTGAGGTCTTCAAACAAGTTAAGATAAATCTACCTCTGCTTGATGCAATCAAGCAAATTTCAGCTTACTCCAAATTTTTGAAGGATTTGTGCACTCAAAAGCGTAAATCAAGGACTCATGTGTCCAAGAAAATCCTTCTAACCGAGCAAGTGAGCTCTTTGCTTCAACATACCACTCCTCCTAAATTTAAAGACCCGGGTGCACCTACCATCTCATGTATCATTGGTGAACACTCCATTGACCGGGCCCTCATTGATTTAGGAGCAAGTGTGAATTTGCTCCCTTACTCGGTTTATGGGAAATTAGGCTTGGGTGAACTCCGTCCTACATCAGTCATTCTGTAACTAGTTGACAGATCAGTTAAAATCCCTAGAGAGATAGTTGAGGATGTCCTCATTAAAGTCGACAAATTCTACTTTCCGATCTACTTTCTAATTCTTGATATGGAACCGATCCGAAATCCCACTAAGCAAATCCCCGTGATCCTTGGTCGACCGTTCTTGGCTACAGCCAATGCATGTATAAATTGTCGAACTGGGGTGATGGATGTGTCTTTTGGGAATATGAAGATTCAGTTGAACATTTTCAGCACATCCCAGCAACCTCCTCATAATGATGATGAAGAATGTTTTTTGGTCGATTCTATCGAAGAGATGGTATAGGATTCACTTCTTTACATCTTATCCAATGACCCATATGAAGCATGTCTGTCTCATTTTAATGCAGATGAATTTGATGTGGAAGGATCCATTGAAGAAGTCAACCATTTGCTGAAATCAACTTCTCAAGTGGATTTCCAAAATTGGAAAGCCAGGAAAGAGCCATTACCTCTCATCTCTAATACTCCTTCCATCTCATCCTTAGAGGCCGCACCTACTCTTGAGTTGAAGCCACTTCCGGTTTCACTTAAATACACCTTTTTAGAACCAAAGAACACTCTCCCTGTCATCATAGCATCTAATCTAACTGATGAGCAAGAGAGTCAATTGATGGTTGTGCTCAAAAAGCACAAACGAGCCATGGGGTGGACCAAAGTAGATTTGAAGGGAATCAACCCTTTCGTGTGTATGCATCACATCCATCTTGAAGAGGATGCTAAAACTTCAAGGGAAGCACAACAGAGGTTGAATCCCAGTATGAAAGAGGTAGTGATGAAAGAGGTCGTGAAGTTGCTAGATGTGGGTATCATATACTTCATCTTAGCTAGTAAATGGGTGAGTCCCATTCAAGTGGTACCAAAAAAGTCCAGTATCATTGTAATTACTAATCTGGAAGGAGAAGTTGTTCCAACATGCGTCACCATGGGTTGGCGAGTGTGCATTGATCATAGGAAACTTAATTCCATGACTAGGAAGGATCATTTTCCACTTTTATTCATGGATCAAATCCTAGAAAGGCTAGCAGGCAAAAGTCATTATTTTTTTCTGGATGGTTATTCCGGATATAATCAAGTAGCTGTCTATCCTGAAGATTAAGAGAAAACTACATTCACATGCCCTTTTGGCACTTTTGCTTATAGGCACATGTCATTCGGACTTTGCAATGCACCCGTGACTTTTCAAAGGTGTATGATCTCTATTTTTTCTGATATGGTAGAAAAGTTTCTTGAGGTTTTCATGAATGACTTTTTCATTTTTTAAAACCTCCTTCGAAGATTGTCTCCAACATTTATCATTGATTTTGCAATGATGCGAGGAGACAAATCTTATATTGAGTTGGAAGAAGAGCCATTTTATGGTTCAAGAGGGTATTGTGTTGAGACACATTGTATCCAAAAGAAGTATAAAAGTAGACAAGGCCAAGATCGACCTTATAGCGATTCTTCCTCCACCATCCACGGTGAGACAAATTTGATTTTTTCTAGGCCATGCGGGGTTTTACCATCGCCTCATAAAGGACTTTAGCAAAATTTCAGCACCCTTGAGCAATTTGTTATGCAAGGATGTTCCTTTTTCCTTTGATGAAGCTTTTGATAAGCTCTGTACTCTACTTTCTATAGCCCCTATCATGCAGCCCCCGGATTGGTCACTCCCATTCAAGCTTATGTGTGATGTCTCAGACAATGTAATCGGGGTTGTTTTAGGGCAAAGGGTGAATAGAACCCCACATGCTATCTACTATACAAGTAAGACTCTCTCGGATGCTCAGTTACATTATACCACTACCGAGAAAGAATTACTAGCTGTAGTTTTTACCCTAGAAAAATTTCGATCCTATCTCTTAGGGTCCAAAATCTTAGTGTACACTGATCATGCCGCCTTGCGGTATCTCCTTTCCAAGAAGGACACTAAGCCTAGGTTGATTAGATGGATCTTTCTTCTTCAAGAGCTCAATCTAGAGATCCAGGACAAGAAGGGTTCCGACAATGTGGTCACTGACCATTTATTTAGAATCCTAGTCGACTCTTCACTAAAGCCTTGTCCCGTCTATGACACTTTTCCGGATAAGCAACTGTTTGAGGTAAATCAAATTCAACCACCATGGTTTGCTGATATTGTAAGCTACCTTACAGTTGGACAGATTCCATCTTCATGGTCTAAGCAAGACAAATCCCACTTCTTTTCTCAAATCAAGTTCTATTTCTGGGAAGATCTGGAATTATTTAAGTATTGCTCCGATCAAGTGATCCGAAGATGTGTGCCTAAGAGTGAATTCCAGAGTATCCTTACCTTTTGCCACTTTCTTGCATGCGGAGGTCATTTTGGAGGGAAAAAAACTGCAACCAAAGTCTTACAAAGTGTTTTTTATTGGCCTTCAATCTTTAAAGATGCCCATGACTTTTGTTGTGCTTGTTTAAGGTGCCAATAATTAGGTGCAATGTCCCGGAGAAACATGATGCCTCTATCCCTGATTCTAGTTGTTGAACTTTTTGATGTATGGGGTATAGATTTCATGGGTCCCTTCCCACCATCTTTTGGATTTGAATATATATTGGTGTCGGTGGACTATGTCTCCAAGTGGGTGGAAGCGGTTGCTACTAACACTAATGATCACAAAGTTGTGGTCAAGTTCCTTCAAGAGAATATCTTTAGTCGATTTGGCACACCAAGAGCAATTATAAGTGATGCAGGGAAATATTTCATAAATTGATATTTTGAGGCTCTCATTCTCAAATACTCCATCACTCATAAAGTAGCTACTTCTTACCACCCCCAAACGAGCGGCCAAATCGAGGTATCAAATAGGGTGAAAATTGTGAGATCTGATCGAAAAGATTGGTCTATGAGGCTTAATGATGCCCTTTGGGCTTATTGTACGACTTTTAAGACCGCAAATGGAATGTATCCTTATCGCCTCGGTTTTGGAAAAGCTTACCACCTTCCGGTGGAGTTGGAACATAAAGCCCTTTGGGCCATTAAGAAGTTTAACTTCGATATGGCACTAGCGAGATCAAACCGGAAACTCTGACTCTCTGAATTGGAAGAGATGCATAATGACGCATATGAGAGTGCTAAAATCTACAAAGCTAAAACCAAAGCTTTTTATGATAAGACCATCTTATGAAGGTCTTTTCATCCCAATCAAAAGGTTTGGCTTTTCAATTCTAGATTATGCCTCTTCCTTGGTAAGCTTTGTTCTAGATGGGATGGGTCCTATATTGTGACCACAATATTCCCTCATGGAGCAATTGAGCTCAAAGACCCCAAAGATGGAAATTTTTTCAAGGTAAATGGGCAAAAGATTTAAACCCTATGTTGAGGGTATTGTATCTGGTGATTTGATTGAAGCCTTAGTGTTGCATGATCCCGTCTACCAAGACGATTGATTCATTTGAGGTTTTCCGGCTGAATACGTAAAACTTAACGCTTGTTGGGAGGCAACCCATCAATTCTTTAGTTTCCTTAGAATAAGATCGAGTCTAAGTTTGGGGTGGATGCAAATCCCCCCCCCCCCCCAAAAAAAAGTCCATCCTTATACCCATAGTGTCTTGTTAAAAAAAATAAAATAATAATAAAATATTTTTAGGTCTGCGATAAATCGCAGACAGGGTGACTGTATTCTAGACCCTCTTGGCCAGAAGTGCAATCGATCGCTCTTCCATGCGATAGATCGCATATAGGAGATCAAATTCCAGAATAATTTGGGCTGGTGTGTGACAGATCGCATACTAGTGCGATAGATCGCATACAGGTACCTCCCATTCTAGTAAGTCACTACCCTTAGTGCGATCTATCGCACTTGCTGTGCGATCGATCGTAGATATCCAGATTCGTTTAAAATGCCCAGCCCGCATCCATTCTTCTTCCAGTTCTCTCCTATTCTCTCTCACTTTGTCTTCCATTTTTCATCCCAATCTCCTCATTCATTCTCCATTTGTACTTGAGGTGAAAGCTTCACACGGGGTATTGGGTTTATGTGAGCTTTGCTTGAAAGGTACACTCCAAATTTCTCATCCAAGTCCATTTTTTTCCTATTTTCTTTTGTGGATTGTGTTGTGGATGGTTGTGTGGGATGCCGGGAGGGCCGTGTGATTTGATTTTGAATGGTTGTGTGGGAGGCCAGGTGGGCCGTGTGGTTGGATTGTGTGTGTGAAATTGGGTTGTGAAGAAAGACGCTCACCAACTGTTTGTTAAAAAGCATAAAAGAGATTTAAACCTTATTTTCAGATCAAATGGCCCCCAAACGCAAGAAGTTAGCCGAGAAACCTAGTTCTAGTGCACCCCAGCTTAGTTCTAGTGTACCTACCCTGGCCCAAAAGGACCAATCGATTAGAAAATTTACCACTTGGGAGGTTACCCCTCAAACCCAATTCCACATTGAGTATTTTCGACGGTGTCCAGAAACGGGACCAACTATAGTGGAATTGGAGAATAGTGGTCTCCAATGTATTCTAGTATCCCCTGCTAAGGCCTACCCGAGGTTGGTTCTCCTATTCTATCAAAATATGGTTCAAATTGGAAAGAATAAGAAGGCGACCGAGGATGAAGGGGATGAGGATGAAGATGAGGTAGAAGAAGAGGTACAGGATACCTTGGACGTTATCGTCGAGGGGCGTACTTTTGGGGTTACCATAGATTCTATCGCCCAGGCCATAGGATACCCGACTAATTCCTATCATGGGTATCCTTATAGGACTGCACCACAGAGAGCTGCCACTCGACATGAGATTATCAGAGAGTTGTGTGGGGGGAAGTATCAGAATGACAGGCAGAACTGTACTAGTAGGTCCTACCTCCCCCCAAGACTATGGTTTGTAGATTCTGTTTTCCGGCGCAACCTGTACCCTATAGGTCAGATTACAGAGAAGCGGGGTGCCTTATTTGATGCCCTCTATGAGATGTGGAAGGGGTATTGGGTTAATACGGCCGAGTATATTTACAGGACTATGCAGAGGATATTGCATGAGGCAATTAAGACCCAAAAGCAGGGTAGTGTGAGCTGGCACTTGCTTTTTGGGAATGTCATTACCCAGTTGTTGCGATTTCAGGAGCATATCATTGATGAGGATGAGCCCGAGGCTAGGATTTTCAATTTTGGTAAGAGGCCGTGGGATAAAATTTATAATGCACTGAAGAAGGCAAGAAAAGGATCCCTACTGCGGAGCACCCGAAGGAGGAGATTAGAGATGCTCAGCCTGATGTCGCCATGACCCCTCCACCTTCACCGGTATCAGATCCCCACTTTTCTACCCATGCTTTTCAGCCTCCCCCATCACCACAGTTTAGTACATAGCCTGAGGCCCCGGTTTACTTGACTCGTCAGGAGATTTTAGAGTACCAGGCTGTGTAGGCTCAACGATGGGAGGCTTAGCGTAACTACCCGGTTGTGCAGGACGAGAGATGGGAGGCTCAGTGTAACTACAAGTTGGTACAGTAGGTAGAGATCCAAGAGTTCAGGGATCAATCAGCTTAAAGATGGAGGCAGGCTGATGCTTTTTATGATGAGGCGAGACAGCATTGGGATATGGCTGATCAGTTTTATGCTCCAGGCCATACTCCTCCCCCACCTCCTCCTCCTCAGTGATAGAGTTCTAGTCCATTAGTTTTTATACTTCTTTTTGAGTCAGTTGTAAGGAGTTTTATTTGAATCCGATGTAAAGAGTTTACCTCTTTTTCTTTCCTTTCTTAGTAATGTCTGATACTTAGATACTCTTGTCTTACATATTGATACAAACCAATGTTTTAAAACCCAGACTGAACACTAACCTGGTCAAGGGGGCGGGTTGGTCTAAACCGGTCAGACCATCGGGTCAATCCGGGTTAACCTAATGACACTAAGTAATGCCATAAAAATATTTAATATTAATATTTTTTTTCTTATTAACAGATTTGATTCGAGATATATTATTTTTTGGGTGATTCAAGAGATTAAAATAATACATAATTTAAATAAGAGGAAGCAACTCTTGAAATCAATGGAAAACCCCGATTATGAACTAATAAAAAATGAGATTATTATTCAAAATTTCAGAACTAAGCAAAAAAAAACATATACAAACCCTTCAATCAATAAAAAAAAAGAATGGTTTGATCATATCTCACATTGGCTTGAGTTCTACTTTTGTTTAATATATTGTATTTTAGGATAAATAAGTAAAAAAAAATACATTTTTCCATGACCCGAACGGTCCAACAAAAATTGCCTGGGTCGACTGGGTCACACCGGTTTGGGCAGTTTTCACTAGGTCACCCCGGTTTTAGTAGTCAGCTCATGAAATGACCAACCCAACCCACTAAGGTTACCGGGTCTCGGGTTAACCAGTTCGACCCATCGGTCGGGCCCGGGTTTTAAAACACTGACGCAAACTATTTCTCTTGATATATATAATGGTTTTTTGTATCTTTTATTGTCTATTTTTTTGTTGAATGCTACTAACTCTGTTAGGTGTCTTATGGAAGAAGTTTGTGGAGACTTTCACTGTTAATTTTTTTTATTCCCCAAATTTCTATTTTTTTTCATGCAGTGCATTTCACCAGTCAGGTATTATTGTTCTAATCCCTTCTGTACTTTATTTCTATTTTTACATTAAAGACAATGTAAAGTTTAAGTTTGAGGTTGGGAAATAATAGGCCAGGCTATTGTTTTTGTACTATTCTTGGATATTGTGCAAACATGAAATAGGGTAGGACATGCAAACATTGAATATTTTTTTGGATTGTTCTATTCTAAATTTGAAAGATTGTGATGCATATAGGGTAATCCAAATCTTATTGGTAGGGTTAATTTTGAGAACACATTATCCCAAATACACACTGTTTTTAACCCTTGACTGAACTACAAAAGCTTAAAATTTTTCCACAGTCATGAATACACTTTGAAATCTGCACGAGCACTCTAATATATTGTCTAGTGGAATTTGAAACCACATTAATCGATTAGAGCTTTTGTTAACTCAAAGAAATTGGATGACCTAGAAATTGAACACCAACCATGGCTAAATTGAAAATTTGATAGAAGAATGGGTTACCTGATCAAGTTTTACACTTAGTAATTGGGCCTCTTACCTCACTAAGCAAAGAGAGTTTGCGTCAAATAGTGTAATTTTTGGAATTGACAAAATAACCTAGTGTGACTAGTTTAAGTTCGTAGCCTATTTAACTCGAGTTAATAAGCCCTTAGTGGTGTCTTTACACCTGGTGCCCTAAAGCCGTTTGGTTTGGGAGTCACCGGCCTAACACTTGCTACCTGGGTTGTCTAGAGTGCCTAATGGACTTAGATTTTGCACAGTCACACTTATAAAAAAAAAATTGAAAGCCTTGGGGTTGGGAGTTTAAATTGAAAGAAAATTCAATAACAAGTGAGAAAACAAAAAAACTGTTGAAAAGTAAGGTTGAGATCACACATTCGATTGTTAGTACACATTACACATCAAAGAAAGTTCTGACAAATCTTTTATAAGCTGAATTTTTCAGAATTGGTTAAGAATAGTGTGAAATTGAGAATGTGGAGAGTTGATAATTCAACCTTGTTGTAATTTGTGGATTATCTTGTATGTATTGTGATTCTAGAAAGTTTGGAATATGATTCAATCACTGTTTTGAGATTTGCATGTTTTACTTGAGCATATTACACAATTACAGGGTAGTACAAATGTTTGTGGGTATCATCACTGTAAACCTTCACGAGACTTCACTCATCCTCTAAGGCCACCTAGGGGTTTAAAAGGCTTGTTGCATATGCAAAATGCAACCAGGGATCCCACGAAAGTGGATGTAGATATAGTTTAGGTTAGTTATTAGTTTTAGTTTTATTTTATTTTTCATTACTCGAGGACTAATAATGTCTAAATTTGGGGTTGTGATCGGTGCTATATGTTACACATATATGCACTTTAAACTTAACTTGTTCACTCTTTAGAGTAATCTCTCATACCATTTTAAGCTACTGGGTTGTTTTCAATGATTTCAGGTTCATGCATGGAAAAGAATATTAAAAACAAAGATTAAAGGTTTTCAAAGGCTCAAACAAGGTTCACTCAGTTAGAAAAAGAAGAAAGAAGAATAACCCAGGATAGATTGCAAGTCAGGCTACGATAGATCACAGGTCAACTGTGATAGATGGGTGAAGTTTGCGATGGATCGCACATATGGCAGAGAGTTTTGTTAAATTTTCTCTGTATGCGATCAATCGCAAGTGCTGTGCGATCGATCGCACTTCAACGTTTTTGGCTAGTTATCTCATCCGGATTTGAAGAATTGGAGTCCTAATAGGTTACTAAGAAACTCTAATCTGAAAAGAACCCTTCTCCATATAAATAGAAGACCTTGTGGACTAAAAATAGAGGAGAGTTTTTTAATCAAAGGAAGAGAATGAGCTCTGGAGATCAAGGAAGCCATGAAGAAGAGTTCATTAATTTTGTCTATGAAGATGATGTGCTCCTCCCTCACGATGAACTAATTTTCCATTCTAGGGTTTCGATGAAACCCTAGCCAAATAACTGTGTCTTTTATTTTATTTTTTATTTGTAAAACATTGATTGCATAATGAGAGGGTTGTTTCAACAACCGGATTTATTTGATTTATATTCAATTTCAATGAAATTCTTATCCTTGTCTTAGGTGTTATGTAATCAATTTTATTTTATTTTCTTTAGAATTTCAACATAGGTTTTATGCAATGGTTTTAATATATCAAGAGATTAAATCATAAGATATTTTATGCTAAGGGAAGACGAGTGATTACACAAACGTAGATTAGTGTGTATCATTCGTGCTAACCGAAGATACGATATGCTTAGGGTTTGATCCCTTGAACTTTTCTTGATCAGTTGAGAGGGGACGTGCTATGACTCTACTGGAATGTATGCAAATTAAGAGGTCTGAATGAATTAAGAATAGGATTAGTTATGAGGTTAGTGGTGGATTCGATCACCCTAGATCTTCTCTCCCAAGGATTTAAAGCCCAGTAGTTGATAATTAATTTAGAAATCTTAAGTAGTTTAATCAAGCAAAAATTAATTGTCCAACTCATTAGTTTAGAATTCATCTTGATAAATGGCAATGAAACCAGCGCAGTCCTCAAAGGTTTGATTCCCATACTAGTACTATTCTACAGAATTATTATTATAAGGAATAATTAAGATTGCGTAACGACCATCCCCCCTCTCCTTTTTTTCTTTTTTCGGGTCTTTGTGGGGTAAGGTTTTATGTCCCCCTCCCCCACATCTTTATTTATTAATAAACCGGTAGGGGTCTACCAAACCCCCCACTCCACTTGAGTAGCTTTTATTAAAAAAAAAATTTAATTTAATATCTTAAGTTGGGTAATCTATCAGCGACAAATTAGCAAACTAATGGAGTATGTTATTACCATTCTCTTGCTCTTACAATTCCTCTTTTCATCCAGCTAAAAAAGGCTGCAATAACATATCATGGTAGTGGGATAGCTTACATCATCATTCAGGACATGCTAAAAAACACCATCATCATTTATAAATGGATTCTGTTATAGTTTCCTTAAAATCCTTTCTATAAAACATGTTCTGTACTAGTGGAATAGCTTACGTCATCATTTATAAATTGATTCTTGGTAGCATTTTGTGCTTTATTTGTCTATTTCAATATAACATTGTAAAAGCAGGTGCATGGAGCAGTACAGTAGAAGACCATGGAGAAAGTCGCCCTGGTCCTTTACTCCAAAACGAGGCCAGTCCTCTTCTCATGTCGATGCTTCACAGCCAGTGGGCACGTACAGGATCAGGTTCAGACAGCCCATCATGAGCCAGCCCAGTCTATGCCACCACAATCTACAAAAGGTACATGCATTTGCTATTTTCTTTACTTAGGATATGAAATTTACAGTTGATGCAACCTATTGTATTTATTTAAGTTTTTGCCATTTTGTACAACGATATCATAGGTCAGATGGACAAAGGGACCGAACAGACTTCCACCACCACCCCCACCACATGTAGGACACACCACCGTGCCTATTATTGCGTGAGGACAGCCTATTGACACTATCGCGACTTCATTGACATGGTTCATTGGGGTATTGGCTCGAGACGTGGATGTCATCCCATTGGGGACATACCATGACTGGAGGCATATCCTAGATGAGATGATTCAGGACATGATGGCTAGAGTTTTGGTAAGACAACTTCCTTCAATGGTTCAAATTTTATTAAAGCATGACAGATTAACTGGACATTGCATACACCGTTATCTCTAATTATTTTTTTTGCAGAGTCATTTTGACATCCCCGACCCGCGCACGAGGTGTTGGGTGGTTTAGAAGTGTAAAACTTTGTGGAACGCTTGGAGGAAGAGGTTGTTTGATAAATTCTATGATGATGAGCTCCCACTAGCGGTGTAGTGTTGGACATTATGCCCTGAATTTTCATTTAGATTGTAAGATTCTTATTGATTAGATTAATAAAGACATCTTCTTTATCTACTATGAATTCATTATGGGTAATTGACCAAGATCATGAGATGATATGAGATATCGAACAAGGTCCCTAAGATATATTGTAAGAAAGTTATGTGATAGGTATTGGACTATCACAGGCAAATATAGCTTCCCAGTTCCTTATACCTTATAGAGTCACAGCTATAGGTGAAGCTGGGCACTTCACTTATATGGCTGACATAATGCTAAGATGTTCCCAATGTAGAACCCCGGATCTCGCTTTCTTAGCCTGTGAATAGTGCTATGAATAGTGATCATGTAATGAAATTTTCTGAATTTTGAGATAAAAAGTCCCGGTAATAGTTGTTTATATGTTAACTAAGCTCACGTAATTTTATGGGATTTTATTCATATGATTAGAATGGTTTTCAAGCAATGTAAAAAGTTACGAAGAATCGGATTTATCGGGTTTTGCCTAGAGCTGGAAAATCAGATTTTGAGTTATGAGGAATTGGATTTTCTAAATATTTTTATTGGATTCAAATGGGGGTTACTTCCTTATTTTAATTTAAAACTTAAAGTTAATGAAACATTAACTTAAATGTTTTAAAGTAAAATAAGTATAGGAGTAAGTATAAGAAGGGGAAAGAACAAAGCATAGGCCAAAAACAGAAGAGCAGGGGAAGAAAACAGGCAAAACCAGTCGACCGATTTTGCTACCGGTCGACCGAACAGCCACCGGTCGACCGAACCTCGCTACCGGTCGATTGAATGCACAAAAATTTGTATAGGTTTTTCAGGCAAAGAGGGGTCTTTTGACCGGTCGACCGATCATGCTGTTTTTGCCCTTGGCCGATCTACTGTTCCATTGAGGGCCTTTTCGGTGTTTCCTAACCACCCAATTGGGTCTATAAAAGACCCAATTTCGTGCCTTAGGGTTTCAAGAACCCTAGAACACTAAGAAAAGAGAAAAGAGAGAGAAAGAGAAGAGAAGAAGGAAGAGGTGCTTGGCTTTTTGGTTTTTGAGGGTTCTTGAGTTAATTTCTCAACATCGGAGGCGGTCCTTCTCACTCCTCAACATTTCTAAAGTGTTTTAGATCAAAGGGTTGATCTAGGAAGGTAGATACACTCTACTAAACTTAGTATAGTTATGTTTTATGCTAGGTTTCAAGTTTTGGGAGGATTTTATAGGGAAATTAAGGTCTTGGATTTGTTATTGATAAACCATAATTAAGATAAGTTATATTTAAAGTTCTTGTTTAAATCTTGTTCACAAATGATAAAGGAGTTTTAATCGGACTTTTTTCGGAAAGAGATTTTGCTCGATGTTTTGGTTTTTAAGTATTGTGCTCAAAGTATTATGATTAGCTCAAGGTCTCAAAGCTTACTCAATGAAAGAAATGAACTCGTCTTTAAGGTGTTCTGAGAAGGGAATCACTTTGAAATCTTGTAAAGTATGAACTCATCTCTAAGGTGTTCCGAGAAGGGAATCACTTTGAAAGCTTGTAAAGAATGAACTCGTCTCTAAGGTGTTCCGAGAGGGAAATCACTTTGATAGGTTTTGAACTCGTCTCTAAGGTGTTCCGAGAAGGGAAACACTTTGCTTGTAAAGAATGTCTCAAAGTCATGATTGTAAAGCCTTGTTTAGAAATATGATTTGAAAAGCTTGCATAGTATATGTTTTGAAAAGTATCAGGGTTTCTGCTCTACGATTTCGAAGTATGTTGGTTTAGTCGACTTGGTTTTAATTGCTCGCTTTACTTGACTTGAAAAACATGTTACAAATTTCTATTATGGCTTACTAGCTTTAGTAGTTTGTAGACACTGAGTATTCCACGCTCAGCCGACTATTGACTTCGGCAGGTACACATGTTCCTTTCGATGTCTGTGGCATGGAGCCTTGGATAGAGGAAGAATACTATGATCCGGAGTCCTCTATGGACCACTACCAGGACGATGGATCGCTGGATAGGCGGCATGATTTTGATTTCTGTTGAGAGAGAGAGAGTATCCTTGTATTTTGATAAGTATTGAGAGTGGGGCTTGTCCACTACATGCTTCATATTTTGGATATGTGTTTTGTTGGTTCAGACTTGATGTCACGCCCCAAAATACCCCCTAGGAGTTAAGGGATATTTTAGAGGTGACTACGTGTACCTGTCAAACCATCCTGTAATGCAAGAGGCTAAACATAATATAATTCAATGAAAATCAGAGCGCGGAAACTAAACATAAGTGCGGAAGCATAAGCCAACTTTTTCTTTTCTTCTATAACTCCAAATAGTATTCCAAGTTAACATATACCAAATACAATCAAAGTAAAGGTGGACATGCCCACCTATCAAAATACAAAAGGAACTCTCTAATCCTCTCCTCTCAACAGTAGTCGAGGTATGGCCACACATCCAAGTCCCCATCCTCCTGAGACTGCCATGGGATAGGTGGCTCCCTCTCCTCTACATACTCCTCCTCGACCCAAGGGTCGGGGTCGAGGACATCCACAGTACCTGCCGACATAAAAGTACGGCTGAGCATGGAATACTCAGCGAGTACAAACTACTAGCTAACCATAACAATAGCGAAAGCATAACAATAGTGAGAAATACAAGATATTAATTTAAAGCAATAGTAAAAGCATAAGATGCATAGCCATATCTTGACATGCGTGTATGAATGCAAAAACCTCGGTAAAACTCATGTCTCGGAAACCCTTTTCGTGTCTCGGTCAAATCATGTATGTGTATCGTGTCTTGTCTTGTATTTCATGTCTTGATTTGTTCTTGACTTGTATTTCATGTCTTGATTTGTTCTTGACTTGTATACTTGTGAGCCAGAGGCTAGCACCCTTCCTTGGGCTACCAACCTCCTTGTCATGTTCTTGTTCCATTTCTCTTGTGAGCCAGAGGCTAGCACCCTTCCTTGGGCTACCAACCTCCTTGTCATGTTCTTGTTTCATTTCTCTTGTGAGCCAGAGGCTAGCACCCTTCCTTGGGCTACCAACCTCCTTGTCAAGTTCTTGTTTCATTTCACTTGTGAGCCAGAGGCTAGCACCCTTCCTGGGGCTACCAACCTCCTTGTCATGTTCTTGTTTCATTTCTCTTGTGAGCCAGAGGCTAGCACCCTTCCTTGGGCTACCAACCTCCTTGTCATGTTCTCTCTTGCATTTCACTTGTGAGCCAGAGGCTAGCACCCTTCCTTGGGCTACCAACCTCCTTGTCATGTTCTTGATTCATTTCATATACAAATACAATCTTGGAAAAACCCGGTTTCATGCATGCATGCGTGCTTGTGTGCTTGTCAATAGTGGTAATCATGATGACATACTTGAACGGGCGGATCACATGACTATGGCATTTCAATCCTTAACATAGTGGTATGAAAATTTAGGCAACATATAGCACATTTGAGCAATTTATCATTTCTAAGAACAATTACACAATTTCTATTTCCATTTTCTTCATTAAGTCCATTTATCCCTTGTTTAGTCATTTTATCAAACACATAGCATGCAAGGTTCCTTAATGGTTCATCTTCTTCTTTTTAGTGCCTACTTTCCATCCAAAAATCAAGGTATGTTCATTATTGGTAAAGTACCCATCCACCATTTCCATCACACACATCACCCAACATACACCTCGGCATCCAATCGCCACATCAACACCCACACACATCCATACCTTTTTCTTATCTTATTTAGGTTCATTGGAGATGATACATTTCATATGGGAGGCAAACATAATAGTATAAATCACATTTCATAAGGAAAAACCTAGATTTATTGCTAGGGTAAGTTAGTAGGGTGTACTAACCTTGAATCAAGGCTTGATCCTTGGTAGGGGCCTTGATTGAAGCTCCAACTTGAAAGATGAAGCCTTTGCTTGAAAGAAGCTTGAGTTGGGGAAGAAACCCCTTTCAAAAACGTGCTTGGGTTGCTGCCCTAGCTTGGAGAATGAGTCCCCACACGAGCTTGAGCCTTGAACTTGAAGCAACTCGAGTTGGGGTGAGCTAGGGTTCTTAAACCCCTTTGATTTCTTCTCCAATGGAAAACCCTAGTTGCAAATCCCCTTCTCCTTTCTCTCTATCTCTCAAAATCCCTTAAGTTCTGTGAATGAAGCCCTAAAGGCTCGAGCAAGCCTTAAGGAGGAAGGGTTTAACCCCCAAAAGACGAAAAAGCCCTTAATGAAAATTCTGAAAAACACGAAGACCGAGCGATCGGCGGTTATGACCGATCGATCGGTTGCCTTCCGATCGATCGGTGTTTATGACCGATCGACCGGTCAAAAACTCACTCTCTGGAAAATTTCCCCATACAAAATTTCTGACCGCGCGATAGCTACCGATCGATCGGTTATGGACCGATCGATCGCTGACTGGACCGAGCGATCGGTCTTCTGTATGTCTGGACTGTTTTGACCATATCTTTTGACTCGCTCGTCGGATTTTGACGATTCAACTTGCGTTGGGTTCGTCTTTCGAAAACGAACATTTCTGACGTTTCGGAATTTCCGATTTCTCCCTTATTTAATAATTTGACTACAAAAACGGCCAATTAGCTACGAAGGTGCCATTCATTAAAGACGAAAAAGTCCGGGGTGCTACATTCTCCCCCCCTTACAAAAATTTCGTCCTCGAAATTTGGACAATGCGTGCTTTACAATTTAAACAACTTAGCATAACAATTTGAAACAAAATTACAAGTCATACATAAAATCATTCAAACAACTCGGGGTGCTTTGCCTTGACTTCGGCCTCACGTTCCCATGTAGCCTCTTCTCGAGCGTGATGTTGCCATTGCACGAGAACTAGCGGAATAGTCTTGTTGCGAAGTACTTGGTCTCTTCGATCCAAAATATGAACCGGCTTCTCAACCAAAGTGAGATCCTCTCGAATCTCAACCGGATCAAGCTCGATGACGTGAGAAGGATCCGGGATGTACTTCCGAAGCTGGGAGATATGAAACACGTTGTGGACCGCCGCCATGTGAGCGGGCAAAGCAACACGGTAAGCCACCTCGCCAACTCGAGTAATGATCTCGAACGGACCCACATATCTCGGGCTAAGCTTGCCTCTCTTCCCGAATCGCATAACACCTTTGGTCGGTGAAATCCTTACAAACACAAAATCACCGACTCGGAATTCAAGATCCCTCCTTCGGTTGTCGGCATAGCTTTTCTGTCTATCTTGTGCGGTCTTTAACCTCTCCCGGATAAGCTTGACCCTATCCGCGGTTTGTTCAATTAACTCGGGGCCCAAAATCTTTCTTTCTCCCACTTCATCCCAATACAACGGGGATCTACAACTTCTTCCGTACAAAGCCTCGAAAGGCGCCATTTGTATGCTTTCTTGATAACTATTGTTGTAAGCGAATTCCACCAAAGGTAGGTGATCTTCCCAACTTCCCTTGAAGTCTAGCATACATGCTCGGAGCATATCTTCAATAACCTGATTCACCCTCTCGGTTTGCCCGTCGGTCTGTGGGTGGAAAGCTGTGCTAAAGTCTAACCGGGAGCCCATTGCACCTTGAAAACTTTTCCAAAACCTGGATGTGAATCTTGGGTCTCTATCCGACACAATACTCACTGGCACCCCATGCAATCGGACTATTTCTTTGATGTATAGCTCCGCTAACTGGTTGGAGTTGAATGTAGTCCGGTATGGTAAGAAATGAGCGGACTTCGTGAGTCTATCAATAACTACCCATATAGCATCGGTCTTCTTGACCGTCTTCGGCAATCCCACGATGAAGTCCATAGAGATATGTTCCCATTTCCACTCGGGAATAGGGAGAGACTGCAAAAGACCTGCCGGTCTCAAATGCTCCGCTTTCACCTGTTGGCACACCAAACACCGTGCCACATACTCCGCAACCTCCCTCTTCATGTTTCGCCACCAAAAGTGACTCTTGAGGTTCTGATACATCTTTGTCCCTCCGGGATGCACTGTATACTTAGACCGGTGAGCCTCGTCCATAATCTCTCTCCGAAGGTCTACATTGGCTGGGACACAAAGTCTTCCCTTGAATGTAATAGCACCTCGGCTAGTGAGAGAGAAGTCCGTACTACCCTTGGCCACTTCCTTATCCCTGAAAGCCAACAAGTCAGTGTCTGTGGCTTGATACTCCTGGATCAAGTCTATAAGGTACGGCCGAACTGTAACATTTGCCAAAACCGGACTGCGGACAGAATCGTTCACACTGATGTCTAGATTTGCCAAATCGTCTAACAGTCTCCATTCCCGCACCAACATGTGAGCCAACAACCCCGATGGTTTCCTACTCAGAGCATCTGCCACCACATTTGCTTTTCCCGGGTGATATTGGATAGTGCACTCGTAGTCCTTTAAGAACTCAATCCAACGCCGTTGTCGTAAGTTTAACTCTTTTTGGGAAAAGAGATACTTGAGGCTCTTGTGGTCCGTGTACACATAGAACTCCACCCCGTACAGATAATGTCGCCAAATTTTAAGTGCAAACACGACCGCCGCAAGCTCCAAGTCGTGAGTGGGGTAGTTCTTTTCATGCTCTTTCAACTGCCTTGACGCATAGGCAATGACCTTCTTGTGTTGCATTAGGACACACCCGAGTCCGACGTGCGAGGCATCACTATACACCTCATACCCAAAAGGTCCAGATGGCACAGTAAGGACAGGGGCTGTGGTGAGGCGTTTCTTCAACTCTTGGAAACTTACTTCACATCGGTCACTCCAACTGAACTTTGCATTTTTCCTTGTCAAGTAGGTGAGAGGTGCAGCCAAACTGGAGAATCCCTCCACAAATCTCCGGTAGTAGCCTGCCAATCCGAGGAAACTACGTATCTCCGTAACGCTCTTGGGCCTCTCCCAACTCATGACTGCCTCAACCTTGGCTGGATCTACAGAAATACCCTCGGCCGACACCACGTGTCCAAGAAATGCGACCTTCTCTAACCAGAACTCGCACTTACTCAATTTGGCATATAGCCTATGCTCTCTCAACATCTCCAGAGCGAGGCGGAGGTCTCGTGCGTGATCTTCCCGTGTCTGGGAATACACCAAAATGTCATCAATGAATACAATCACGCATCGATCCAAGTAAGATCGGAATACCCGGTTCATCAAATCCATGAATGCCGCCGGTGCATTCGTTAGCCCAAAAGGCATGACAAGGAACTCGTAATGCCCATACCGAGTCCTAAAAGCCGTCTTCTGAACATCTTCCGCCTTGATCCTTAATTGGTGATACCCCGATCTAAGATCAATTTTGGAGAAGAATCTCGCTCCCTTCAGTTGGTCAAACAAGTCGTCTATCCTTGGCAAGGGATAACGATTCTTGATAGTTACCTTGTTCAACTGACGGTAGTCTATACACATCCTCATAGACCCGTCCTTCTTCTTCACAAAGAGAACCGGAGCTCCCCACGGCGAGACACTTGGTTGGATGAAACCAAGTTGTTGTAACTCCTCAATTTGCTTCTTCAATTCTTCAAGCTCTATCGGGGCCATTCTATATGGGGCTCTTGAAATTGGAGCGGTGCCCGGAGTAAGTTCTATAGCGAATTCAATCTCTCTATCAGGAGGTAATCCGGGAAGTTCTTCCGGGAACACGTCTAAGAACTCACTCACAACTGGAATAGCCGATGAGTTTTGTGCTTCTGGGTGTGCTATACTCAAGGCTGCGAGGCGAGCAATGTCCCTCTCTCTTAATCCTCGGAAGTGAAAAGGCTTACCCCCTTCCGGCTTGAAATTCACCATCTTTTCAAAACACGCAACATGCCCGTGATGGCTTGCCAACCAATCCATACCAAGAATGACGTCAAAGTCTAAATCTTGGAAACCCAGGACGATAAGGTCGGCTAACAATTCATTCTCCCCCACTTGAACCACACTATCCCTGAATATCTTGTCCGTATCAACCGACTTGCCGAGTGGAGTTGCAATGGTCAACTCCCGCTCCAACGGAGTAGCCTCAGTCGAAAAGCCCTTTGCAAAACTTGGGGAGACAAAAGAGTGAGTAGATCCTGTGTCTATCAACACTCGAGCGAGACACTCGTTCACTAATAAAGCGCCTGTGCGATTATGTAACTAATATCAGTAGATTTCAAATAACAAGCATCATACATAGGTAACCCTTAGTATAGAAACTCACAAAGCAAACTATAGAAATTTTACACAATTTAAATTCTAGAATTCGTGCGTACCTTGCACGACATCGTCGGATGCACGTGCGTCTCTCTCGGATAAGGCAAAGACTCGGCCCTGTGTGGCTGGGCGAGGAGGCCGGGTAGACTGTGAGGCCCTCGAAGCCTGAGAAGAGCTAGGCTGAGATGTCTGCCTAATCGGGGGCCTGCTCCCCGAAGACTGAGCTGGCATTAGACGTCGGGGACAATCCCGAATCATGTGGCCCTGGTCGCCACAATGAAAACAGCCTCCTGTAGCCTTCCGACATTCCCCTGCTGGATGCCTCCTTCCACAAAGGGTGCAGACATCATGTGAATAAGTGGGAGGAGTATAACCCGTAGCCTGAGTCACTGCGGGGCGAGGAGCATACGAGGTAGCCGGGCGAAAAGCCGGTGGAGTAAAAGGGCGGAGAGCCTGTGGTGCCGAGTACATCCTCTGTGACTGAGCCGGCCCTGCGAACTGATAAGACATAGTCCTAGCTCTCTTCTCCCCTGAACTACTAGACTGTCCCTTCTCTATTCCTCTTCTCTTAAAGAACTCTTCGGAATTAGACTCGGCCAACAATGCTTTGTCCACAACTTCTGAATATGTCTCATGTCGGAACATTGAGACACGATCCTTGAGGTAGGCCTTCAACCCCCTCTCGAATTTTCGGGCCTTCATAGCCTCGGTAGCTATCATGTGTGGAGCAAATCGAGATAGCTCTGAGAACTTGGCTTCGTAAGCCGCTACAGACATATTACCTTGCTCCAAGGTAATAAATTCAATTTCTTTCTTTTCTTTCATCCCAACCGGAAAGTGTTTCTTGTAGAAAACCTCCAAGAATTCACCCCATGTCCATTCTTGGCCTTGTCGGGTCAACTCTCGGGTCCGGAGTGCAGACTTCCACCAATGGTCGGCCTCGCCTTCAAGCATAAAGGCAGCCCATGTGACTCTCTCTACTTCCGTAGGTGCCAAAACCGAGAATATCTTCTCAAGTTGCCGAATCCAACCCTCGGCAATAAGTGGATCAATGCTTCCACAAAAAGTTGGAGGCCTCATCCTCCGGAAAGCTTCTATCCCGGCTTGGGCTCGATTAGGAGGAGCCGGTATAAGTGCCGCATTAGGCGGGGTGGCCGGTTGCCTTGCCGCCAACATAGCCAAAGTCTCGGCTATGGATGCGAATGCCTGGGCAAAGTCGGGTTGATCATCACCCGATGGAGCATCACTTCCATTACCCCTCGTGTTGTACCCGCGACCCCGAGTATTGCGTCTCATGATTTCTCCTGAGAACGACAATACAACATGAGTCTAACTTGGATACGCATTTAGTACAATTTCGCAATTCACTTAATACATATTCATCAAGCACATTGAATAAGTACAACACAAATAATGTACACATGGTATATAACACAATAGCATAACATACAATCCGTGTTCCTAGTGTAGGACTCTATGTTCGGTTGAAGTTCAACCCATTTTGACTAAGACTAACTTGTTAGTCTATACTTGGAATACAACTCTCTAAGGTGATTCTAATACCTTGTTCAATCATCTAAGTGACCCTAGGGACTCTAATGCCTAGAGCTCTGATACCACTTCTGTCACGCCCCAAAATACCCCCTAGGAGTTAAGGGATATTTTAGAGGTGACTACGTGTACCTGTCAAACCATCCTGTAATGCAAGAGGCTAAACATAATATAATTCAATGAAAATCAGAGCGCGGAAACTAAACATAAGTGCGGAAGCATAAGCCAACTTTTTCTTTTCTTCTATAACTCCAAATAGTATTCCAAGTTAACATATACCAAATACAATCAAAGTAAAGGTGGACATGCCCACCTATCAAAATACAAAAGGAACTCTCTAATCCTCTCCTCTCAACAGTAGTCGAGGTATGGCCACACATCCAAGTCCCCATCCTCCTGAGACTGCCATGGGATAGGTGGCTCCCTCTCCTCTACATACTCCTCCTCGACCCAAGGGTCGGGGTCGAGGACATCCACAGTACCTGCCGACATAAAAGTACGGCTGAGCATGGAATACTCAGCGAGTACAAACTACTAGCTAACCATAACAATAGCGAAAGCATAACAATAGTGAGAAATACAAGATATTAATTTAAAGCAATAGTAAAAGCATAAGATGCATAGCCATATCTTGACATGCGTGTATGAATGCAAAAACCTCGGTAAAACTCATGTCTCGGAAACCCTTTTCGTGTCTCGGTCAAATCATGTATGTGTATCGTGTCTTGTCTTGTATTTCATGTCTTGATTTGTTCTTGACTTGTATTTCATGTCTTGATTTGTTCTTGACTTGTATACTTGTGAGCCAGAGGCTAGCACCCTTCCTTGGGCTACCAACCTCCTTGTCATGTTCTTGTTCCATTTCTCTTGTGAGCCAGAGGCTAGCACCCTTCCTTGGGCTACCAACCTCCTTGTCATGTTCTTGTTTCATTTCTCTTGTGAGCCAGAGGCTAGCACCCTTCCTTGGGCTACCAACCTCCTTGTCAAGTTCTTGTTTCATTTCACTTGTGAGCCAGAGGCTAGCACCCTTCCTGGGGCTACCAACCTCCTTGTCATGTTCTTGTTTCATTTCTCTTGTGAGCCAGAGGCTAGCACCCTTCCTTGGGCTACCAACCTCCTTGTCATGTTCTCTCTTGCATTTCACTTGTGAGCCAGAGGCTAGCACCCTTCCTTGGGCTACCAACCTCCTTGTCATGTTCTTGATTCATTTCATATACAAATACAATCTTGGAAAAACCCGGTTTCATGCATGCATGCGTGCTTGTGTGCTTGTCAATAGTGGTAATCATGATGACATACTTGAACGGGCGGATCACATGACTATGGCATTTCAATCCTTAACATAGTGGTATGAAAATTTAGGCAACATATAGCACATTTGAGCAATTTATCATTTCTAAGAACAATTACACAATTTCTATTTCCATTTTCTTCATTAAGTCCATTTATCCCTTGTTTAGTCATTTTATCAAACACATAGCATGCAAGGTTCCTTAATGGTTCATCTTCTTCTTTTTAGTGCCTACTTTCCATCCAAAAATCAAGGTATGTTCATTATTGGTAAAGTACCCATCCACCATTTCCATCACACACATCACCCAACATACACCTCGGCATCCAATCGCCACATCAACACCCACACACATCCATACCTTTTTCTTATCTTATTTAGGTTCATTGGAGATGATACATTTCATATGGGAGGCAAACATAATAGTATAAATCACATTTCATAAGGAAAAACCTAGATTTATTGCTAGGGTAAGTTAGTAGGGTGTACTAACCTTGAATCAAGGCTTGATCCTTGGTAGGGGCCTTGATTGAAGCTCCAACTTGAAAGATGAAGCCTTTGCTTGAAAGAAGCTTGAGTTGGGGAAGAAACCCCTTTCAAAAACGTGCTTGGGTTGCTGCCCTAGCTTGGAGAATGAGTCCCCACACGAGCTTGAGCCTTGAACTTGAAGCAACTCGAGTTGGGGTGAGCTAGGGTTCTTAAACCCCTTTGATTTCTTCTCCAATGGAAAACCCTAGTTGCAAATCCCCTTCTCCTTTCTCTCTATCTCTCAAAATCCCTTAAGTTCTGTGAATGAAGCCCTAAAGGCTCGAGCAAGCCTTAAGGAGGAAGGGTTTAACCCCCAAAAGACGAAAAAGCCCTTAATGAAAATTCTGAAAAACACGAAGACCGAGCGATCGGCGGTTATGACCGATCGATCGGTTGCCTACCGATCGATCGGTGTTTATGACCGATCGACCGGTCAAAAACTCACTCTCTGGAAAATTTCCCCATACAAAATTTCTGACCGCGCGATAGCTACCGATCGATCGGTTATGGACCGATCGATCGCTGACTGGACCGAGCGATCGGTCTTCTGTATGTCTGGACTGTTTTGACCATATCTTTTGACTCGCTCGTCGGATTTCGACGATTCAACTTGCGTTGGGTTCGTCTTTCGAAAACGCACATTTCTGACGTTTCGGAATTTCCGATTTCTCCCTTATTTATTAATTAGACTACAAAAACGGCCAATTAGCTACGAAGGTGCTATTCATTAAGGATGAAAAAGTCCGGGGTGCTACATTCTCCCCCCCTTACAAAAATTTCGTCCTCGAAATTTGGACAATGCGTGCTTTACAATTTAAACAACTTAGCATAACAATTTGAAACAAAATTACAAGTCATACATAAAATCATTCAAACAACTCGGGGTGCTTTGCCTTGACTTCGGCCTCACGTTCCCATGTAGCCTCTTCTCGAGCGTGATGTTGCCATTGCACGAGAACTAGCGGAATAGTCTTGTTGCGAAGTACTTGGTCTCTTCGATCCAAAATATGAACCGGCTTCTCAACCAAAGTGAGATCCTCTCGAATCTCAACCGGATCAAGCTCGATGACGTGAGAAGGATCCGGGATGTACTTCCGAAGCTGGGAGATATGAAACACGTTGTGGACCGCCGCCATGTGAGCGGGCAAAGCAACACGGTAAGCCACCTCGCCAACTCGAGTAATGATCTCGAACGGACCCACATATCTCGGGCTAAGCTTGCCTCTCTTCCCGAATCGCATAACACCTTTGGTCGGTGAAATCCTTACAAACACAAAATCACCGACTCGGAATTCAAGATCCCTCCTTCGGTTGTCGGCATAGCTTTTCTGTCTATCTTGTGCGGTCTTCAACCTCTCCCGGATAAGCTTGACCCTATCCGCGGTTTGTTCAATTAACTCGGGGCCCAAAATCTTTCTTTCTCCCACTTCATCCCAATACAACGGGGATCTACAACTTCTTCCGTACAAAGCCTCGAAAGGCGCCATTTGTATGCTTTCTTGATAACTATTGTTGTAAGCGAATTCCACCAAAGGTAGGTGATCTTCCCAACTTCCCTTGAAGTCTAGCATACATGCTCGGAGCATATCTTCAATAACCTGATTCACCCTCTCGGTTTGCCCGTCGGTCTGTGGGTGGAAAGCTGTGCTAAAGTCTAACCGGGAGCCCATTGCACCTTGAAAACTTTTCCAAAACCTGGATGTGAATCTTGGGTCTCTATCCGACACAATACTCACTGGCACCCCATGCAATCGGACTATTTCTTTGATGTATAGCTCCGCTAACTGGTTGGAGTTGAATGTAGTCCGGTATGGTAAGAAATGAGCGGACTTCGTGAGTCTATCAATAACTACCCATATAGCATCGGTCTTCTTGACCGTCTTCGGCAATCCCACGATGAAGTCCATAGAGATATGTTCCCATTTCCACTCGGGAATAGGGAGAGACTGCAAAAGACCTGCCGGTCTCAAATGCTCCGCTTTCACCTGTTGGCACACCAAACACCGTGCCACATACTCCGCAACCTCCCTCTTCATGTTTCGCCACCAAAAGTGACTCTTGAGGTTCCGATACATCTTTGTCCCTCCGGGATGCACTGTATACTTAGACCGGTGAGCCTCGTCCATAATCTCTCTCCGAAGGTCTACATTGGCTGGGACACAAAGTCTTCCCTTGAATGTAATAGCACCTCGGCTAGTGAGAGAGAAGTCCGTACTACCCTTGGCCACTTCCTTATCCCTGAAAGCCAACAAGTCAGTGTCTGTGGCTTGATACTCCTGGATCAAGTCTATAAGGTACGGCCGAACTGTAACATTTGCCAAAACCGGACTGCGGACAGAATCGTTCACACTGATGTCTAGATTTGCCAAATCGTCTAACAGTCTCCATTCCCGCACCAACATGTGAGCCAACAACCCCGATGGTTTCCTACTCAGAGCATCTGCCACCACATTTGCTTTTCCCGGGTGATATTGGATAGTGCACTCGTAGTCCTTTAAGAACTCAATCCAACGCCGTTGTCGTAAGTTTAACTCTTTTTGGGAAAAGAGATACTTGAGGCTCTTGTGGTCCGTGTACACATAGAACTCCACCCCGTACAGATAATGTCGCCAAATTTTAAGTGCAAACACGACCGCCGCAAGCTCCAAGTCGTGAGTGGGGTAGTTCTTTTCATGCTCTTTCAACTGCCTTGATGCATAGGCAATGACCTTTCTTGTGTTGCATTAGGACACACCCGAGTCCGACGTGCGAGGCATCACTATACACCTCATACCCAAAAGGTCCAGATGGCACAGTAAGGACAGGGGCTGTGGTGAGGCGTTTCTTCAACTCTTGGAAACTTACTTCACATCGGTCACTCCAACTGAACTTTGCATTTTTCCTTGTCAAGTAGGTGAGAGGTGCAGCCAAACTGGAGAATCCCTCCACAAATCTCCGGTAGTAGCCTGCCAATCCGAGGAAACTACGTATCTCCGTGACGCTCTTGGGCCTCTCCCAACTCATGACTGCCTCAACCTTGGCTGGATCTACAGAAATACCCTCGGCCGACACCACGTGTCCAAGAAATGCGACCTTCTCTAACCAGAACTCGCACTTACTCAATTTGGCATATAGCCTATGCTCTCTCAACATCTCCAGAGCAGAGGCGGAGGTCTCGTGCGTGATCTTCCCGTGTCTGGGAATACACCAAAATGTCATCAATGAATACAATCACGCATCGATCCAAGTAAGATCGGAACACCCGGTTCATCAAATCCATGAATGCCGCCGGTGCATTCGTCAGCCCAAAAGGCATGACAAGGAACTCGTAATGCCCATACCGAGTCCTGAAAGCCGTCTTCTGAACATCTTCCGCCTTGATCCTTAATTGGTGATACCCCGATCTAAGATCAATTTTGGAGAAGAATCTCGCTCCCTTCAGTTGGTCAAACAAGTCGTCTATCCTTGGCAAGGGATAACGATTCTTGATAGTTACCTTGTTCAACTGACGGTAGTCTATACACATCCTCATAGACCCGTCCTTCTTCTTCACAAAGAGAACCGGAGCTCCCCACGGCGAGACACTTGGTTGGATGAAACCAAGTTGTTGTAACTCCTCAATCTGCTTCTTTAATTCTTCAAGCTCTATAGGGGCCATTCTATATGGTGCCCTTGAAATCGGAGCGGTACCCGGAGCAAGCTCTATAGCGAATTCAATCTCTCTATCAGGAGGTAATCCGGGAAGTTCTTCCGGGAACACATCTAAGAACTCACTCACAACTGGAATAGCCGATGAGTTTTGTGCTTCTGGGTGTGCTATACTCAAGGCTGCGAGGCGAGCAATGTCCCTCTCTCTTAATCCTCGGAAGTGAAATTCTTGAGCGACGATTACAAAGGAATGTATCTTTCCACTTCACCACCTCAGAAAGGGGAAGTGCTCCCCGGACGGGCTGGACTCTGGGGTGAGCAATTTGCTGGCTTTGCATTTCTGTTGTATGTCCGGTTCTCCAACCATAAATCATACCTTCTTCAGACGAGCGGTTCCCCTGGTCCAGTTCTACTATTTCCTCGCTAAGCCTGGAAGTTTGTCTCTTTAGATCGTCTCCATTCAGTTTTGGAAACGCTTCTAGAAGTTCGATTTAGTAGAGAAAACACAATAGTCGTCCGCTAAATCTCGTGACGTATATGGCGAATCCAAACTCGAAGTCTCTGGTGGAAGTATGGTGGGACCATTAGGCCGAGCAAGAACTAGTACAGCTTCTCCAAGTAGTTAAAGGGAGCCTTTGCTTTGTTGATTTACGAGCCCGACACGTCCAACTTTCTCGCGTCCTCTGATAAATGCGGCGCTTTTCTGTACTCCTTCCCATTTTTTTTGAAAAATGAGCTTGGATTGAGTCCTGGCTGAATTTTCGCACTATGGTCCCCCCAGCATCATAAAGCAAATTCTGAGGGTAACGTAACCATTGTGGGAAAAAATCCTCTCTCGACAACCAAAATGGTCCAAGAGATAAACTGGCATTGAATGTCCCTTTTCTGTTCTCATTGCTGTACTTAAGACCCCTAAGAAGCTCTCCCAGGATCATCGGGACGACTGACCCTCCACTACGCATGTCTTTGACTACCCCCACCAATACAGATTCAGCAATACTGAGGTTTTTTGGGAAAATAAGCTGAGCTAGAACAATCCATGTAAGAACATTGAGTGTTGACTCGGATTCAGCTTCAGATGCGCTAGGATCCCACGAAGGTCTATACATATCCCACAGTTTGTTCATTTCAACCCTTGAGTAAGTACCTTTGGCATTGTTGGGTAATCGGTCAGGCTTGATGTGTAAGAACTGCGCGAGCTCAAGCTGGTAATTTGTTCTGTATCGGGGTAAGATAGCAGGACCATCAATATCAAGCCCTAAGATGCGTTTAACTTCTTCGATCGTCGGACACATCTCATTTTTCCCAAAACGGAAAACCACACTTTTAGGATCCCAACAAAGAATCGCCGCCTTGACTAAACGCCAATCAGGATCGATCAAAGCAAGGTCTAAAATATTTCCTACATGGTATCTCTGTATCCAAACTAGGCGACGGGCAGAGTTAAGGCCTTGAGCTGAACTAAAGATTGTAGCTGTGTCTCTGAGTTTGGCATCGCAAGCAGCACGCATATCCAACTTGATTGAAGGACCTAGGCCTCCCGGCTTAATTATTCCTGAAGGGCCTGCCATCTAAACAATAGTGCACAAGTGAGACTCTATACAGGTGCTGCATGATGATGCAAAACTTTTGAGAATGTTTCTTTTTTTTTGTTTTTTTTTTTATTATTTATTTATTTTTTTTTTTTTTTTTGGTGTGGCATTACATATGTAAACTAATAGGGTGGGTGGACAAAAGCCCAGTCCACTAACTTGGGTTTCCAAGACCTATTAGATTAAGGTAATAAATGAATAAGGGGATATCCATTTATATCTGGATTTTGAATCTCATATGTAGTATCACGAAAGAGTTTTTCCTTCTTTTTTTTTATTTTTTTATTTTTTATTTTAGTCAAGACATATGTAAACCAATGGGGTAGGTATAGAGGTCCAACCTACTACCTTGGGTTATTGGAAACCGAAGCCCATTAAGTTTAAAACAAAAAGGGATAAATACATACCCATTTATTATTTGAGGTTAGGACCCCCATATGTAATGATTTAAATAAGCGGGTAAGGGGTTTATTCAATCACACATGGCTCATCAAACATGGTTCACACATGCCCTCTTTCTTGAATGAACATATGGGTACAAAAAGATACCCTAATATACAACCAAAAAGGAGGGCGGGTATAGGTTATAAGCAGGGTAGGATTGGGAGAAACCATCCTAATCTACTGCTTATAAACTATATCACAACCTAATCTATATGCGTATGCCGGGGTAATGCAAGGTGTTCCTAAGGTGGTTAGGGGACACTTGGCCGTATATGCGACTCCCAAAATGGGACGATTGGCGCAAGTGGGAGAAACCGAATCCGTTTCTACGGGTACAACCCATAAGGCGTGATCCAGCTGAACTCCACAGATCAGAAAGCCCCTGGCACTGAAGATACGTATCAAACAGCCGTAGGCCCCATAGATCCAACTAATGGGTTATAAGGTGATTACACTAAAATGCAATGAATATGATATGCACAATAAAGAGAAGAACATGAATAAGGACATACCCACAAAGAATTAGCAAAAATAATAATTGATTTAGGAAATGATTAGTGATTTTTTAAAAAAAATGTTTGGCTTTTACTTAATTTTCAGGTTGGATCATTTTCCCCAGCAGAGTCGCCAAAGCTGTGAACGCCAAAATTTACCGCCTTTCCTCCCATCTCAACTCTAAGTGTCGAGATAAGGTCCGAGAGTAGAGGAATAACGCTAAATTTATTTTTAAGAGTCGCCACCTACTTAGGGGAAGTAGGATCCCGAGATAATCCAAATGAGAGGGTCTACGGTCCAGAGTAGTCTAGGTAAGAGATCCCTTTAGGTCCTGGGGAAGGGGTTAGGCACCCCAGGACCTCTATCCAATGATGGTAACCTACTCATTAGGTCCAAATCAAACATTTAAAAAAAATCACTTAACATTTCCTAAATTTTATTAATTTTGCTAATTGAATACCAATCAAAAGGGGGTGTAAAAAAAAGTTTATTTTTGGTTGGGGTCGAACCCTGATTGGGCTGCCTACTTATCCGGTTAGTCGGAATCAGACCCTTATAGTAGTTCGGGGGCCGTGACTGTTTTTATACTCGTTTCGGAGTGTGGTCACTTCCAACTCGTGTTTGAGTTGGGGAGGGGAAATGGAATTGAGATTTATGAATCTCATTCCGGGAGATGGTCGCGTAGCTAGGTGCTCGTGGGGGAGCTCTAGGGGGCGTTCATTTATTAGGGTAGCTCCTTTTTGCATTTTGGGGGTATGTTTTTATTGTTTTTGTATTTTTGTATTTTTTTGTATTTTTTAATTCTGGCAAGTTTAACTAGTCCAAAAACTAAACTAAAGGCCCGAGGTAGGCAAAAAAAGAAAATAAAGCCTAACTTAATTAACTTAAAGGCAAAGAGCAGGGCGGATCGAGCGGCCTTAAACCAAAAGAGGCTATGGTTTAAATACGGACCCTGCTCTAGGTCCCAAGGGAAGATAGACCAGTACCTTTAATTTATTTTAACCTTTTTATATTTTTTTTGTTGTTGTCGTAAGACTAACTAACGGGGTGGGCCAATTATTTAAGGTTAAAAAAGGAAAACTATTTAAGTGCCCAATGTAGGCAAAAAAAGAAAAAGCTACGACCTATTTCTATAAATTGCACACATGTACAAGAGATAATACATACATACCTGACAAAGTAAATGGGACCCAAAGAGAAAGTTAATGGGCCAAGGCCCATTGACCGCTAATGGTCAATTGGCTTTGGTCCACTATCTTTCTAAGGCCTCGAGAAATAGGCCCAATAATTTTTAAATGGTTCTAGGGGCTTCCAATTCTCTTGCCCAAGCTTTGAACTACCCAAAGAAATATTATACTACAATAAATGAAAGGTATTAAATAAAAATGGGGGTAAGATATACCTGCGAGGGCTGGTAGGAGAGTTGATGACGGTTGAGAAGTAGAAGGACTATGGTGAGACACCCTATCTCACAAACACTCAACCCACAGAACAATGGGTTTACCCACAAAAAAAATAAAAGAAGTAATAAAAAAAGATCAAGAATGGCCACTGATCTGGGCCAAATTCTTCTCCTGTAAAGGTAAAATGATAAAAGTAAGATGACATATGATGAGAATAATAGCTCTATAAATCTAGATCTAGACTAAAGGCAATCTGGATTGGAGAAATAAGGTTTGACAAAAAATAAAGAATAAATAAATAAATAAATAGAAAATAAAAATGGTAGAAGAATTGGATACCTGAGATGGGAGAAATAGGAGAATAGGCGTCGGAGCTCTTCTGTAGATCGAATCTAAAGAAGGGACCTGAGATCGGGCAAGAGGTAAAAAAAAAGAAAAAAAAAAAAAAAAATCTCGAGAAGGAAGATAACACACAGATCTATATCATGAAATTTAGATCTAGATGGAAATCTAAGTTAATTCTAGATCTAAAAGAAAAGAGACCTGGACCGAAGTGGACCTGATCTTGATGAGCAGAGATGGCTGTAGACCTCGTGAAGGATCAGGAGATTTGGATATGCCGGACTGGTGTAGCTTGTCGGAGGTGCTGTTAGTGGCGATGGAATGGCCGTGGTTTAGATCGGAGATGGCCGAAAATGGTAGTAGAACTCCCCGGGTGTGAAGCTAGAGAATGGGTGAAAGGAAAGAAATCACGAACTGGAGCTGCTGGCCAGAGAGGAACTGGGGATGATCGGTGCAGGCGACCTACTGAAAAGAGAAGATCTAAGAAATTAGATCTGGAATTTTCAGATCTAAAACTAAAGAATCTGAATGAGGGAGAGTGAGGGTTCGAATTGTTACCCGAGAGGTGCTGGCTGGTGAGGACTTGGGCTGGAGAGGTGGACGGTGGTGACTAGTCTGCAACTCGCCCAAAAGGAAAAACCACCGGAGATGAAGACGCCGGAGATAGGAAGATGATCGGTGAAGAAAAATCTCCAAAACGGTCTGAGGAGAGAAGGATCAGCGCCTGGGACGATCTGACGAGCGAAGAACTGTCCGTGGAGAAGACGGTGAGTGTTGTGGCTGGAACTACCTGTAACTCGCCGGAATACGACGATCCACGAATAGAAAAAGGAGTGAAGAAAGAGGAAGAAACAGAGATCATAGATCTAGATCTAGATCTAAAAAAAAAAATAGAGTGATAAATGGAAAAAAGGAAAGACAGAATGGAGGGATTACCTGAGATCCAATATCCTTGGTGATGATGCTTCCGATGAGGACATGAGCGCCGAATCCAAAGGAGAGGTATGCCGGACGTCGCCGGCCGGGGATGGTGGACTGCGAACACGGAGAGGGTTTCGCCGGCGAGATGGATGAAAGGGAGAGATGAGAGAGCGAGATCTCTCTGTTGCCGAAAATGAGTGAAAGGAAAATGAGGTCATCTGACCTCATAAAGGGGTATTTATGGAGTTAGATAGGGTTTAGAATTAGGGTTCTTTAAATGGGCTTGGGCTTTGGACACTGAGGAATGGATCAGGCTTGGCTGGGTCTAAGCATTGGCTTCTCTTTTGAGGGCTTTAAACAATGGGTAAAGGGGATGATCTCTCTCTCTCTTTCTTGGATCTAGAACCTCGACACTCAAATAAAATAATAAGATAAATTAAAATTAAAATTAAAATTAAAATAAAGGGATTAAGGGGTGTAAAAATGGGGTGTTCACAAGTGTTTTTTTTTGTTTTTTTTGGGTAACCGAGGGTGTCTCAACCCGGCAAAGACTAGTTCCTTCAGATGCACGAATCACCTGCAAACCAGCTGAGTGCTTTTTTTGGGTTTTTTTGGGTAACGGAGGGTGTCTCAACCCTAACATGGAAGGACTAGTTCCTTCGGGTGCACGGATCACTTGCAACCTAGCTCAGTGATTTATGCGGATGATTGGAAGTAGAAACCTTTTTCGTAGATTTCAATATAAGGGGGTTAAATGCCAACACCCCCGTCCAAAGGTTGAGGCCATTTAATCTAAAGACTTAGGGGCTGGGGCGTTTGGAAATTCTTATCTGATTTAATGAGAGCTACTTTATTATATGTTATTTTTTAAGGTCTTTTTCATACAATAAATTTGATGGGAGAATATGCCGGGTTAAAATGTTGTACAGTGACGTATTTCTCCGTCAAATAATTCCCAAATAATTTATTTCCCGTAACCACTTATCAACCCCTCATAAGAACCCTTCGGACCGATTATCGAATCACCGCTTATTTTTGCAAGTGCTTATAGAATTAGCGCTGATGAAAATCCAAACAACCGCTATTATTGTTAATAGAAGTCAAAATTAAAGGGACAGGTGTTAACCTGTGGGTGCGATTGAACTCGCTAGTAGCATGTGCGATGCACGTCATAGCGAGGGAAAGGAGTTAACCACAGTTAATAGGAGTTAAAAGGGTCACGTGTTAACCCCGCGGGTACGATTGAACTCTCCCTGAGTTCAATCGCGAATGGCTGTGATTCAAAATAGATAGATGAGAAAGGGTAGTTACAAAATTAAATCAAAGGTAAGGGGTAGTTTAGGAATTAAAGCAAACATTTAATCAAAGTTTTATTTTTATATAAGGGTAGTATGGGAATTTCAAAAAAATCATCTACGGCTGCCTCTCGCATTATAATAGTAAAGATAATCACTTTCTAAGCGATTAATCCCTATATAAGGGTTTATTTTAATCCTTGCCAAACGGTTCCCTATTAAAAAAAAGTAAAAATATAAGCACTTATTTGAGGGGTACTAGTATCAGTTTTTAAAAAGGGAAATAGTTAAAGGACCTAGGGATCCCATTTGCTAATGGGATCCATGGGTCCGCCCATCACTACTCTTTTAAAAATAGACACAACAAACATGGAACTAAAACTAGAAATAGGGATATCGCAGAAAATAATACAATTTTAAGCAACAAAACAGTTCAAAAAATTAACATAAATAATGTTAAAGCTAAACACTACAATAAATCTATCAAAAAAAAAAAATGATATATAGAGACGGAAACATTCAGTCACTGATATGCATATTTATAAGGGACGGAAAGTTCCGGCTCTAATGGTTTTAAGTACGGTACTCAACATTTTGTAACGGGATTATTCAGTCCCTAAAGTCTTTTTAATATTAGGGATAGAAATATATTCGTGTCAAATTCACTAATACTTTTAGAGACCAATATATTTTCGTCCCTACAAATAAAAAGGCATTAGGGACGAAATAATTTTCGTCTCTAAAAGTCCAAATAAAACACCCATATCCAATAACCATGAAAATCAGTCTTCCCCCACCCCCATATCTGTCTCTCTCTCTCTCTCTCTGCATGTCTTAACTGTGCGCGGGAGTGAGCATGCTCTCACTCCCATCTTCCGTGCTTTCCCTCTCTCTCTCTCTATTTGTTCAGTCTCTCTCTGTTCACTCTCTCTAGCTCTCTCTGTTCTCTTTCTCTTCCTAACCGTCTCTGTCTCTCTCGATCCTTTGTAATTTTTTTTTATTTGCTTAATTTGTCCTTGTTGTGAACCTCCACAAGGGATTTCGGATCACAGTTGAAATTCGACGGTTGCACAGGTGAATAATCCAACTAATTAATTGAAGAATTGTTAACTAGTGAAATTAAATCATGGGTTGGTATTTGGGGTTTAGGGTTTCAGTATGAAAAATGAATATGAAAATGATGATTGAACCCTAGGACGTTCTTCTAGTTTAAAGCATTAACCATGATTAAGATTCACGCACTCCTAAGGTTCACCCACTTATACTTGGTTTTTAGGAAAAAAATATGAATTTTTTTAACCCTTGCAGTTAGTGAATTTTAATCAAGGTTTAAAAATAATTAATATATTTTTTCTAAAAGCCAATAATGAGTGGTTGAACCCTAGGGGTCGGTAAATTTTAACCATAGTTGGAGTCCCGTTACACCTTTGAGGTTGCTATGTGTCTTTTGATAGCCCTTAACTGTGGTTCATTCACCCACCTATCATTTGTTTTTAGAAAAAATATTAATTTTTAAACCCGAGTTAAACTTCAGTAATTCTCAATTCTCGGGGTTTAAATTTATTTTCTAAAATCCATTAATAAGTCGGTGAACCTTAGAGGTGGGTAAATCTTAACTACAATGAAAGAGTGTTAAAAGGGACACATGACGACCTCAGTGGTGTAACTGGACTTTGAAGTCCCGTTATAACCTTAGAGAATTTCAAGCCTAATAGATAGATAAGTGAGGGGTATATCAGAACTAAACAAACATTTAATTAAGTATTTGTCCTGTATAATGATTACGATTATGATAAGGGTAGTTTGAGAATTTTACAAAATTTGAGAATTTTACAAAATTTACAAAAGATTGGATCAACATTTTAAACATGGGGATTCCTCTTTATATGGTAAAGATGATTCATCGAATTTAGCTTATCTCTACGGTTAAGGGTAAGTCTTTATTAAAGATGAACCCTTTTTGTTAATAAATATTGACACAACCGCAGAGATAAGCTGAATTCCATAGAAAGGCTTAGTGCTAAGTAATCTAAATTTGATTTCATTAGAGAGAGTTAAATCTTGCTTGCATTGTTCTGGAATCCGTTTATATTAAAAATCTGAAAGGGTATTTTTGGTCCTTGTAAACATTCAAGCATTCTCAATAAATGATTTATTGACATTGCTTGAATGAACTACAAGGACCCAAAACATATTTTTGATATTCTTAATATAAAGAGAAAGACTTGATACAAGATAAGTTATTCAATGTTATTGTTATTGGTTTATAGCTAAGAATATGATGCCTTAATTGATCTATCTATACTTGGACATACAGCTGGACATATATATATATATATATATGGAGGATGCTTTGTAGGGAGCATTGGCTTTGGAGGAGGGGCTCCCAATATTAGCTTGAAATGATATTAAATGATTATAATATATGTACCGATATATGGTGTGAAGGGAGCATGATAATGTACTAAACACATACATTATCATGTGGTCGGATAGACTTTACTGTTATGATCATTGGGTGGTTAGATACATAATGGTACAACTATGTGCAAAGTCATTGTGAATGTGCATGCATTGAAACTTAGATCTTCCTTTCAAGAATCGGTGTGTGATAAGTGCGTCTTTTATCATTAATATGGGCAGATTCGTTGTAAATTACAAAATTTAGTTCTTATTTGGACTACATTGCATCTAACAATTGATTCGTCATATATGTTAAGATAAGTATTTGTCTGCAGATGATTATTGAATTATCCATGTGGACAGTTTGGGAATGCATAATCCCGAAGCATGTGTTAGTTGCCCGTGCAAAGTCCTATTTGAGAAAACTTTCGTCAGTTTGTCATCCCTAATTGTTCTCTGGGTACAAATTTAGACTGAGTTGCATTTGCCCCTACTCTAAATTGTGTACTTGGAGAGCCATGGGGAGATGCTGCCGAAATTTCTTTGAATGAAACAACGCATGTGAGCTACTGATTCTTTGGGATTATGTATTCTTGAATGAGATAGGAACACCCCACCTAGTATGTATTCAATAACCATAGTGCATGCATTACCTATTCATTCCTTAGTCATTTCTATATCATGTTGCGGGATGGTGCACATATAGTTAGTAGATGGACCCAGCTAGTAACATCCACTAATAAGAGAGAGTCTATATTGTCTTATGTTGGCAGTGATTACAAAAGACCACTAGCTGCCATGGATAAAAGTTGAGTTTATGCAAATAGATTGAGTGATGTATATATAGCGAGTGTGAACAGTTTCTTGGATTTTGCATTTACTAAGTCAACTTGAGGTGACAATACTATCAAGTGTTTGTGTAAAACATCTTGTTATCGATATTATTGTGAACAACACAATGTGTATGATCATTTGATTTGGGATGAATTTGATAAGGGTTATGCCACGGCCATGTGGATTTTTCACGATGAATTACCGCATTAGAGATCTTCTACGCTCAAGAGGTCATAGAGGAGAATAGTACTGATGGTATAGATGATGATACGCATGGGCATTTGGGCTGACATATGCAAACGAGGTGACAGTAGATGAGGGGACAAGTGAAATAAGAGAGAGTCCAAACGAAGGAGCAACTAAATTCTATAGGCTAGTGGAAGATGCCAAGCAAGATCTATATCCCGAATGTAAGAAGTTTAGTAAACTTTCTTTTATCGTTCGGTTATATCACATTAAGTGTCTCAATGGATGGAGTGACAAATCATTCACAATGTTATTTGAGTTATTGAAAGCAACACTTCCTGAGGGTGAGACGTTGTCTGCAACATTCTACCAAACTAAAAAGATAATTGGCGAATTAGGTCTTGGGTATAATAAGATTGATGCATGTCCAAACGATTGCATGTTATACTGGAAGGATCATGTCAATGATAGTGCATGTTCTGTATGTGGTATGTCACGGTGGAAGACTACGGACTCTTGTATAATGCCTTCATCTACCAAGAAACGCAAAATCCTTGCAAAGATTTTGCGTCATTTTCCCTTATAGCCTAGACTTCAGAGACTTTTCATGTCAAACAAGACAACTTCTTCCATGAGATGGCATGCCGAGGGTTGCACTAAAGATGGGATGTTAAGGCATCCAGCTGACTCTGAAGCTTGGCGACAATTGACGAACGATACTCAGAATTTGCTACTGAGCCTCGCAATGTCAGACTTGGGTTAGCAAACGTTGGATTTAATTCATTTGCTACACTTAGCATTACACACAGTACTTTGCCTATTGTTTTGATTCCATACAATTTTCCCCCCTGGTTGTGTATGTAGCAATCCTTTTTGATGATGTCATTGCTTATTCCTGATCCCCGTGCTCCAGGAAATGACATTGATGTCTACTTACAACCACTGGTAGATGAGTTATTAGATCTGTGGACTGATGGAATGTACACTTACGATGCATTAAGTAGTCAAAATTGTCAGATGAGAGCAGTATTATTATGGACAATCAATGACTTCCTTGCATATGCTAACTTGTCAGGATGGAGCACCAAGGGCCGCTACACATGTCCTCATTGCAATTTAGCCATATGTTCTCAGTACCTGAAACATAGCCATAAGTTTTGTTATATGAGTCATCAACAAATCTTGGGAGCTAGCCATAGATTTCGCAAGAACAAAGCTTCATTTGATGGAAAATCAAAATACCTGCTCTATTTCACCTATAGGGACCGAGTTGTTGGGGCAAATGCGTGGTTTGAACATCCGACTTGGGAAGCATAAGTTAAACACCTTGGGGGGAAAAAGAGTACGAGAGGGCAATATAGACTATATTGGATGGAAGAAGGTAAGTATATTTTTCAGTTTACCTTACTGGGAGCACCTTTTAATATGGCACAATTTAGATGTGATGCATATTGAAAAGATATGTGACAGTATCGTTGGTACATTGTTGAATATTGAGGGAAAAACAAAAGACACTTGGAATGTAGAACCCTAAAACTTTGGGGCACTATAGTGTGAATAGTGTCTGTGAATAGTGCCATGGGCACCAATCTTTTAAAGGGCTAAAGGTCTTGTTGTAATTATGTTTAGTGTGAGGAAATGAAATGACGATTCTTGAATGACCTTATCATGTTAGGGTATGTGTTTAGGGTCCTAAGGACCCTCTTGTGTGATCTAAGGATGATCAAAGTTGTAAAGAAAAGAAGAGGGATGTCTTAACAGACCCTCAGCTTTAGGGTCTATTTAGACCATTAAGAATTTGGAATTAAGATTTGTACATTAGACAGAGATTCGTTCTCTTTTGAATTTTGAGTCCAACGCAAGTTTAATCGCCTAAATCTGATAAGTCAATCAAAAGTTATGATTAAAACATCAAAGCAACAAAAATAGGAAAAATGGGGACCAATCCAGTCGACCGAACCCTAATCCGGTCGACTGATTGCCTTAACGATTTGTATGGGAAAATAATCCAGAGAGGGGGTTTTTGGCCAGTTGATGGGATGTGGTGCAATCCGGTCGACCGAATTTGCATCCAGTCGACCGACTTGTGCGGTTTTTGTCGCGCCCCAAAATACCCCCTAGGAGTTAGGGATACTTTAGTTTTGACCGTCGTATCATACTTCCCATATGACACACAAGGCATACATATCAACCTGTAAGAGCACGCAATTGTATATCTAATTAAAATATAGCGGAAGCAATTCAAAATAAACAACTCCTGTCATTAAGTTCAAGTTTGAACCAATAGAACAAAATAAACGTTAAGCATGAAGTGGACAAGTCCCACTCTCAATACTATCAAAAGTAAATATCCTCCCTCTCGTTCTCTCAACAAAAGTCTAATTCAGGGCACTTATCCAGTGGTCCATCATCCTGATAGTGGTCCATAGAGCGCTCTGGTTCATAATACTCTTCCTCTATCCAGTGCTCCGAACCACAAATATTGAAAGGGACTCGTGCACCTGCTTACAATCAAAATGTACGGCTGAGTATTGAAACACTCAGCGGGTACCAACCACTAGCCAACAATGTTATAACAAGATCATGCATACATTTTATAGAAATCGTAGAGCTTAGAGTATATAAAACAATTGTGCATATTTTCAAAAATCATTGCCTTGTGAGCTTTCGTGTAAAACACATCATCTTATGAGGTCTTGCGATAATCAATAGCTTATGAGTGTATCTTATGAGTTCTTATTAGTTCTTATAAGCATGGAGCACTTATGAGTTCTTTTGAGATCCATAGAGCATAGAGAATGAGAGATCCTTAGAGCATAGAGCATATGAGATAGTTAGAGCATATGAGATCCTTAGAGCATGAGTAACCGATCTTAGAAACCAACCCAAAGTTTGGCAAAATCATTTATGAGTTCTTGTGTGATTTTCTTAAAATGTTTCTTATGAGCTTTGCAACCTTATAATCATGAGAAATCCGATTCATGCAAGCTTGTGTACATGTGAGACTTGTGAAGAACATAAGAATAATAGCATACTTAAACATGAAAGTCCTTAGAGGCATTAAATCAAACACATAGAGTGCTTAATAATGGTAGTTTTACATCCAAGTATAAAATCAATCATCACCTTCCATACTAATCCAAGATTTTAGCATAGAATGAGAAGAACATACTAGTTGAACCTAACAAAGTGAATAGTAGAGGGTATCTATGTAACGACCCCAAAATCCTACAAGGCTAAAATAGGACTTTGGAATCGCCACATTACTTAAACCTGCTTAAAGAACCATGCATACAAGGCTTACTACACAAGTCTCCAAAAATGAGAGTAATAAAATTCTGGTATATAAACTATAACCAACCTGCACAAGTCTACGGTCAACATATACAACTCACTATAAACCAAAAGGTATGAAATACACAACTATAAAAAGTCTACTGAGCAACATCATCTGAAAGTCTAATACAAAACTCTCTCAACCAACGAAACATAAACTAAGAGGTGTAGCCACCCAAGACTCCGACTCCTTTCTCGATGGGCTCACCTTCTCCTCCTTCCTCGATGTAAGTCTCCTCAACCCACGGCTCCGCCGTGTAATCCTGCTCTAAACCTGCCAAGACAAAAGTCCGGCTGAGTACAAAAGTACTCGATGTATATAAAATCCAATCAACAATAATAATACACCTGCATTTAGTTAGAAACATATCCAATAACATGATAACATAATCAGAGTACGGAAAAACGTGTGCGCATATACATCATATCATCACCTTGACTCGTGTACTTGTGAGAATCTTAGACTTAGAAGACAATACACTTATGAACTGCTTATGCTTATGAGACCACGTGCTTGTGTGATGCTTATGCTTATGCACTTATTCAGATCATACAATGATGTGACATGCCGTTCTTGGCGGATACGGACCATGTCTAAGAAATCATATGGTTGGCATGCCGTTCTTGGCGGATACGGACCATGCTTAAGAATCAAATGGTTGACATGCCATTCTTGGCGGATACGGACCATGTCACGCTTATGCTTATTTAGAATGTCATACGTATGCCATGCTCATGCTTGTGGTCCATATGTGCTTAAGTGTCGAAATTAACATTCGAGTTGGTAATTGCGTAGATTCCGATCTCCCACCATGGAAACTCCACTATACTGTCCCATACCAAATAGTTAGAGAATTCCCGGTTTGAGAGATTTTCCTCTAAGTTCTTACCTTCCTGACTATCAATTTCCATGCAAGTAATTAGACATACTTAACAAACAATCACATATGCATATCTTATCATAATTCATATCACAATTCATAATCAATTTACCACCATTTCATAAGAGTATAATAGCATTTATCCTCTCAAGCATTTTCACAAACACCTTGAGTACGCAAGATATGAATCCATTGCCCTTCTACATTTTCAAGCATTCATCAAACCATAATCCATCCATACAATCCATTCACCATTCACATCCACATATTAATCCCATCCTCCATACATTCCATCCACATTCTAATCCACATTTCCATCCATAATTAGCTTACTTCATATAAAATTTGGGAAAAATGAATCTAATCTCTATTCTATCATTCCTATCAAATTAATATTCACAAACATTAAAATAGAGTTGATTAGGATAGTATATCGACCTTAGCAATCCTTCCCTTGGATTCAAAACGCTCCCGGAGTGATTTGGGAAAGCTTTCCAAGCTCTCCTTGCGCTATTCAAGCTATTTCCTTCTTCCCCAAGAAAGCCCTCTCTCAAAACCCTAGGGTTTCTCTCCCTTTTTGCCAAATTAGGTTAGAAATAGGTAGAGTATTCTAATACCCCGAAATAGAATCCATATTTATAGCCCCAAGGTCTGAGAACCAAAAGACCAAAAAGCCCTTACTAAAATTCTGCAAAAATACGAAGGACCGAGCGATCGGTGGTTATGACCGAGCGATCGGTCGCCTACCGATTGATCGGTGTTTATGACCGGGCGATCGGTCAAAAACACACTCTCTGGAAAATTTCCCCATACAAAATTTTGGACCAGTCGATAGCTACCGATCGATCGGTTTTGGATTGACCGATCGCTACTTCTGACCGAGCGATCGGTGTTCTGCAGATTTTTGACATACTCTACTATTTTGGCCATAACTTTTGACTCGTTTGTCAGATTTCGACGATTCAACTTGCGTTGAATTCATCTTTCAAAAACAAACATTTTTGGTATTTTAAAATTTCCAAATTCCCCTTTATTAATAGACCAAAAACTCCCCAAAGTTGACTGATCTGCAATTCCATCAGACAAAACCTCGGAAAACCCATTTTTGACTTTGCTTAGATTAAAATTAAGGAAAAAAATTAAACATGAACCTCGAAGAGGGTTCCAATACCTTTCTAATGGTTTAAGAATCACTCAGTTCCAATAAACGGTGCCAAAACTAGAGCTTCCTAAAGTTTAGAGTGTGATATGACATTCCTGAACTTGAAGTTTGATTAAACCTTAATCACACTACACCCATTAGATATACAATACAATAAACATTAAAACATCACAAGGACTATAATACCCCTAATGCAATGCAATAAAAACATGAAAAAGATTCGGGTCTCTACAATCTACCTTTCACAAAAACACTTTTGAAGCTAGAAACTTTGAGAAAGCTTTAAGGAATCAACTCCAAGCTTGAGAAAGCTTGAGGAAGTGAAGATTGCACTTCAAGAAGAGGAAGTGAAGATCGCACTTCAAGAAGTTAAACAAGCTTCACTTTAGTCTTGACAACAACCTTTTAGCAAAACCCCCTTCACAAACCCTAACTCTCTTCTCAAAATCTCAAAAATCTCTTCTAAGGATTGTGTAAACCCTTACCCACGATTTTGGGGCTTTATATAGGCAAAGGGGTTGGTAAAAGACCCCTACACCCTTCAAAAATATCTCCCCATGGTCGGTTTTCAGCAAAAATGGAAGGAGGGGTCGACCGGAGGTGTGACCAGTCGACTGGTGATGTTTGGGGGTCTCTGGAATAAACCCCCATACAAAAAAGTGCTAGACCATTCGACCCCTGGTCTGATCGGTCGACCCTTAGTGGAGGGGTCGACCGCTGGTCTCCCGCTCAAACTGCCCTGTTTTGTTTGCCTCGCTGTTTTGGCCATAACTTTTGACTTGGTGATCCGATTTTGACGATTCAACTTGTGTTGGATTATACATTCAAAGGGAAACAACTTTCCTGTTTTTCATAAAGCCTAATTCTGAGTTTTAAAGGGTCGAAATGAGCCCACAAGTGGACTGGTCCAAACTGCTCTAGAAATTCTCAGCAGACCAGGTTCCGGAAATCCCACATTTGACTTGACTTCTAGTCCAAATCTCAAAAAGAGATAAACATGAACTTTAAAGAGGGGTTCAATATATTTCTAATGGTTTAAGAATCACTTGATTCCGATAATCTATGATCCAACTAGAACTCCCTCTAGTTGAGGTTATGGTAAGATATCCACCCTCTTGACACTTAGAGTATTTTATACTCTCTTGTTTGGTTCCCACACACACATACATCATTCCTTATATTCTACACACCAACTCAATACTATAACTCTCCTTTTAAAATGTGATACCTCATTCCCATTCAAACCAACACCAAGTTCACATGGAAGACCTTGGCCTTTACATACCCTGTTCACATACCCTGTTCACATACACTATTCATAGCACTATTCACAGGCTATGAAAGTGAGATCCGGGGTTCTACAGTTTTACCTTGTTTTGGCATTTCAAGCCATTTTATTAAGGGTATTTGGGACTTTAACCCCCCTAGCCTATATAAAGTCATTTCGTGGCCTTAGGGTTTACAAACCCTCAAGGCATATTTTTGGGAGATTTTGAAAGAGGAAGAGAAAGAGAGCTAGGGTTGCTAGGTTTCACTTGAGTTTGAAGGTGAAGTTCAAATTTTGACTCTAGGGACTTTCTCAAGTTCTTCTCAAGCTCAGATCTTGCTACCACGATGTTTTCCAAGCTCTAAGGCTTAGATTGAGAGAGAGTAAGGGTTTGAAGTGGGTTTCTTGTGAAAGCAAAGGTGGGATTTGGTGTTGGATTCTAAGAGCAAGAGTGAAGCTTGGATTTCATTTATCTCATTTCCTTAAGCCTTCTCGAACTTGTCTAAAGCGCTAAGACCGTAGGGATCTTGTAGCATCCCAGATTTTTTTGGCATGTATTAAAGCTTGAAAGTCATCTTCTTGAATTGAAGGTTGGATTTCTTAAGTCGAATCTATTGGAAATCCGAGTTTCTAAATCCCATTTGCGGATCAGAAAAATTTAAGGGAAATTTGGTCCATGAATAAAGTAGAAATTAAAGATTTTAAAATACCAGAAATGTTCCTTTTCGAATGATGAATCCAACGCAAGTTGAATCGTCAAAATCCGACGAACGAGTCAAAAGTTATGACCAAAACACGAAAGAAGGAAAATCTAGAAATTTTTTGCAAGTTACGAACGATCGTACCAACCCTAAGAACGATTGTAGGAGAGCTACGATCGATCATAGAAGTTTACGATTGATCGTAGAATCTCATAAATGGGTGAAAATCTCGGTAATGTTTACGATCGATTGTGGAAACTTATGACTGATTGTAGGATATTTACGATCGATCATAGACATGTTATGATCGATCGTAGATCACGAAACCAAAATTTTAATTCGTTATTTTTAGGGTTTTTCCCCTTTGCCTATAAATATAGACTCACATTTGGGGGTTTTGGCTTACCCTAAACCTAAAGAGAGCTTAAGAGAGATTAGAGAAGAAGAAGAGAGGAGAGATTGGGGATTTGCCAAGAGGGTTGGGATTGAAGAAGAAGGAGATCAAGATCAAGGGTGATCTTTCCCAAATCAAGCAAGGGGGTTTCTCCAAGCTCGGTGGCACGCATGGCATAAATGGGTGAAAATCTTGTTTTCCCTCATCCATTGAAAGTCAGTACCATATGCTACCCTCCTAGTTCATATTCTTCCTTTTTTTTTTTTTCATTTTCACGTTCCTTCTCTACTATCTAAGTATGTATATACTATGGGATGAATGAATGGAGGATGATGGGCGATGGATGCCATGTGGATGTGTGATGGTGAATGGAATGGGAAGGGCATTGTATCAATAATGAATACACGTGTATGTTGTAAACATAAAACCATCTAAAAAATGCATGATATAGACTTAAACTAATAATGTACACACTACATATTTGATGAAATGCCAAGGTGAAGAAAACAAATCATAAACTAAGAAAGACATGATTTAAAGTATACGGAAATTGCTAGGGTTTATGATAGTGTGATTAATTGCTTTATTTAATGGCATGAATAATTACTTGTGAAATTAATGTTATTCTATGTGTTGTTGAAATCCCAATTGTCATGTTTAATTCCACGTGAAAGTATGTACACGATTCCACGAGCACGGCATGTATGACATGGCTTACCGGTGTTTTTCAACAATAAGGATTTTAGAGGTAGGACATATCTGACGATATGTTTTGCCTCGCTTTTGACAAGAATAAGTGTATATTATTTAAGGCACTCCCTCACAAGTACATTTCATAGATAAGAGGGGCCTCCCCTCTCTCGCAAGTAGTATCTCATTTAAAGAAGGGTCTCCCTTCCCTCGCAAGTGCATTGCATGAGAGGGGGTTTTACACCACCCTCCCTCACAAGTTGCATAAGAGGGGTCTCCCCTCCCTCATAAGTGTATTTCATTCCAAGCAAGCATGACATGACATGGCATGACATGCATGACAAGCATGACACGCATGGCACGACAAGACAAGGAAAAACAAGAACATGACAAGACAAGTTTTCAAGTACGAAAAGAGTATTTTAACTCAAGTCAAGTGCACAATGTTTTCAAGAGTTTTATCGGCTTTTATGTGATGCAAGCATAAATATAAATTGTTTTACTTTCTTGTTGTTACATGAATTGCTTCCTGCTTTATATATATCGTTATTGTTATGCTATGACCATTGGTTAGTATTTGGTACCCGCTGAGTATTCCATGCTCAGCCGTACGTTTATGTCGGCAGATACTGAGGGAACTGCTGCTCCTTTTGGCATCTGTGCTCTTGGCCCATGGGTGGAGGAGGAGTACGTTGAGGAACCTGTGGAGGAACCTCCGGTAGAGGGCTACTAATAGGTGGTAGATTCTAGGTGATTATGGGTGAGCATGAGAGATTGTGTTCATGTATTTTTGCGGGCCTGTTTGCACTTTCTTTTGTGATATCATTTTGTGCAAACTTGGATCACTGTATATACATAGAGGTTTGGTTAGGCTTCCACTGTGTTATGCTATTTAAGCTTCCACTATTTGTCCTCTATCGTATATGCTTCATGTATTTTGCAGGTCGGGTTGTTAAGTAGATCATGGCAAGTTGTCCAAGATTCACTCTAACTCCTAGGGTGGGTTTTGGGTCGCGACAGATCTGGTCTCGAAAGAGGGTAGATACACTCTACTCACTAGCTTTGTTATGATTCATTCATGCATAGTATCTTTTGGTGTATGATTATGCTTAAGTAAGATAAAAAGGGATATGTTTTGATAAAGTGTGAATACACACTTCTAGATGGTTTTGTTAAGATTCCTTGATGTTATGTAAAGATAAAGGGATGTGTTTGGATGGAAAGAGGGTAGATACAATCTACTAACTTGCTATGATTTTAAATGGATGATTGTGATGTAATTTTGGTTGATTTGGCCATTCTTGTAATCCAATTAGTAAAAGTAAGAGGTAAAGCATGATTTGGGATTAAACTTGGTTATGAATCATTGAAGCATGGTTTTTGTAGACGGTGAAAGTGTATAACTTTGTAAGTGTATACTATTGAAATAAATGACATAAAAAAATTGGGATTTCAATGATGTATAATGGTTTCCTTGCCTATTGTAATTGCATGATCGGGTCTTGTATAAATGGAAGTATGGTAAATGAGTATTGGAAAAGCATGTTTTATTGTAAAGAACAGTTTTGGGAAGTAGGGTTGAATCGAATTGGATGTTCTTACCATGAAATCCATGTGTTGTATATTGCATTGTTCTATATGATTGTTTTGATTCATAAGTAATCCTCTCTATGACTATGGTTCCATGGGCATGTGATGATGTCAAAGGCCTTCTATGATTTCCGTGATGCTCACAAGCACTATGCACATGTATAGGTGTATGATCAAGATGTCTCATGAGACTCATAAGTAAAAGATCATAAGAAAAAGTTCACAAGTTTCATGAGTAAAAAGATCATAAGAAAGGTTCATAAGAAAGGAGAAATAAAGGTCATAGAAAAGAAGAAAAAGCTCACAAGAGAAAATTCACAAGTTAACAAGAATATGAAAGGATCTATTGTACTATGACCAGGTACAGGCACTAGTATCCGTTTCCAAGAAATATGAAAGGATGTTAGTGTACTATGACCAGGTACGGGTACTAACATCTGTTTCCATGAAAGCATGAGAGGATACTGGTATACTATGATTAGGTATGGGTACCAGTATGTCTCCAAGTAAAATAAAGACTATGATAGTATCTAGTGTACTATGAACAGGTACGGGCACTAGTATCTGTTTCCAAGAATTAATAAATGATGTTTTAATGTACTATGATTAGGTACGGGCACTATCATCTGTTTCCATGAAAGCAATAGAGGATGCGTGTATACTATGACCAGGTATGGGTACTAGCATCTATCTCAAAATAAGTACAAGGTAAGTGAAAGACATGATCTCATAAGTCTCATAAGGTACTAATTAGCTAAGAATCTCATAAGCAACACACAAGCTCCTAAGAACTCATAAGGAAATTCATAAAAAACTTTATAAGGAACTCACAAGACATAAGAATCATAAGATGTTGGAAATATGTTTTGTTAAAGCACGAACTTAAAGGATGATTTCAAGAATATGCACTTTTTATCTTGTTTTAACTTCCGCACTTTGATTATACATCTGTTCTGATGAACTGTATTATGTATGACGTATTGACGTATTGTAACATTGTTAGTTCTTAGTTTGTATACGCTGAGTATTCAATATTTAGTCGAACTGTTATTTCGATAGGTTTCAGGTTGGATGGTCATGCTGATGAGAAGCAGGAGCTTGCTTGGGATCATCATGCAGATGATAGAGGCCTTGACATGTGGTCTCATGGTTGAGGGTTGAGTGAGAGAGATATGTATTTGGGGTTTCATTTTAGGGGAATTTTGCATCAAACTTGAGTTGGTAACTCAAGGGATGGATTTTGTATAAATAGTTTAGTTTTTAATTCAGTCTTAGTTGACTCTTGTAAGTGAAACACTTATATATATAGAAAAAAATTTCAAGTTCACTAGTCCATGTGCCTTGTATGCTCTCTCAAAGGATGGTTTAAAAGGTAAGTCTTGACACCAAAGTCTCATAACTCTTAGGTGGGATTTTGGGTCGCGACATGGAAGTCATGTCTTGACCTTGAGGAGATGGGTATTAGAACTGTGCTTCATCCATATGCCGGACAAAAAACATGTTTGCATGCTACTTGCTTGTCCTTGTTACTGATGAAAGCAGTATTTTTTATAAGGTACTTGCGAAACTAAAAGTTCCAGATGGATATGCATCCAATATATCATGAAGTTGGAACCTAAAAGAGGCAAAATCGAAGGGTTGAAGAGCCACAATTGTCATATTTTAATGCAACAACTACTCCCATTAGTTGTGCAGAAATCACTGCCAAGGAACGTTAGTGCCCTATTGATTGAGTTGAGCAGGTTTTTTAGTAGATTATGCTCCAAGGTTGGCACAATAGATGAATTCACAGAACTTGAGGCTTGAAGTGCAATTATACTTTGCCACCTCGAGAGAATATTCCTACACATATTCTTTGACATAATGGTACATCTAGCCATCCATTTGGCAGGTGAGGCAAGGGTTGCAGGTCCAATACAATACTGATGGATGTACCCAATCAAGCGGTAAATGTACTATTTTACGTTACATACCAATATCCCTGAGTAATGCATATTATATTATCTAATGGTAACATTTCCCCGAATTAATAAATTATTAACCTTTCTTACATTAGATACCTGCATACATTGTAATCCTATGTACGCAACAAAATTAGACCAGAGGGTTCTATAGCAAAGGGATATCTTGCTGAAGAATGTCTTACTTTCTATTCAAGGTATTTGTACGATGTTGAAACAAAGTTCAATCATGAAACACGGAACCATGATGAAGACCATGGGGCTGGGACTTATAACGGATTGTCCATTTTTTCTACACCTGGTCGTGCTCTTGGAAAGGTGACCCCTGTACATTTATCTTATGAATTATGTACACAGATACACCGTTATGTCCTATTCAATTGTCCTGAAGTGGCCCCATTTATTGCGTAAGTCCATATTACTTTGTATTTATCTTAATTAATAGTACCCCATGTGGATCAGTAGTTAAAGTTGTTCATTGGTATGTAGGACACACTTGGAAAAAGTTACCCAAGAAAATCACCACAGGCGACAAATTGACATTGACCGCATCCACAATACGCCATTTCCAAACTGGTTTGCATCCGATGTTAGTAGTATGTCTTGTACATTAAGTTTATGTCAAATTTACATATTTTTAGTAAACTAATAACTTCAACTATTAAACACTAACAGGTTTCTACGTTGATTCGTGAAAGTTTAGAGAATTTATGTAATGATTTGCGAGCAAATTTCAACAGTTTGTCATCAATGTGTTTCGGTTTTGCATAAAGTTGGTTGACAATAAGAAGACGCAAAATAGTGGCATTGTCCTTATTGCAGAGACCACGAGCTTCGCATCTGTGATGGACAAGTCGCCGCGAATAGGCGATATTACCTACTTCGAAGTTTTGCAAGAAATCATCGAAGTAGACTATTACAAATGGAGAAAGGTTGTGTTATTTACATGTGATTGAGTTGATGTTATGTCACAAGGCAGGGACATCAAGGAAGATGAGTTTCAATTTACACTTGTTAATCTTCAACGGTTGCTAAAAACCGATGAACCTTTTATGCTCGCCTCGCAAGCCATGCAAGTCTTTTATATCAAAGACCCACAAAAAAAAGACTGACATGTCGCTATTCAGATTAAACCTAGGGAATACTTCAACATGTGATATGGAGTACATTCAAATTTGGGCGAGGCATGCCCCGAAATGACGCAACCAAACGTTGTATGATTGGATGCCATTGGAGTCGATGTTGATAATATTAGCGATTTTAGGCCCAATATCCTTGGTACAACTGTTGATATACCTCTAGCCATAACTGAGGCAGAGCCTTTAGATGATCAGTCAGAGGAGTATAAGCTCGAAGACTCTGAGGAAGATGACAGACATAATGACAATTAACTTGTATTTGAACACTTGATGTATATTTTTTAACAATCTATAGTTTAACTGCTAAATGCAACTTTCTTGTTCATAGACACCATTGTCATTTTAGAGTTTAATTTGATGAAATGAACTAATTTTATTTCTAGGGTATGGCTCAAATATCTCTATTTAAGGTAACAATGGGTACCAATAATTTTTCGAATGTACATATGGAACCTAAAAAGAATTTTGATATCCTTCATGAGGTTTGTTCTTTTATTGGTATGGATAACCATATGGATGTCCAATTTTCTCATTCTAAGATATGGTTGTTTTGGAAGAGTCACCTTCAAGTTAAATATGTTTTGTCTACTGATCATATGATTTTTGTTGATGTCTTTTCTTTAGAAATTATTCCCATCAGACGTGTTTTCATTTATGCTACATGTACGAGTAGAGAGCATATTTCTCTCTGGTCGGATCTTTGTGGTTGTTTTTTCTCTTTTGCAGGTCCTTTTTTCATTGGTCGAGATTTCAATGCTATCACTAGTGTTGCTGAAAAGTTGGGAGGAAGAGAGGTTAATATTGAATCTCTCACGGATTTTAATAGTATGATCAATAATTTGGGCATGCTAGATGCTGGTTATATTGGAAATAAATTTACGTGGTGTGATAACCAGGAAGGTTTGCATCGTATCTATGCTCGTTTAGATCGTGTTCTTTTAAGCTCAGAATGAAGTCTAAATTTTTCTCTTACTTCTGTTTCTCATCTCACCAGGTTTGCCTTTGATCACTCTCCCCTTCTTCTTGCTTTTGGTAAAGATAATGCTAGGAGTCTCTCTTCTTTTAAATTTCAACAAATGTGAATTCACCACTCTGATTTCCATAGAGTTGTTTCTGAGTCTTGGGATATTTCGTTATATACTAATCCGTTTATGTCCTTTTTAAAGCTTAAAAGACTTAAAACTTCCCTAAAAAGTTGGAATAATAATGTTTTTGGTAATATTTTTCAAAAAATAAAAGAACTTGATTTCCAAATAATTTTTCTTGAGGAAGATCTTCAAACTTCTTGGGATATAGGAAAAGCTTTACAATTAAATAATCTTAAAGATGAGATGCAAACTGTACTTTTATACGAAGAGATATTTTGGCGTCAAAAGTCTAGAATTAAATGGCTTAAAGAAGGGGCAAATAATACCAAGTTTTTTCATTTGGTCACTTCTTCTAGAAGAGGAAAGAATAACATTTCTCGAATTCAAGATCCTCAGGGTAATTGGTTGGAATCTCGAGAGGATATTGTTAATGCTGCTGTTAATTTTTTCAAAAATTTATTATCCTCTTCTGAATGTATAGTTGACCAAAACATTATTAACCATATCCCGTGTCTTATTTCGGATACTGATAACACTTATAATTCTAGTTCTCCTTCTCTTGAAGAAATAAAAAATGTTGTGTTTAGTATGTCTGCAGATAGTGCTCCTGGTCCAAATGGCTCTCAGGTCATTTTTATCAATCATGCTGGGAAATTATTAAGGATGACCTTTTTAGTGCTATTTTTTTTGTTTATGCAGTCATTCCCAAAGCTATTAATGCTACTGCTATTGCTCTGATTCCTAAATATAGTTCTCCTTCAACTTTTTCTAATTTCAGACCTATTAGTTTATGCAATTTTCTTTATAAGATCATATCGAGAATTCTATTTGATCGGCTTAGTATTTTACTTCCTCATATTATTTCTGATGAGCAAAGTGGTTTTGTTAAAGGTAGAAATATTACTGATAATATTAACCTTGCTCAAGAGATGGTGCAGGATATTGATAGAGCGATTCCAGGAGGTAATATCATATTCAAATTAGATATGTCCAAGGCTTATGATCGTATGGAATAGAACTTTATTATTGCAGTTCTACATAAAATGGGATTCAATAGTGATGTTACCAGATTGATTCAAGGTTGTCTATATAACCAATCCTTCTCCATTAATATTAATGGTAGTCTTCAAGGTTTTTTTTCAGAGTTTGTGTGGTCTTCATCAAGGAGACTCTCTATCCCCTGCTCTCTTTATTTTAGCTGAGGAAGTTCTTAGCAGGGGTTTGAAATCTATCTCAGAAAGACTATCTTCGAATTATAAGTTGGGAAGGTATGGTGTTTCGATATCTCACTTACTATTTACAGATGATACCTTAATTTTACGTAATGGCAGAAAGCAAAATATTAAAAAAATATTTGATTTTATTTCCTCCTATGAATTGTTTTTTGGTCAATTGATTAATCGAACTAAAAGTGCTTTCTATTGTTCTTCCAATCTTTCTAGGGCTAAAAGTGTTGCCATTTTTAATTGGGTTGGGATCCCAAACAAAAATTTTCCTTTCACTTATCTAGGAGTCCCACTCTAGAAAGGTCGTTTAAAAAATAGTTATTTTAATCCTTTAGTAGAAAAAATGGCTAATTTTTTTGGAATAATAGAAATGATTCCAAAATGCAGCACTAGATTAATTGGAAGTCTTGTGCTCTCCCCACATTAGATGGTGGACTGTCGGGTATTAGAAAAATGAATGAATTTTCTTCAGCTTTTAGAATGAAACAAGCTTGGAACTTATATCAATATGATAATGTTTGGACTAAATTTTTTAAATCTAAATTTCAATTCAATCATATTTAGTATGCTTCCTCGCGTCCAGGCTCTTCTAAAACCTGGAGTCACATTAGTAAATTTTGCAAAGAGGTGGTTTATAAATCAATTGCTTTAATTGGAAATGGATTCAAAATTAGTTTTTGGCTTGATTATTGGTTTGGTGAGTCCTCTTATTGATAGTATTTCTAGTATTCCTCATAGATATGCTTGATGGGAATGGTTTGTAGGATTTTAGTCTAGTTTCTGATTATTTACTTGAAGACATTATGAATGATATTAGGGATGCTTGTTTCTTTACTTCTAAAGCTGGTGATTCTTTCATTTGGAAACTTTTTCTGAAAGGTAATTTTTCAATTAAATCAGCCTTGGAGTCTCTTAGATACTTCATCCCTCAGAAAGATTGGATCAGGTATGTTTGGAATAATATAGTCCCAAAAAAAATTCAAATTTTTTGATGGAAGATAATGTATGGGTCTGTTCTCATTGATTATATGATTCAATCTGTTGGAATTCATTTAGCTAGTTGTTGTTCTCAAGTTCATATTGAAACTCTATCTCATTTACTACTTCAAAGTGATATTGCAGGTTTGATTTGACGGTTTTTTGGTACTCTTTGCTCTATTTCTCTTTATCCAAGTGACACCATTCAATGCTTTCTTATGAGATGGTTTCGAGCTTCTGAAAGGCGCCATAATCAAATTCTCATTTTACTCCCTCTTATCATCATTTGGGAAATTTGGAAGGAAAGATGCTCTAGAAGATTTAAAGATGTGCGAAAGCCAACCGAAGTTATAAAAGCCATAATTCAGAAATAGATGATTGATTTGGGTTCTCATCTGAACAGAAAATCCTTGGACCTTTCTATCCTTAATATAGTAGTTCCTTCTGTTTCGAAAAGAACCATTATTACTCATGTCAAATGGCTTAGACCTTCTCAGGGCTAATCCGGGATTAGCCGGAGGAGGTGGTATTATTCGTGATCATTTTGGAGAGTTGTTAGCCTACTTTTATGCTTTTTATGGTCATTGCTCTAATTATATTGCTGAATCTAGAGCTCTTCTAGATGGACTTATTCTTTGCCATAATCTTGGCTTCCTTCATGTAGAGGTTGAATCAGATGCTCAGTCCCTTGTTCAAGCTTGGAAGGGATCTTATAGCCATCCGTGGAATGTATGGTATTGGAATAAGAACATTATCCAAGTGATGAACATTTGCTCTTCTATTTCTCATATTTTTAGGGAAGCTAATATGGTTGTTGATTTTCTAGCAAATTATGGTTGTAGTTCCCAGCTTTCAGGTGAATTTTTTCCTAATGAGGAAATTCCCTCTCTTCTCATCTCTCTTATTTTGCATGATCAAGCAGGTTTGGGCAATGTTAGATTGGTTATGAACGAGTAATTTTTTGTTCTATAGGGGTAAGGTTTATGTCCCACCTTCTTTTGCTTTCTTTTAGGTGTGTTTGTTGGGGTAAGGTTTTATGTCCCCTGATCGGTCCTATATGTTACACATATATGCACTTCAAACTTAACTTGTTAACTTTTTAGAGTAATCTTTTATATCATTTCAAGCTACTTGGTTATTTTCAATGAAGTCAGGTTCATGTGAGGAAAAGAAGATTAAAAACAAAGATTAAAGGTTTCCAAAAGGCTCAAACAAGGTTCACCCAGTTAGAAAAAGAAGAAAGAAGAATTCTGGACAACTTTATAACCTGTGATATATCGCAAGTCAGGCTGTGATCAATCGCAGGTCAGTTGCGATAGATGGGTGAAGCCTGTGATGGATCGCACATATGGCAGAGAGTTTTGTTAAATTTTCTCTGTATGCGATCGATCACAGGTGTTGTGCGATCGATCACACTTCGGTGTTTTTGGCTAATTATCTCATCCGGATTTGAAGAATTGGAGTCCTAATGGGTTACTAAGAACCCTAATCTGAAAAGAACCCTTCTCCATATAAATTGAAGACCTTGTGGACTAAAAATAGATGAGAGATTTTGAATCAAAGGAAGAGAAGGAGCTCTGGAGATCAAGGAAGCCATGAAGAAGAGTTCATCAATTTTGTCTATGAAGATGATGTGCTCCTCCCTCGCGATGAACTAATTTTTCATTCTAGGGTTTCGATGAAACCCTAGCTAAGTAACTGTGTCTTTTATTTTGTTTTATTTTTTATTTCTTATTTGTAAAACATTGATTGTATAATAAGAGGGCTGTTTCAACAATCAAATTTATTTGATTTATATTCAATTTCAATGGAATTCTTATCCTTGTCTTAAGTGTTATGAAATTGAAATTGAACCTACTTGTGTTAATTTTCGTTAGAATTTCAACATAGGTTTTATGCAATGGTTTTAATATATCAAGAGATTAAATCATAAGATATTTTATACTAAGGGAAGACGAGTGATTACACAATCGTAGATTAGTGTGTATCATTCGTTCTAACCGAAGATACGATATACTTAGGGCTTGATCCCTTGAACTTTTCTTGATCAGTTTAGAGGGGATGTGCTATCACTCTAACTGGAATGTTTGCAAATCAAGAGGTTTGAATGAATTCAGAATGTGATTAGTTATGAGGTTAGTGGTGGATTCGATCATCTTAGATCTTCTCTCCCAAGGAATTAAAGCCCAGTAGTTGATAATTAATTTAGAAATCTTAAGTAGTTTAATTAATTGTTTTAGTTTAATCAAGCAAAATATCAATTGTCCAAATCATTAGTTTAGAAATAATTTTGATAAAAGTCTACGAAACCAGCGCAATCATCAGAGGTTCGATACCCTTACTAGTACTATTCTATGGAATTATCACTAGAAGGAATAATTAAAATTGCGTAACGACTAATTTTTGGCACCGTTGCCGAGGATTGCTGGAACAGTCTAGTTGTTAATTTGATAGATTAAATTTAAATTAATTATCTAGAAAAAAAACCAAAAATATTTTTATTTTATTTAATTGGAAATATTTGTGTTTTCAGGTACCGAATCGCTCATACTAAAAAGATTGAAAAAGCTTGCTCAACATCTTAGAAAGCAGGAGAGCTTTGTAAATATTTACTTTCTTAAGTAGATATTTTATTTGAATTTGGTGTCTGTCAAACATAGAGTATTTCCATAGGGTGTATGCACGGTAGAAGGTCTTTTAATCCTGAACTATTCCCCTTGATTCTGAGTTAGAGCATACTGCTAGGTTCCTCAAGGCTTCTGCCTTATTCGAATCGAATTCAGAAGCTAATGCTTCTACTATTCCTACAACGAACTTAGAAGCTATTCCTTTCCCTAACATGGCAAAAGAATAGGACCCAATGAAATCATTGAAGGAGTATTTTACTCCTTATACATATTCATCCCCTTCATGCATCCGGTTGCCGAATACTACAGTAGCCCATTATGAAATTAAGTCCAGCATCATTCAAATGATACCATCTTATCATGGACTTAATAATGAAGATCATTACAAACATCTTGATGAATTTCATGAGATTTACACTACTTTTAAGTTGCATGGATTTTCAGATGATGCCCTTAGATTGACCCTCTTCCCATTCTCTCTAAAAGATAAAGCCAAATATTGGCTTAACTCTTTAGAGGCCAATTCTATTACCACATGGGCTTAAATGTAACAAGAATTTCTTATGAAATTTTTTCCCATTGGCAAAACCAATTTGATAAGGCGAACCATCACAAGCTTTGCTCCGATTGATGGTGAGCTATTTCATGAAACATGAGAGAGATTCAAGATCTTCTCCATAAGTGTCTCCACCACCAAATTCCAAAGCGGAAATTAGTCAAATCTTTCTATGATGGATTGCCTCAACCCAACCATCAATTGGTTAATGTCTCTTATGAAGGGACATTTATGATGAAAAATGATAATCAAGCATGAGAGATTTTTGAAAATCTGAGTGAAAACTCTCTCCACCATGTCTCAAATAGTCATTCTGAGAGACATTCATTTTCCTCAAATCATAAGAGAGGCATCTATGAAGTGGGCACTTCCATAAATGTTTCATCTAAAGCAGATGAATTGTCTCGTAAACTGGATAAACTCATGGCTTCAGGGCCACCTTCTTACACACCTCCTCAACCAACTCCTAATCAAAAAGAGGTCTGTCCAATTTGTTGTAGCCTTGAACATTATGTTCAAGAGTGTCCCTCTGCTACCCAATTCCCGGATCTTGTCCAAGAGTATGCAAATGCTGCGTATATCCACCTAGGTAATGATCCTTACTCAAACACTTATAACCCGAGTTGGAGGAATCATCCTAATTTTTCATGGCAGCCTCAAACTCAAGGGAATAATTTTTTCCAACCTCAAATGCCATTCAATCAGCCTTTTCATGGTCAACCAAACTACCATTAACCCCAATAATTTCAAAAGCCAACTCCTCCTAACTTTAACCAAGGAAATCTATTTTTTGAGGAGAAGGTATTGAATGCTCTAAAAGGCTTGGAAAACAATAGTCAATTGCTTAACTTGCACTCTCAATCCATTCAAAAGCTTGAGTCCCAAATGGGATAACTTGCTAATGCTATCAATAGGAGAGTGGATGGAACACTTTCAAGTCAACCTATGAGTAATCCCAAAGGTGTTAATCAAGTCAATGAGATAAATCATGAACAAGTTCAGGCTGTGACAACCTTAAGAAGTGGGAAAGTAGTTGAAGATAAGGTTAGGGAGAATTCGGGCAAGAAAGACAAGCCCAATGTAGGACCTTCTGAAATTAAGGGCGAGGGAAGATTACCAATAAAAATTATCAAGGTCCTTCTTCCACTCTAGATCCCATTCTCGAGGCACCCTATATGTCTAAAGCCCCATATCCGACTTATTTGAATGATTCCTCACCCTTTGATAAAAAGGGAGTAAAGATGGAAGACATGATTGAGGTCTTCAAACAAGTTAAGATAAATCTACCTCTGCTTGATGCAATCAAGCAAATTTCAGCTTACTCCAAATTTTTGAAGGATTTGTGCACTCAAAAGCGTAAATCAAGGACTCATGTGTCCAAGAAAATCCTTCTAACCGAGCAAGTGAGCTCTTTGCTTCAACATACCACTCCTCCTAAATTTAAAGACCCGGGTGCACCTACCATCTCATGTATCATTGGTGAACACTCCATTGACCGGGCCCTCATTGATTTAGGAGCAAGTGTGAATTTGCTCCCTTACTCGGTTTATGGGAAATTAGGCTTGGGTGAACTCCGTCCTACATCAGTCATTCTGCAACTAGTTGACAGATCAGTTAAAATCCCTAGAGAGATAGTTGAGGATGTCCTCATTAAAGTCGACAAATTCTACTTTCCGATCTACTTTCTAATTCTTGATATGGAACCGATCCGAAATCCCACTAAGCAAATCCCCGTGATCCTTGGTCGACCCTTCTTGGCTATAGCCAATGCATGTATAAATTGTCGAACTGGGGTGATGGATGTGTCTTTTGGGAATATGAAGATTCAATTGAACATTTTCAGCACATCCCAGCAACCTCCTCATAATGATGATGAAGAATGTTTTTTGGTCGATTCTATCAAAGAGATGGTATAGGATTCACTTCTTTACATCTTATCCAATGACCCATATGAAGCATATCTGTCTCATTTTAATGCAGATGAATTTGATGTGGAAGGGTCTATTGAAGAAGTCAACCATTTGCTGAATTCAACTTCTCAAGTGGATTTCCAAAATTGGAAAGCCAGGAAAGAGCCATTACCTCTCACCTCTAATACTCCTTCCATCTCATCCTTAGAGGCCGCACCTACTCTTGAGTTGAAGCCACTTCCGGTTTCACTTAAATACACCTTTTTAGAACCAAAGAACACTCTCCCTGTCATCATAGCATCTAATCTAACTGATGAGCAAGAGAGTCAATTGATGGTTGTGCTCAAAAAGCACAAACGAGCCATGGGGTGGACCAAAGTAGATTTGAAGGGAATCAACCCTTTCGTGTATATGCATCACATCCATCTTGAAGAGGATGCTAAAACTTCAAGGGAAGCACAACAGAGGTTGAATCCCAGTATGAAAGAGGTAGTGATGAAAGAGGTCGTGAAGTTGCTAGATGTGGGTATCATATACCTCATCTTAGATAGTAAATGGGTGAGTCCCATTCAAGTGGTACCAAAAAATTCCAGTATCATTGTAATTACTAATCTGGAAGGAGAAGTTGTTCCAACATGCGTCACCATGGGTTGGCGAGTGTGCATTGATCATAGGAAACTTAATTCCATGACTAGGAAGGATCATTTTCCACTTTTATTCATGGATCAAATCCTAGAAAGGCTAGCAGGCAAAAGTCATTATTGTTTTCTGGATGGTTATTCCGGATATAATCAAGTAGCTGTCTATCCTGAAGATTAAGAGAAAACTACATTCACATGCCCTTTTGGCACTTTTGCTTATAGGCACATGTCATTCGGACTTTGCAATGCACCCGTGACTTTTCACAGGTGTATGATCTCTATTTTTTCTGATATGGTAGAAAAGTTTCTTGAGGTTTTCATGAATGACTTTTTCATTTTTTAAAACCTCCTTCGAAGATTGTCTCCAACATTTATCATTGATTTTGCAATGATGCGAGGAGACAAATCTTATATTGAGTTGGAAGAAGAGCCATTTTATGGTTCAAGAGGGTATTGTGTTGAGACACATTGTATCCAAAAGAAGTATAAAAGTAGACAAGGCCAAGATTGACCTTATAGCGAGTCTTCCTCCACCATCCACGGTGAGACAAATTTGATTTTTTCTAGGCCATGCGGGGTTTTACCATCGCTTCATAAAGGACTTTAGCAAAATTTCAGCACCCTTGAGCAATTTGTTATGCAAGGATGTTCCTTTTTCTTTTGATGAAGCTTTTGATAAGCTCTGCACTCTACTTTCTATAGCCCCTATCATGCAGCCCCCGGATTGGTCACTCCCATTCAAGCTTATGTGTGATGTCTCAGACAATGTAATCGGGGTTGTTTTAGGGTAAAGGGTGAATAGAACCCCACATGCTATCTACTATACAAGTAAGACTCTCTTGGATGCTCAATTACATTATACCACTACCGAGAAAGAATTACTAGTTGTAGTTTTTACCCTAGAAAAATTTCGATCCTATCTCTTAGGGTCCAAAATCTTAGTGTACACTGATCATGCCGCCTTGCGGTATCTCCTTTCCAAGAAGGACACTAAGCCTAGGTTGATTAGATGGATCTTTCTTCTTCAAGAGCTCAATCTATAGATCCAGGACAAGAAGGGTTCCAACAATGTGGTCACTGACCATTTATTTAGAATCCTAGTCGACTCTTCACTAAAGCCTTGTCCCGTCTATGACACTTTTCCGGATGAGCAACTGTTTGAGGTAAATCAAATTCAACCACCATGGTTTGCTGATATTGTAAGCTACCTTACAGTTGGACAGATTCCATCTTCATGGTCTAAGCAAGACAAATCCCACTTCTTTTCTCAAATCAAGTTCTATTTCTGGGAAGATCTGGAATTATTTAAGTATTGCTCCGATCAAGTGATCCGAAGATGTGTGCCTAAGAGTGAATTCCAGAGTATCCTTACCTTTTGCCACTTTCTTGCATGCGGAGGTCATTTTGGAGGGAAAAAACCGCAACCAAAGTCTTACAAAGTGTTTTTTATTGGCCCTCAATCTTTAAAGATGCCCATGACTTTTGTTGTGCTTGTTTAAGGTGCCAATAATTAGGTGCAATGTCCTGGAGAAACATGATGCCTCTATCCATGATTCTAGTTGTTGAACTTTTTGATGTATGGGGTATTGATTTCATGGGTCCCTTCCCACCATCTTTTGGATTTGAATATATATTGGTGTCGGTGGACTATGTCTCCAAGTGGGTGGAAGCGGTTGCTACTAACACTAATGATCACAAAGTTGTGGTCAAGTTCCTTCAAGAGAATATCTTTAGTCGATTTGGCACACCAAGAGCAATTATAAGTGATGCAGGGAAATATTTCATAAATTGATATTTTGAGGCTCTCATTCTCAAATACTCCATCACTCATAAAATAGCTACTCCTTACCACCCCCAAACGAGCGGCCAAATCGAGGTATCAAATAGGGTGAAAATTGTGAGATCTGATCGAAAAGATTGGTCTATGAGGCTTAATGATGCCCTTTGGGCTTATTGTACGACTTTTAAGACCGCAAATGGAATGTATCCTTATCGCCTCGGTTTTGGAAGAGCTTGCCACCTTCCGGTGGAGTTGGAACATAAAGCCCTTTGGGCCATTAAGAAGTTTAACTTCGATATGGCACTAGCGAGATCAAACCGGAAACTCTGACTCTCTGAATTGGAAGAGATGCATAATGACGCATATGAGAGTGCTAAAATCTACAAAGCTAAAACCAAAGCTTTTTATGATAAGACCATCTTATGAAGGTCTTTTCATCCCAATCAAAAGGTTTGGCTTTTCAATTCTAGATTATGCCTCTTCCTTGGTAAGCTTTGTTCTAGATGGGATGGGTCCTATATTGTGACCACAATATTCCCTCATGGAGCAATTGAGCTCAAAGACCCCAAAGATGGAAATTTTTTCAAGGTAAATGGGCAAAAGATTTAAACCCTATGTTGAGGGTATTGTATCTGGTGATTTGATTGAAGCCTTAGTGTTGCATGATCCCGTCTACCAAGACGATTGATTCATTTGAGGTTTTCCAGCTGAATACGTAAAACTTAACGCTTGTTGGGAGGCAACCCATCAATTCTTTAGTTTCCTTAGAATAAGATCGAGTCTAAGTTTGGGGTGGATGCAAATCCCCCCCCCCCCCCCCAAAAAAAAAAGTCCATCCTTATACCCATAGTGTCTTGTTAAAAAAATAATAATAATAAAAAAATATTTTTAGGTCTGCGATAAATCGCAGACAGGGTGACTGTATTCTAGACCTCTTGGCCAGAAGTGCGATCGATCGCTCTTCCATGCGATAGATCGCATATAGGAGATCAAATTCCAGAATCATTTGGGCTGGTGTGTGACAGATCGCATACTAGTGCGATAGATCGCATACAGGTACCTCCCATTCTAGTAAGTCACTACCCTTAGTGCAATCTATCGCACTTGCTGTGCGATCGATCGTAGATATCCAGATTCGTTTAAAATGCCCAGCCCGCATCCATTCTTCTTCCAGTTCTCTCCTATTCTCTCTCACTTTGTCTTCCATTTTTCATCCCAATCTCCTCATTCATTCTCCATTTGTACTTGAGGTGAAAGCTTCACACGGGGTATTGGGTTTATGCGAGCTTTGCTTGAAAGGTACACTCCAAATTTCTCATCCAAGTCCATTTTTTTCCTATTTTCTTTTGTGGATTGTGTTGTGGATGGTTGTGTGGGAGGCCGGGTGGGCCGTGTGATTTGATTTTGAATGGTTGTGTGGGAGGCCAGGTGGTTGGATTGTGTGTGTGAAATTGGGTTGTGAAGAAAGGCGCTCACCAACTGTTTGTTAAAAAGCATAAAAGAGATTTAAACCTTATTTTCAGATCAAATGGCCCCCAAACGCAAGAAGTTAGCCGAGAAACCTAGTTCTAGTGCACCCCAGATTAGTTCTAGTGTACCTACCCTGGCCCAAAAGGACCAATCGATTAGAAAATTTACCACTTGGGAGGTTACCCCTCAAACCCAATTCCACATTGAGTGTTTTCGACGGTGTCCAGAAACGGGACCAACTATAGTGGAATTGGAGAATAGTGGTCTCCAATGTATTCTAGTATCCCCTGCTAAGGCCTACCCGAGGTTGGTTCTCCTATTCTATCAAAATATGGTTCAAATTGGAAAGAATAAGAAGGCGATCGAGGATGAAGGGGATGAGGATGAAGATGAGGTAGAAGAAGAGGTACAGGATACCTTGGACGTTATCGTCGAGGGGCGTACTTTTGGGGTTACCATAGACTCTATCGCCCAGGCCATAGGATACCCGACTAATTCCTATCATGGGTATCCTTATAGGACTGCACCACAGAGAGCTGCCACCTGACATGAGATTATCAGAGAGTTGTGTGGGGGGAAGTATCAGAATGATAGGCAGAACTGTACTAGTATGTCCTACCTCCCCCCAAGACTATGGTTTGTAGATTCTGTTTTCCGGCGCAACCTGTACCCTATAGGTCAGATTACAGAGAAGCGGGGTGCCTTATTTGATGCCCTCTATGAGATGTGGAAGGGGTATTGGGTTAATACGGCCGAGTATATTTACAGGACTTTGCAGAGGATATTGCATGAGGCAATTGAGACCCAAAAGCAGGGTAGTGCGAGCTGGCACTTGCTTTTTGGGAATGTCATTACCCAGTTGTTGCGATTTCAGGAGCATATCATTGATGAGGATGAGCCCGAGGCTAGGATTTTCAATTTTGGTAAGAGGCCATGGGATAAAATTTATAATGCACTGAAGAAGGCAAGAAAAGGATCCCTACTGCGGAGCACCCGAAGGAGGAGATTAGAAATGCTCAGCCTGATGTCGCCATAACCCCTCCACCTTCACCGGTATCAGATCCCCACTTTTCTACCCATGCTTTTCAGCCTCCCCCATCACCACAGTTTAGTACACAGCTTGAGGCCCCGGTTTACTTGACTCGTCAGGAGATTTTAGAGTACCAGGCTGTGTAGGCTCAACGATGGGAGGCTTAGCGTAACTACCCGGTTGTGCAGGACGAGAGATGGGAGGCTCAGTGTAACTACAAGTTGGTACAGTAGGTAGAGATCCAAGAGTTCAGGGATCAATCAGCTTAAAGATGGAGGCAGGCTGATGCTTTTTATGATGAGGCGAGACAGCATTGGGATAGGGCTGATTAGTTTTATGCTCCAGGCCATACTCCTCCCCCACCTCCTCCTCCTCAGTGATAGAGTTCTAGTCCATTAGTTTTTATACTTCTTTTTGAGTCAGTTGTAAGGAGTTTTACTCATTTTCTTTTCTTGAATCCGATGTAAAGAGTTTACCTCTTTTTCTTTCCTTTCTTAGTAACGTCTGATACTTAGATACTCTTGTCTTACATATTGATACAAGCCAATGTTTTAAAACCCAGACTGAACACTAACCTGGTCAAGGGGGCGGGTTGGTCTAAACCGGTCAGATCATCGGGTCAATCCGGGTTAACCTAATGACACTAAGTAATGCCATAAAAATATTTAATATTAATATTTTTTTTCTTATTAACAGATTTGATTCGAGATATATTATTTTTTGGGTGATTCAAGAGATTAAAATAATACATAATTTAAATAAGAGGAAGCAACTCTTGAAATCAATGGAAAACCCCGATTATGAACTAATAAAAAATGAGATTATTATTCAAAATTTCAGAACTAAGCAAAAAAAAACATATACAAACCCTTCAATCAATAAAAAAAAAAGAATGGTTTGATCATATCTCACATTGGCTTGAGTTCTACTTTTGTTTAATATATTGTATTTTAGGATAAATAAGTAAAAAAAATACATTTTTCCATGACCTGAACGGTCCAACAAAAATTGCCCGGGTCGACTGGGCCACACCGGTTTGGGCAGTTTTCACTAGGTCACCCCGGTTTTAGTAGTCAGCTCATGAAATGACCAACCCAACCCACTAAGGTTACCGGGTCTCGGGTTAACCAGTTCGACCCACCGGTCGGGTCCGGGTTTTAAAACACTGACACAAACTATTTCTCTTGATATATATAATGGTTTTTTGTATCTTTATTGTCTATTTTTTTGTTGAATGTTACTAACTCTGTTAGGTGTCTTATGGAAGAAGTTTGGGGTGACTTTCACTGTTAATTTTTTTTATTCCCCAAATTTCTATTTTTTTCATGCAGTGCATTTCACCAGTCAGGTATTATTGTTCTAATCCCTTCTGTACTTTATTTCTATTTTTACATTAAAGACAATGTAAACTTTAAGTTTGAGGTTGGGAAATAATAGGCCAGGCTATTATTTTTGTACTATTCTTGGATATTGTGCAAACATGAAATAGGGTAGGACATGCAAACATTGAATATTTTTTAGATTGTTCTATTCTAAATTTGAAAGATTGTGATGCATATAGGGTAATCCAAATCTTATTGGTAGGGTTAATTTTGAGAACACATTATCCCAAATACACACTGTTTTTAACCCTTGACTGAACTACAAAAGCTTAAAATTTTTCCACAGTCATGAATACACTTTGAAATCTGCACGAGCACTCTAATATATTGTCTAGTGGAATTTGAAACCACATTAATCGATTAGAGCTTTTGTTAACTCAAAGAAATTGGATGACCTAGAAATTGAACACCAACCATGGCTAAATTAAAAATTTGATAGAAGAATGGGTTACCTGATTAAGTTTTACACTTAGTAATTGGGCCTCTTACCTCACTAAGCAAAGAGAGTTTGCGTCAAATAGTGTAATTTTTGGAATTGAAAAAATAACCTAGTGTGACTAGTTTAAGTTCGTAGCCTATTTAACTCGAGTTAATAAGCCCTTAGTGGTGTCTTTACACCTGGTGCCCTAAAGCCGTCTGGTTTGGGAGTCACCGGCCTAACACTTGCTACCTGGGTTGTCTAGAGTGCCTAATGGACTTAGATTTTGCACAGCCACACTTATAAAAAAAAAATTGAAAGCCTTGGGGTTGGGAGTTTAAATTGAAAGAAAATTCAATAACAAGTGAGAAAACAAAAAAACTGTTGAAAAGTAAGGTTGAGATCACACATTCGATTGTTAGTACACATTACACATCAAAGAAAGTTTTGACAAATCTTTTATAAGCTGAATTTTTCAGAATTGGTTAAGAATAGTGTGAAATTGAGAATGTGGAGAGTTGATAATTCAACCTTGTTGTAATTTGTGGATTATCTTGTATGTATTGTGATTCTAGAAAGTTTGGAATATGATTCAATCACTGTTTTGAGATTTGCATGTTTTACTTGAGCATATTACACAATTACAGGGTAGTACAAATGTTTGTGGGTATCATCACTGTAAACCTTCACGAGACTTCACTCATCCTCTAAGGCCACCTAGGGGTTTAAAAGGTTTGTTGCATATGCAAAATGCAACCAGGGATCCCACGAAAGTGGATGTAGATATAGTTTAGGTTAGTTATTAGTTTTAGTTTTATTTTATTTTTCATTACTCGAGGACTTATAATGTCTAAATTTGGGGTTGTGATCGGTGCTATATGTTACACATATATGCACCTTAAACTTAACTTGTTCACTCTTTAGAGTAATCTCTCATACCATTTTAAGCTACTGGGTTGTTTTCAATGATTTCAGGTTCATGCATGGAAAAGAATATTAAAAACAAAGATTAAAGGTTTTCAAAAGGCTCAAACAAGGTTCACTCAGTTAGAAAAAGAAGAAAGAAGAATTCTGGACAATTTTATAACCCAGGATAGATTGCAAGTCAGGCTGCGATAGATCACAGGTCAACTGTGATAGATGGGTGAAGTTTGCGATGGATCGCACATATGGCAGAGAGTTTTGTTAAATTTTCTCTGTATGCGATCAATCGCAAGTGCTGTGCGATCGATCGCACTTCAACGTTTTTGGCTAGTTATCTCATCCGGATTTGAAGAATTGGAGTCCTAATAGGTTACTAAGAAACTCTAATCCGAAAAGAACCCTTCTCCATATAAATAGAAGACCTTGTGGACTAAAAATAGAGGAGAGTTTTTTAATCAAAGGAAGAGAAGGAGCTTTGGAGATCAAGGAAACCATGAAGAAGAGTTCATTAATTTTGTCTATGAAGATGATGTGCTCCTCCCTCATGATGAACTAATTTTCCATTCTAGGGTTTCGATGAAACCCTAGCCAAATAACTGTGTCTTTTATTTTATTTTTTATTTGTAAAACATTGATTGCATAATGAGAGGGTTGTTTCAACAACCGGATTTATTTTATTTATATTCAATTTCAATGAAATTCTTATCCTTGTCTTAGGTGTTATGTAATCAATTTTATTTTATTTTCTTTAGAATTTCAACATAGGTTTTATGCAATGGTTTTAATATATCAAGAGATTAAATCATAAGATATTTTATGCTAAGGGAAGACGAGTGATTACACAACCGTAGATTAGTGTGTATCATTCGTGCTAACCGAAGATACGATATGCTTAGGGTTTGATCCCTTGAACTTTTCTTGATCAGTTGAGAGGGGACGTGCTATGACTCTACTGGAATGTATGCAAATTAAGAGGTCTGAATGAATTAAGAATAGGATTAGTTATGAGGTTAGTGGTGGATTCGATCACCCTAGATCTTCTCTCCCAAGGATTTAAAGCTCAGTAGTTGATAATTAATTTAGAAATCTTAAGTAGTTTAATCAAGCAAAAATTAATTGTCCAACTCATTAGTTTAGAATTCATCTTGATAAATGGCAATGAAACCAGCGCAGTCCTCAAAGGTTTGATTCCCATACTAGTACTATTCAACAGAATTATTATTATAAGGAATAATTAAGATTGCGTAACGACCATCCCCCCTCCTTTTTTTATTTTTTTGGGTCTTTGTGGGGTAAGGTTTTATGTCCCCCTCCCCCACATCTTTATTTATTAATAAACCGGTAGGGGTCTGCCAAACCCCCCACTCCACTTGAGTAGCTTTTATTAAAAAAAAATTTTAATTTAATATCTTAAGTTGGGTAATCTATCAGCGACAAATTAGCAAACTAATGGAGTATGTTATTACCATTCTCTTGCTCTTACAATTCCTCTTTTCATCCAGCTAAAAAAGGCTGCAATAACATATCATGGTAGTGGGATAGCTTACATCATCATTCAGGACATGCTAAAAAACACCATCATCATTTATAAATGGATTCTGTTATAGTTTCCTTAAAATCCTTTCTATAAAACATGTTCTGTACTAGTGGAATAGCTTACGTCATCATTTATAAATTGATTCTTGGTAGCATTTTGTGCTTTATTTGTCTATTTCAATATAACATTGTAAAAGCAGGTGCATGGAGCAGTACAGTAGAAGACCATGGAGAAAGTCGCCTTGGTCCTCTACTCCAAAACGAGGCCAGTCCTCTTCTCATGTCGATGCTTCACAGCCAGTGGGCACGTACAGGATCAGGTTCAGACAGCCCATCATGAGCCAGCCCAGTCTATGCCACCACAATCTACAAAAGGTACTTGCATTTGCTATTTTCTTTACTTAGGATATGAAATTTACAGTCGATGCAACCTATTGTATTTATTTAAGTTTTTGCCATTTTGTACAACGAAATCACAGGTCAGATGGACAAGGGGTCCGAACAGACTTCCACCACCACCCCCACCACATGTAGGACACACCACCGTGCCTATTATTGCGTGAGGACAGCCTATTGACACTATCGCGACTTCATTGACATGGTTCATTGGGGTATTGGCTCGAGACGTGGATGTCATCCCATTGGGGACATACCATGACTGGAGGCATATCCTAGATGAGATGATTCAGGACATGATGGCTAGAGTTTTGGTAAGACAACTTCCTTCAATGGTTCAAATTTTATTAAAGCATGACAGATTAACTGGACATTGCATACACCGTTATCTCTAATTATTTTTTTTGCAGAGTCATTTTGACATCCTCGACCCGCGCACGAGGTGTTGGGTGGTTCAGAAGTGTAAAACTTTGTGGAAAGCTTGGAGGAAGAGGTTGTTTGATAAATTCTATGATGATGAGCTCCCACTAGCGGCGTAGTGTTGGACATTATGCCCTGAATTTTCATTTAGATTGTAAGATTCTTATTGATTAGATTAATAAAGACATCTTCTTTATCTATTATGAATTCATTATGGGTAATTGACCAAAATCATGAGATGATCAATACGATATGAGATATCGAACAAGGTCCCTAAGATATATTGTAAGAAAGTTATGTGATAGGTATTGGACTATCACAGGCAAATATAGCTTCCCAGTTCCTTATACCTTATAGAGTCACAGCTATAGGTGAAGCTAAGCACTTCACTTATATGGCTGACATAATGCTAAGATGTTCCCAATGTAGAACCCCGGATCTCGCTTTCTTAGCCTGTGAATAGTGCTATGAATAGTGATCATGTAATGAAATTTTCTGAATTTTGAGATAAAAAGTCCCGATAATAGTTGTTTATATGTTAACTAAGCTCACGTAATTTTATGGGATTTTATTCATATGATTAGAATGGTTTTCAAGCAATGTAAAAAGTTACGAAGAATCGGATTTATCGGGTTTTGCCTAGAGCTGGAAAATCAGATTTTGAGTTATGAGGAATTGGATTTTCTAAATATTTTTATTGGATTCAAATGGGGGTTACTTCCTTATTTTAATTTAAAACTTAAAGTTAATGAAACATTAACTTAAATGTTTTAAAGTAAAATAAGTATAGGAGTAAGTATAAGAAGGGGAAAGAACAAAGCATAGGCCAAAAACAGAAGAGCAGGGGAAGAAAACAGGCAAAACCAGTCGACCGATTTTGCTACCGGTCGACCGAACAGCCACCAGTCGACCGAACCTCGCTACCGGTCGATTGAATGCACAAAAATTTGTATAGGTTTTTCAGGCAAAGAGGGGTCTTTTGACCGGTCGACCGATCATGCTATTTTTGCCCTTGGCCGATCTACTGTTCCATTGAGGGCCTTTTCGGTGTTTCCTAACCACCCAATTGGGTCTATAAAAGACCCAATTTCGTGCCTTAGGGTTTCAAGAACCCTAGAACACTAAGAAAAGAGAAAAGAGAGAGAAAGAGAAGAGAAGAAGGAAGAGGTGCTTGGCTTTTTGGTTTTTGAGGGTTCTTGAGTTAATTTCTCAACATCGGAGGCGCTCCTTCTCACTCCTCAACATTTCTAAAGCGTTTTAGATCAAAGGGTTGATCTAGGAAGGTAGATACACTCTACTAAACTTAGTATAGTTATGTTTTATGCTAGGTTTCAAGTTTTGGGAGGATTTTATAGGGAAATTAAGGTCTTGGATTTGTTATTGATAAACCATGATTAAGATAAGTTATATTTAAAGTTCTTGTTTAAGTCTTGTTCACAAATGATAAAGGAGTTTTAATCGGACTTGTTTTGGAAAGAGATTTTGCTCGATGTTTTGGTTTTTAAGTATTGTGCTCAAAGTATTATGATTAGCTCAAGGTCTCAAAGCTTACTCAATGAAAGAAATGAACTCATCTTTAAGGTGTTCTGAGAAGGGAATCACTTTGAAATCTTGTAAAGTATGAACTCATCTCTAAGGTGTTCCGAGAAGGGAATCACTTTGAAAGCTTGTAAAGAATGAACTCGTCTCTAAGGTGTTCCGAGAAGGGAAACACTTTGCTTGTAAAGAATGTCTCAAAGTCATGCTTGTAAAGCCTTGTTTAGAAATATGATTTGAAAAGCTTGCATAGTATATGTTTTGAAAAGTATCAGAGTTTCTGCTCTACGATTTCGAAGTATGTTGGTTTAGTCGACTTGGTTTTAATTGCTCGCTTTACTTGACTTGAAAAACATGTTACAAATTTCTATTATGGCTTACTAGCTTTAGTAGTTTGTAGACACTGAGTATTCCATGCTCAGCTGACTATTGACTTCGGCAGGTACACATGTTCCTTTCGATGTCTGTGGCATGGAGCCTTGGATAGAGGAAGAATACTATGATCCGGAGTCCTCTATGGACCACTACCAGGACGATGGATCGCTGGATAGGCGGCATGATTTTGATTTCTATTGAGAGAGAGAGAGTATACTTGTATTTTGATAAGTATTGAGAGTGGGGCTTGTCCACTACATGCTTCATATTTTGGATATGTGTTTTGTTGGTTCAGACTTGAACCTATCGATAGGAGTGTTATTAAATTGCTTCCACTTGTTTTCCGCTATGTGTATAACTTGCATACTCTGACAGGATGATATGTATGCCTTATGTATCATACTGGAGGGTATGATACGGCTATCACAAGCTAAAGTATCCCTAACTCCTAGGGGGTATTTTGGGTCGCGACACTCAATGGTTGAGATGTAGTTTTGTCTCAAACTATTGTAGTAAAGACTACATATCGTCATATGGGTGCTTAAATGTACATTGACTGATTGCAATCAATGAGAGACTTCTTACATAAACATACTATCAGATAGTTGGTCTCTCATTCACATTGAACAGTTTTGATGATCCTTAAATCTGATGAGTTCATTTATAACTGAGCAGTGATCTGGCTGTTTTGATTCCACCTAAGTACTTTCTACCTGAGGGACTACGATACGGTGACAGTTGGATAATTAGAAAGTTGTTCGTGGTTATCCAACTATTAAGGTGATCTGGCTGTTCTGATTATGATCCTCCCGTGTCGGGGAATACACTAAGATGTCGTCGACAAACACCATGACACATTGATCGAAACAAGGTCTGAACACCCGGTTCATCAAGTCCATGAACGCCGCCGGTGCATTCGTGAAACCGAAAGGCATGACAAGAAACTTGTAGTGCCCTTACCAAGTCCTGAAAGCTGTCTTTGGAATATCTTCTGTCTTGATCTTTAATTGATGATACCCCGATCTAAGATCAATCTTAGAGAAGAATCTCACTCCCTTCAATTGGTCAAATAAGTCATCTATCTGTGGTAAAGGTTAATGGTTCTTGATCGTGACCTTGTTTAATTGTCGGTAATCAATACACATACGAATTGAGCCGTCTTTCTTCTTCACAAATAGCATTGGGGCACCCGGGTGAGACACTCGGTCTAATGAATCCCAGGCTTTGTAGTTAATCCAACTATACCTTCAACTCCTTGAGTTCAATCGGGGCCATCCTATAAGGAGCCCTAGAGATCGGAGCAATGTCGAGAGCAAGCTCAATCGCAAACTCAATCTCTCTATCTGGAGGTAATCCAGGCAATTCCTCTGGAAAAACATGCAGGAACTCACTTACAATCGGAATGGTTGAGTTTTGTGCCTCTGGGTTCATTAAGCTTAAAGCTGCGAAGCGGGCAATATCCCTTACTTGTAGCCCTCGGAAATGAAATGGCTTTACTCCTTCCGGCCTAAAGTTCACCACCTTCTCGAAACATGTCACATGTCCGTGGTGAGTTGATAGCCAATCTATCCCAAGGATGACATCAAAGTCTAAATCTTGGAAATCCAAGATGATAAAGTCGGCCAACAATTCATTTTGCCCCACTTGCCCTAAGCAATCCTTATACATCCAGTCTGTATCTACTGACTTGCCAAGCGGAGTCGAAATGGTCAACTCACGCTCCAATGGACTAGCCTCAGATGGAAATCCTTTCGCAAAACTCGGCGAAACAAATGAATGAGTGGATTCTTTGTTGATCAACACTCGGGCTAGACATTCGTTTACTAATAAAGCACCTGTGTAATTACATAACTAACATCCATGGATTTCAAGCAAGAGCACACATCATACATAGGCAACCCATTATATAGCTAACCAACGTATCACATAATAGTTAGCATTCACAACTTAAAAACTCTAGTATCCTTGTGTACCTTGCACGACATCATTAAATGCACATGCGTCTCTCTTTGACAAGGCAAAAACTCATCCTTGAGTTGCTTGACTAGGTAGTCGTGTAGACTGTGAGGGCCTCGATGCCAGTGACGAGCTCTGTTGAGACACTACTTGACAGAGGGCCTACTCCCCTGAGACTGAGGTGGCATCTGACGGTGGGGACAATCTCGAATCATGTGGCCTTGGTCACAACAATGGAAACATCCACCCGAGATCTTTCGGCAATCTCTTGCTAAATGCCTTCAACCATAATAGGTACAAGGCTCATATGAGTACGTGGAGGGCTCATACCCGTGACATATGACACCACGGGGCAAGGAGCCTGTGTAGGAGTCAGGCGTGAAGCCAGTGTAATAAAAAGGTGAAGAGCTGGAGATGCAGAGTGCAATCTATGTGAAGGTGCTGGCCCTACAGGCTGGTATAAAGTAGTCCTAGCTCTCTTCTCCCTTGAACTACTGGACTGGCCTTTCTCTATTCCTCTTCTCTTGAAAAACTCTTCAAAATTAGCCTCTGCTAACTGAGCTTTGTCCACTACCTCAGCATATTGTCTCATGCCTGAACATCGAAACTCAATCCTTGAGGTAGGCTTTCAACACCCTCTCGAACTTCCAAGCCTTCATAGCCCCGATCGCTATCATATGTGGAGCAAACCTAGATAGCTCCGAAAACTTGGCTTTATATGCCACCACTGACATATTACCTTGCTCCAAGGTAATAAATTCAACTTCCTTTTTCTCCTTTATCCCGATCGGGAAATACTTCTTGTAGAAGATGACCACGAATTCTCCCCAGTCCAATCTTGACCATGTCAGGTCAAATCCTGGGATCCTTACTGCTGACCTCCACCAATGGTCGGCCTCACCTTCTAGCATGAAGGCGGCCCAAGTGATCCTCTCTGCTTCTATAGGCAGTAAGACTGAAAATATCTTTTCAAGTTGCCGGATCCATGCCTCGGCGGCTAACGGATCAATACTCCCACAAAACACCGAAGGCCTTTTCCTCTGAAAAGCTTCTATCCCTGCTTGTATTCGATTTAAAGGAGCAGCTATAAGTGCGGCAGTAGGATTAGGCGAAGCAGGTTGCCTTTACTAGCATAGCCAAAGTCTCGGCTATTGATGTAAAAGCTTGAGCAACGTCGGGTTGCTCATCACTCGAGGGAGCATCACTTCCACTTCCAATAGTATTGTATCAACGACCCCGAGCACCGCGTCTCATGACTAATCTTGAGAATGACAGTGCCACATGAGTCTAACTTGGATACACATTTAATAACCATTTCACAAGTTACTCAATACAAACTAAGCACATAACAACACGCCAAGGTATACATATCACACGATCGACATACGATTTGTTTTCTAGCGTATGACACTAAGTTCAGTTAGGTTTTAACTGATTGTGGACTAAGAATAACTTATTATTCTATACTTGGAATATGACTCATTAGAATGACCTTAATGCCTTGTTCAATCATGGTATCAGTTCTACGTGACCCTAGGGACTCTAATGCCTAGGACTCTGATACCACTTCTGTCGTGCCCCAAAATACCCCCTAGGAGTTAAGGGATACTTTAGTTGTGACTATACTTAACCTGCCAAACCATCCTGTGATGAACAAGGTAAGCATACCATAATAGAAACATAATATAGAGTACGGAAGCGAAACAGTACGGAAACGTACACCGACTTTTTCTTTTTTATATATAATATGTATTCCAAGTTCATATACAAAACATCATAAGTAAAGGTGGACATGCCTATGATCAAAAATACAAAATGGGTAAACCTCACAAATTCTCTCTACTAACAGTAATCTAGATATGACCACACATTTAGGCCTCGATCCTCCTGTGACTGCATAGGGAAAGGTGGCTCCCTCTCTTCCACGTACTCTTCCTCAATCCAAGGATCAGGATAGAAGGTATCTACCAGACCTGCCGACATGAAATGTACGACTGAGTATGGAATACTCAGCAAGTACAAGCTACTAACTAACAATAGCAATAACGAACTATAATAACAATAACTAATTACAATTCATAATAGCAATATTTGAAGCAATACAACATCAAGAATTAAAAGAATGCTATGATCATGACATGCATAGAATAATGCACAAACTCCAATAAAACTCATACTTAAAAGTCATGACTTGTTCTTGAAAATAGCTTTTCGTATTTTTCAAAACTTGCTTGTCATGATTAAAACTTGTTCTTGTCATATTCCTGTATCGTGGGAATCACATATGTCTTGTTTTGTTCTTGTTTGGAATCACACTTGTCATGCTTATCTTGTCATGTCTTGACTTGTCTTGTTATAGTTATCTTGTGAGCCAGATGTTAGTGCCCCTTGTAACGACTTGTGAGCCGGATACGTAAGTATCCTTCAACGAAACATGAATAGAAAAGACTTGTGAGTCGGATACGTAGGTATCCTTTAGCGAAATAGAATAGGGGTACACCAACATTCTTGACTGCCCCTCTGTGCGGCTTTATCAACTTGTTTTCTTGTGAGCCAGGTATGACATATCTTGCGATATGCCCTACCCTTGACTGGCCCAATGTCCGGCTTTATCGGTGTTGCTTGTTTACTTGTGAGCCAGATATGACATATCCGGGGGATATGCCCCTACCCTTAACCTGCCCAAGGTCCGGCTTTATCATTCGTTTCATGAATAACATTTCATGTTCTTGGTTGTTTTCACATACTTATACTTTAGAAAAACCTCGGTTAATGCATGCATGCGTGCGTGTGTGTAGCACTTGTGGTATCATGATGACATGTACAACTAAAGGAATGACATATGGCATTTCAATTCTTACTAAAATCATGTGGGAATTTAGACAAGCATATAGAGTATTGGATCATGGTTATCCTGTTAGGAAAAGTTACACAATTCATGCTTTCATATTATTCTTTAAACTTGTTAATGTCTCATTCATGCATTTCATCGAACACTTGGTAAGCATCACATTCATAGTCATTTTATTCAAGTTCTTAAGTTCGTATATTTCATCAAACACATGGGGTGTGTTCATTATGAGTACAATGCCCTTTCAATATTTTCCATCACACACCATACATCACATCCACACGACAACCAATTGCCTCAACCATGCATTCCCACACATCCATACCATTATTCATATAACTCAAGAAAAATGGAAAACACAATATCAAAATCATCATTTTTGAAAGAGAAACCTAGGTTATTACTAAGCTAGTTAGGAGGGTGTACTAACCTTTGAAGATTTCCCCAAATGTTGAAGAAAACCCTTGATTTGAAACCTTCAAGCTTGATGGAGGATGATCCTAGCTTGGGAATCTTCATGCTTGAGCTCCTTGATCTCCAATCCAAACCCTCTTTGGAGGTTTTCCCCAAATCTCCTCTTCTCCTCTTTCTCCTCTTTCTCTCCCTTAGGTCTAAGAAATCCCCAAATGGGTTCTCATTTAGAAGCCAAGGGTTCAAAACCCTTAATTTCGGAATCTACACATGTGTGCGATTAATCGCACACTAACTATGATCGATCGTAGATCCAACGCGATCGATCACACCTAAGGGCGATCTGTCGCACATGAACCCGCATACTTTTGGTCTAATTTCTCCCTGCATGTGATCGATCACACACTCTTGCGATCGATCGCAGATCCCTGTGATATGTCGCATGTGAAGGCCATCTATCACACTTGGTCCAGAATGTTTTTGACCAATTTCACCTGCATGGGATCGATTGCACCTTACCTGTGATCGATCACACTACCCAATTTTTGGTTTCTTTCACCTCTAGACCCCTAGGGCTGTTTCCAACTCCATTTTCATCATCCTTAGGGCTCTAAACCCCCCTTTTCATGCTGCACTTGGGTCGCTAACATCTAATTTATCATAAAACACCAAATCCAAATACGGGGAGAGCAAATTGGCCTTGAATACACTATTTATTAGTCATGAAAAGTTCCGAGGTGTTACATGTAATGAGCCATACTTGTGCTTGTAATAAAACACATCTGACCCTGTGTCTCGACATAATGTATGGGGTTCAAATCCCAGGTAGACAGGTCTTCATAAAGACCTATCCCCAGCCTTAACCTAATAGGCCCCCGGTTCCCAAAACCTGGGTAAAGTATACCGGAAATCTTTCTGACTGCCCTATTGGATCACATGTGCCATGTCACACCTAATCAAAATCAAAAATCAAAAATTCAATCATCATCATTAGCATCTTTGCATTTGTATTTGCATACACAGTACACTTTCCCAGAGTTTGTCTTTGTCCAAGTAGATGGCATGACCTTCAGGGATCGTTAAGCCAATGGTTCTACCGCCACGGCCCATGTATTTAACCTCTCAGGCGACATATGATGACAACCTCCAAAAAACAATTCAAGCCCTCACTCCTAGGTAGCGTTTCACTCGAGCTCAGTACTATAAAATGGGATCCATCTTAAACCTATCCATAGTTAAACCAAATTGGTGCCTCATAAATGCCGCTATCCAGTATTGGAGCCCATCATACATGGTGTTCTATTTTGGTAAGAACGAACTATGTCCAACATTGGAAAAAATCCAACGCATTCTAGACTTAACCATGAATGGTGAAGTCATAGTACCACACTACAAGACAACATACAAGGCAGACCTCTCAAGATTTTTGCATATCAAGCCTGTCTGCTTAAAGCACTCTCCTAAGGTCTCTTACGATAGGATACTCGTAAGCTATCTTGAGGTTCAGTATAGCTGCAAATGGAACTCTGATACCATTACAGCTTAATTACCCAGTCTTAAAGCCTTCACACTGATAGTCATGTCTTATTTGCTCTTCCCGAAGTGTCGCACCCTCGCGGAATCAGTACTGGTAGGGATTATCAAAGACATGTATAACTCAGGAACAATTGTCCTAGTCATCCTCGCAAAAAGTCTCAGGGCTCTCAGCCGAGCCGTAGACTACTGAAAGGGCATCTTCCATGCTAGTGCAACACTGTTACACCTTTGGTTAGTAGGAAACTTGCCTACTACGATCTCACTATTTGCCAATCTCCGTGAAGCTTACAGTCTACCCAGGAAGATTTCTCAAAATTAGGGCTAGATTATGTCTAACAGGAAGACAGTGCATGATCCTCGCTGGTCTAATCGGCTCAACAGCATATGTACCACTCTGAGTCCTTCGCCAGTTCAGACTCCTCAGCTTATCCTGGTAATAGACAAGCTGTGAAATGATTGTGTTGACTTCACTGTGCATTCTGAATGTCTTACTCGTCGTTTCAAGTCAGATTGGCGAAGCTCAAGGGGAGACAAATGACCAGATTTTGTGGTTATAGCAAGACCACCTACTGATTCAGCATACCTCCTTTGGATAGAAGACCCTGATATTTCATCCAGTATGCAAATACCAAGGGAACTGCCCACACCAGTTTCAACACTATCAAAAGGAACCATTCCTATAGCTGAGATGATGGTTCCCTAGGGAGACATTCCTAGAGAGACAGTTACAGATCCAGGGAAAAAGAAAAGGCTAAGGAGAGCCCAACATGCATTCAGGTAGCAGGAAGCAAAGTAGGACCGTGAACTTCAAGCAATGTAGGGACAGGTCGAGCAGCTCAAGCAGAAAGTCTAATCTCTCCAGAAGAGATGTAAAGGCGATACCAGAGAGACAGCAGTCAGCAGGGCCCAACTGTATTTCTACCAAGGGAAACTGGACAGTGCAAAGGTTGAGATGACCACCCGGATCCAACAGTTCGAATCCTGAATGTTCAATGCTGCTGAAACAATTGATAATATGGAGGCTGAGGTCACATCCCTCCAACAAAACATCATGGACCTCAATGGTGTGACCCGGCCACTTGACTTTGCTATCCCTAACGGCCCTGCCTAAGGTCGAGTTTTTTTCTTTTTGAGTCGCACAGTCCTGTACTCACCAAGCATGCATCAACGAAAAATCGCTTCCAACATCTTCTTTCCTGCAAATCATGCATATTCATGTTTCGTCATTGCATTCTTTTCAATTGCATGGGTCGACCCACGACTCGCTCTATGACTATAATTCTCACAGAAGCAGCTGCCCTAGATGCAGTCTTGACAGAAGTACTAATCAGAGAAGAACCAACTAGCACTGACCTGCCTAAAAACCGGTAAGAATCAATGGCAGAACCCTCAAATCAGTAGCAGAGGACAAATAAAATTTTGCAGTCTCATGATCGAGACATTATAGCCATGCAAACTAAACTTGACAGTGTTTTAAAATCCCTAAAGATTTTAATTGGGGTCTGATCTGATGACCCTTTTACCCGAAACCTGACCGGAGAATCCTCTGAGCAGCCACACCTGGAACTGTAACCTATTCCAATCATCATTCCTAACCCAGGACCTGCACCAGACGGAGGAGAAGTAGACTTTTAACAATACGTTGGGGTAGAGCAGCCCAAGGCTTCTCATGTCAATCAGGACAAGTCATCTTCCTCAGACCCTATGCTATCCCTCAAAGACCAACATGAGGAGTTTAAACAGATGAAAGAAGAAATGAGACGTATGAAAGGGGCATCTACCAGCTCCAGTCTATCACTAGAATATTTGACCTTCTCTTCTGGAGATGTTGTTCTTCCAGGTTTCAAAGTGCCTAACTTTGACAAATATGATGGCACAGGTTACCCTAAGTAACATTTACAATTATAACTGGGGACATGCTCGAGCACAACAAAAACTAGCCTCTTCTAATTCAATACTTCCAGAAGAGTCTAAAGGGAGCAACCCCAACCTGGTGTATGGTAGTTGATAAACAGCGGATCAAGACTTGGCATGACCCCATGGACATCTTTGTTGAGCAGTAACTCTTTCAATCAGGAGCCAACCCCTGTGCGGGCATGGGCCAGGTCCAATTTAAATAAATCCAGAATTGGTGGTAGATGATCTACCGCCATTCATTTTATGCCTGGTTTGGTAGTGGTGGTAGATCATCTACCGCCATTACCTGAGTTTCAGTTTGCAGCCTGTGTAACCTCTTGCACACTCCACCAATCTTGTCAAGCTTCTTACTTGACCTCCGTAGGGTCCATACACCCTCCCCTTTTCTCAAATGCCCATGGTGTCCTCAAACCTCCATCTATAAAACCCACCTCCCCATAGTCGTAAAGGAGATCAGAAAAACCTATACTTGAATCCTTGTTCAAAATTCTGAGGTCCTCTCCACTTCCCTACAACCCTCCATCAGTTTTAGGAGTGCCCTGAACCACCCTCAGCTCCCCCTGCCATGGCCTAGCATCACCACAGTGAGCATAATCACCGCCACAGGCCACCACCTTCTCGACAGGAACAGAGCACCAGGGTAAGGCCCTGCCCCCTCCTTTTTTCTTTTGTTTGCAATCCCTATGAGCCCCTGGTCACTTCTAGGAGACTTTTTCTGTTTCATTGTTGTTATCTTGTTATTCAAACCCAACGTAGGGGTATTCCCCCACCTTGATTATAGGTGTGGAGAACCCCTATGGGTATAGCATTCCTCCCTGTATATCGCAGGCCACCTCAGACTCTACTGGGGGTCCCTCAGTTCGGTATCACCTGTGTACATCCCCCGTGAGCACCAACCTGGTTCTAAGCAAATCCAGGAATGGCGGTAAACTCAGTACCGGTATCACCTGGCATTCTCTGTTGCAGCTTGTTTGAACCCATGTAGGTGGGTCCTGGTCCAGTTCCAAGGCATGGAATAAACTCCCCAGACCTCCAAGAGTCTAACCTGGTCCTTCCAGGTTCAAGCCATTGCCTTAACCATGGTTAAAAATGTAAAAAATCAAAACTGTCAAGAATAGCGGTAGATCATCTATCGTCATTCTATCATTTCATGTACAGGGACTTTAGGCTTAACTCAGACCCATTTCAGAGATTCCCTTGGGCCCACCAAAGGCCCAGAACCATGTGGGGACTTCCTTCTTCAAATCTGTGGGTCCTTGACCCTTGGGTTAACCCCTAACCCCAATTACCGAGCAGTAAACCTGGGTTAAATGAAAGTTAAAAATGGCGGTAGAACCTCTACCGCTATTTACGTATTTCTGATGTTCCAGGGTTTGCACAGGTCCCAGGCCTGGTAGAAGGCCACTCTAGGCCCTGCCTAGCCCCCTGTGACCATTTTTGACCTTTCCCAGCCTTAACCATAGGTTAACCCAACCCTGATTAGACTTTAACCATGGTTAACTGATCTAACCATAAGACAAAAATTCTGAAAAAATTTCAATAAATCCCAAAAAATCATAAAATATAGAAGGGATCAAAACCAAACTCAACAGTCTTCCTAACCATAGTTAAATCAACTTAACCATGGTCAACACCTTCCTTAACCATGGTTAAGCCCATTTAACCTTGGTAAATTCTAGAAAAATCTCTAAAAATATCAACTAGACCATAAAACTGATCTTGATCTTTTTCAACCCTGGTTAACAACTCTAACCATGGTTAGACCACTCTTAACCCCGATTAGTAACCCTAACCTCGGCTATTTTTTGATTTTGACCTACCGGGCCTAAAATCCAGTCTACCGGATTTACCCTCGGCCTACAAGGCCCCATATCATCCTACTGAGCTTGACCTTACTCTCCTTTAATTGTGGTTAGCAACCCTAACCATGGTTAGTTTGACCTAACCTCAGTTAGCAATCCTAACCTTGGTCAAATCCGACTTAGCCTACCGGGCTTCTCTTCTTGGCCAACCGGGCCCAAACCCTATTCTACCGGACTACCCCTAAGCCTACCAAGCCTAAATCATGCACTTGACCAACTTCGGTCAACCAAACCCTAGCCTACCAGACTAGCTCAATTACCAACCTTAGTGCACATACACACACTCCCTAGCCTCGGCACAAGCTCATGTGCCAGAACTATGTTCGGTCTGATCTCACCCTTGTGAGTACGTAGGCAACCTAATCCGGATTCGACCCTAGTTAGCTTTTCTTCCTTGGATTAGTACTATCTTAAACCCTCAGACATTTTTACAAATTTTGACTTTAATTGGTTTACACCTAGGGAGTAGGGAACCATTGTAAAATGGAAGCCTCGGGGTGCCTAACACCTTCTCCGAATTTAACCGAACCTCTTACCCTGATCTCAATCGTAAACCAAGACCTTATCCAACTTCCAGGGGACTTATCCATTCTGAATGAATAGGTGACGACTCTAAACAACTTTCACACCCGACAGGGTATACACCCCACCTCGTGAGTTTGAAATCTCGTGCTCACATATGCTACCCGATAGAGAGAAATGACAACAAGAATTCCGACTCTAATCCCTAAGGAAGAACTGGTGAGCATGTTTATGGGCACGCTGGAATAGCCCTACTCCACCCTGATGGTGACTTTACCAGTTGTAGACTTCGGCACTATCGTCAAAATAGGTGCTCGCATTGAAACTGCCATCAAGAGTGGTGTTATCCACTCTAGTTTAGGGCTTGCTCTCCTAGAACAACGGCTCCAATCAGTAGGAATAGTGGTCCCAAAGACCAAAGAAGAAAAGAAGAAGTATAGATGGTGGCTCCCATAGCACCAATCAGATTACCGACTTCGACCGTTCAACCACAATAGCCAATACCCAGAAACACCTAGCCAACCCGACAAAGCCAAGGACAAGTCCGAAAATAAGGCAAGCCCTCTTGAACCTTCACCCCTCTTTCTATACACCTCAATCAACTTTTAAATTTCCTAACCAAGCAGGATCTCCTCACTCTAAGGGGCGCTACCCCTCTTGTCGCACCAGACAAGCAAAGTCGGAATTACTAAGCCAATCACCACTGTGCCTTTCATCAAGGCCCATGTCATGTTGTTGACAATTGCATAGGCCTTAAGCATATCATCCAAGATCTCTTGGATGAGGGAAAGGTTGAACTAGCCCCAAGGAAAACTAGTATCAACCAGGCACCACTACCCCCACACAACAAATGTAGCGCCTCAGAACTTTTCATACTAATGAATAGTATTTTTGTAGCCTCTTGGCCTTTCATGTAGTATAATTAATAAATAAAGAAGAATTTGGAAATTCTAAAATGCCAACAATGTTCCTTTTCGAATGACGAATCCAATGCAAGTTGAATTGTCAAAATCCGATGAACAAGTCAAAAGTTATGACCGAAACACGAAAGAAGGAAAATCTGGAAATTTTCTAAAAGGTTACGAACGATCGTACAAACTTTACGAACGATCGTAGGTGAGCTACGATCGATCATAGAATCTCAGAAATGGATAAAAATCTCAGTAACATTTACTATCGATCGTGGAAACTTACGACCGATCGTAGAATATTTACGATCGATCGTAGATCACAAACCCAAAATTTTATTTCGGGATTTTTAGGGTTTCTACCCTTGGCCTCTAAATGGGGGCCTCTTGGGGGGTTATGGTTTACCCAAAAACCTAAAGGAGACTAATAGAGATTGAGAGAGAAGGGATAGAGGAGATCCTAGAGAAATCCAAGAGGGCTTTTGGAGCAAGATCAAGGTTGGATCACCCCTTCTAAGCTTGAAGCATCTTCTTCAAGTGGGATCCTTCTACATCAAGAGGGGCTCTCAAACAAGGGTTTTATTGCAAGATCAAGTGTGATCATTAAGGTTAGTACACCCTATCAACTTCTTTAGCCATAACCTAGGTTTTCCCATTTTAAATGATGATTCTTGATTTCATGATTTCCTCCTTTTGAAATACGTTATTCCCCTTAAAATGTAAACAAGATAAAAATGGATGTTGCGATGCCGAATGGGTGTTGTGTGATGTGTGAAATGGAAAATGGTGGAAGGGCATTCTATGAATAATGAACCTATCTTGATAATGTGATGGAAAATATGTATTAAAAAGAGTAAATGAAATTACGAAGGAATGTTGTATGCCGGATGTTTGATAAAATGCCTAAACTAAGAGAATGAATTAAATGAAGAAAATAGAAGTATGCCATATGTAATTGTTCTTAAAAATGATGAATTGACCAAATGCCATGTAGACTACTCAAATTCTCACATGTTTATACTATGAATTGAAATGCAATGTACTATCCTTCATGTCATACATGTCATCATGGTTACCATTATTAACAAGCACACAAGCACGCATGCATGCATGAACCGTGTTTTCCAAGAGTATTTGTGCATGATAAATTAAACAAGAAAACACGTATATATCAAGGAGGTTGGTATCCCAAGTAAAGGATACTAGCCTCTGGCTCACAAGAAAATGAAATAATTACATGTCAAGGAGGTTGGTAGCCCAAGTGAAGGGTACTAACCTCTAGCTCACAAGTGAAGGGAAACAAGTACATGTCAAGAAGGTTGGTAGCCCAAGTAAAGGGTGCTAGCCTCTAACTCACAAGTGAATGAAATATCAAGGAGGTTGGTAGTCAGGGATGTGCGGGTGCTAGCCTCTCTCAGAAGTATACAAGTCAAGAACAAGTCAAGACATGAAATCTCAAACAAGACAGACACGCATGCATGATTTTCACAAGCAAGACCGAGACATTAAAAGGGTTTATGAACATGAGTTTTATCAGAGATTTCGCATTCATGCATGCATATCAAGATAATTATATTGCTTCATGTCTATCCTATTTATCTTATGTTGCTAGTATTGCTTTAAATAAATATGTTGTATTGTGTTCACTGTGGTTATGCTATTGTTATTGCTATGGTTAGCTAGTAGCTTGTACTCATTGAGTATTTCATGCTCAACCGTACTTTTATGTCGACAGGTTCCGTGGATGTCCTCGACCCCGAGCCTTGGGTCGAGGAAGAGTACGTAGAGGAGAGGGAGCTACCTATCTCATTGCAGTCCCAGGAGGATAGGGATTTGGATGTGTGGCCATACCTCGACTACTGTTGAGAGGAGAGTACAAAAGAGTTCTTTTTGTATATTTTGATAGGTGAGCATGTCCACCTTTATTTTGATTATGTTTCGTATATGATAACTTGGAATACTATTTTGGAGTTCTAGAAGAAAAGAAAAAGTTAGTTCACGTTTCCGCATTCATGATATAGCTTCCGCAGTCTGATTATTATTGTGTTATATCATGTTTAGTCTTGTTCATTACAGGATGGTTTGGCAGGTACGTACAGTCACCTCTAAAGTATCCCTTAACTCCTAGGGGTATTTTGGGGCGCGATAACAAACAAGTCAACTTTATTGAGTAAGAAAAGCTCGGGGCAGGGCAGCAGAGACCCAGCAGGCCTCTATTGGACGTTGGCATAATCAGACCAGTCTACCCTGACACCCCTCTTGCACTAGTTGTCAGTATCACAAACCCCTAATCCAATACCGAGTCTTTAGGGATTCCAGATCCAAAAGTTTTCAGTATGGCACAGATGTTCGACGAGCTAACTGTCGAAGATGCTACCGAAGTACAAGATCCAACAGGAGAGCAGGTCTGCACCCTCTCCAACAACGCCGAAGCATCATCCAGTTACCGACCACTGATCCGTTAGTGGACCGAGGTTCTCACCATCGAGGCCATCCAGGGTTGTGGCAAGCAAGTTACAGGACAGGTTGATCCAATCAGACAATGACCAAGCACCACTCTTCTCCTTCTTCCACTTTCTCTTTGTTCTCATTGAAAAATCCAAGTCGGCTACTATAAACCTATTTTTTGTTGATTCAAGCTTTTATAAAGCGACAGTCATCTGTTTTTATCAATGAAAATTTGATATTTTGACTCAAAATCTTGTTTTGCATAAACATTTTAAAATCGGCTGATGGCGAAATGTAGAGCCCCAGAATTCGGGTGCACTGTTCAAGTGAATAGTACCCATGGACAGTGCATGTAATGGACTAAAGCCTTTCATTATGTTCTTGGTAGTATGGTGAGTCAATTGTGGGTTTTAGGTGCATGTGTTGTGTCTCAAAAGTAGAGTATAAATATACTCTAAGTGGGTAAAAGCACGGGTATAAAATACCCTAAGTGCTTCAATGGTCGTAAGTGAATAGTGCTATTGCACGAGGCATAAACTCATGCATGTTGGTGTGAATTTAGTGATCACCTAGGTGGGTTAAAAACCTATGGGGGGATGATTCATGAGATGTGAGTAGGGTATTGTACCCAAGGGAAAAGAGTGTGAAAACACTCGAAATGTTCTAAGTGTTAAATAGGTATGCCTTGACATTTCCTCAACTTTACGGAGCTCTATAATTCTAACCATTGATCATAATCGAGTGATTCTAGAACCATTAGAAAGATATTGAAACTCTCTTTAGGGTTCATGCTTTGCATTTTTCCATATTTTGAGTAGAAGTTAGGTGAAATGTGGGTTTTCCAAAAGCAGGTCTGCTGTCAATTCAGCAGTCACTTTGGACCAGTAACTTTAGGGCCATTTTGGAATATGAATACAAAAGAATTAGGATTTTCACAAAACATGAAAGTTGTTTCCCTTTGAATGGAGAGTCCAACACAAGTTCAATTGTCAAAATCGGATGAGTGAGTCAAAAGATATGGTCAAAATACTGAAGCAGGAAAAACAGGGTGACCAAACCGGTCGACCGAACTTCTGACCGGTCGACTGGTCAGCTGGGTTTTTGGTCTGTAGCCAACTTCCAGGATATTTTGAAGGGTATGGGGGTCTTTGGGCAACCCCCTTGGCCTATTTAAACACCATTTTTGTGAGTGTTAGGGTTTCTACAACCCTAACCAAGTTTTTGGGAGAAAGTTTGATAGAGAAGGGAAAGAAGAGAAGGAAGAGGACTTGTCAAGTTGTTCTTGAGTTGGATTTCTCAACAAAGAAGGAGTCCTTCTTGCTTCTCAACCATTCCAAAGCGTTTAGATCAAAAGGGTTTGATCTTGAAAGGTAGAACACTCTACTAGATTTTATGCCATAACCCATATTGTAAACAATCAAGTTAAAATTTGTATTTGTGATGTGGATGCAACTGTGATGCTTCTATGCCTTAACCCAAAGCATGAAAAATGCATATTCTTACTACTTAGAAATTTTGTGATGATTCAACTGAGAAAAGCATGAGTAAAAGATTGAGTTTTGGGGAAAACCAAGAACAAAAACCTATGAGTTTTGATGAAGACTAATTGGAAATCCTACTAGTCATGATGTGATGATGCTATGGTTAAAACCAAATGAACCAAGTGATTATATGATGAATTGGAGCATGTGTCATGTGTAAATGATTATGTGATTTATTTTAAATGAAAGAGAAAAGCATATGTTAGGTGTATGTGATGGGTTAAGTGAAATAGAAATTATGTGCCATGTGATTACGTGTTTCCATTGTCTACTATGTTCACCACAAGTGTTTATGTGCACGTGTATTGCATGATCGAGATTTCCATGTGTATGTGTCAAGTGTAAAGTGAAAGTGTGAACCAACTAAGTGTATGTGAACCTAATGGCCTCTACTCCTTGTAGGGTAGGCATTAGTAAAGTGTATGTGTATGTGTGTGTGCCATGATTGTTAGTGGGCTCTCACTCCTTGTAGGGTGAGCATTAACCATGGAATGTGTATGTGAAGCTAGTGGCCTCTACTCCTTGTAGGATAGGCATTAATGCTAATGGCCTCTACTCCTTGCAGGGTACGCATTAGTAAATACATGTGAAGCTAGTGGCCTCTACTCCTTGTAGGGTAGGCATTAGTCAAGTGCAAGTGTACCCTAATGGCCTCTACTCCTTGTAGGGTAGGCATTAGTCAAGTGCAAGTGCGCTCTCCCAAGTGAAATCAAGTGTAAAAGCCATGTGTAATCACGTGAAATGAGTTAAGTGTAAGTGTAAAGCTATGCGTAAATGTTAAGTGAAAAGAGTATGTATTTTGCAAATATCGCACATGTGTATTTGAAAAGAGGTTTCTTTACGTGTTTTCAGTGCATGTGTATTCCATGAACTGCCTATGTAAATACATGTGATATTATCTAGTAGTTTGTATACGCTAAGTATTCCATGCTCAGCCATACATTTTATGTCGGCAGGTCCTGTTGATGCACGTACTCCTAAGCCTTGGATAGAGGAGGAGTACTACAAGTCGGAGCCCACTATGACCATTACCAGGATGATGAATCGCTAGATAGGCGGCCCGAACTAGACTTTTGCTGAGTGAGCTAGGAAGAGAGATATTGTGTATGTTGAGAGTGAGACTTATTTACACCATCCTTTTGGATTTGATATGTTGGTTCAGACTTGAACCGAATGATAGGAGTATTATTATAAATTGCTTCCGTTTATTTCTATTACGTATATGTTGATGTATTTTCATCAGGTGGTATGTATGCCTTATGTGTCATACGAGAGGGTATGATACGGCGGTCACGAGTTCAAGTATCCCTAACTCCTAGGGGGTATTTTGGGTCACAACACGAAATCACGCAGACTCTCTTCTTAGGAGGCCTACTATCCTGAAGCCACCAAATATAATAAAATGCTAAACTAAACTAAATGATTTTCAAGGAAATCACCTACAATAAGGCTACCCCCGAAACCCCCCTTGAACTTTCAGAAGTTGAGTATAACGAAGAACATGAAGAGAAACCTCCTCAAGAGATTTTGGACCTCTTAGAGCATAGTGAAGGGATATTACAGTCTAACATCAAGGATACTGAGACTATAAACCTTAGATCTAAAGACAACGCCCAACTCATCAAGATCAGCACAACCATGAGCCCTAAGCAGAGAACAGACACATGATCAGCTTCTTGAAAAGCTACAGTGATGTCTTCGGCTGGTCTTGTGCAGACATGCCTGGTCTAGACCTAGCTTTGGTAGTACACATGCTACCCGTGAACCCCGAAATAAGACCAGTTAAGCATAAACTGAGACGGATGAGACCCGAATGGTCGCAGAATGTCAAGAAGAAGTAGAGAAGCAGATCAAAGCAGACTCCCTAGCAGTAGCAACCTATCCTAAATTGTTAGCCAATATTGTGTTAGTACCCAAGGCCATTCCTAATGATAATTTCCCTCTCCCACACATCGACATCTTCATCAACAATACAGCAGGAAATGAACACTCTCATTCACGGATGGTTTCTTTGGATACAACCAGATCAAAATGGTAGAAGAAGACATGGAGAAAACCTCATTTATTACAACTTGAGGCACATTCTGCTAAAAGATAATGCCCTTCGGACCTAAGAATGCAGAGATAACCTATCAGAGGGCTATGACGATATTATTCCATGATATGTTCCACAAGACAGTTGAAGTCTATGTAGATTATATGATTGTCAAATATCTAACTGCCAGGCAATATCCTGAAGACCTGAAAAAACTATGCTACAGACTCAGAGAATTCGACCTAAGACTGAACTCAGTCAAATGTGTCTTTGGAGCCTCATTAGGAAACCTCCTAGCTTTCATAGCCAGTACAAAAGGCATTGAGATCGATTCAGGTAAAGTCAGAGCTATTATCAAAATGCCAACTCCCTAAACTGAAAAGAAAACCATAGATTTCTGAGAAGAATTCAGTACATCAGCCGATTCATCTCACAGCTCACTCCAATATGCAAGCCAATCTTCAAGTTTCTCAGGAAGAATGTCCCACAACAAGATGGCCACTACTACTCTACATCTCAGTACAAGAAACCTTCATGGGGTGCATCTTGACACAACATGAAAAGACTGGCAAAATAGAGCATGCCATCTATTACATCAGTAAACGCCTGCTAGTGTATGAAGAGAAATACAGCCCTCTTAAGAAGACTTGTCTAGTCTGGGCTACTCAACGTCTGCGACACTATCTGCTTTTTTACCTGGCAATTCCGATCACCCGGATGGACCCATTCAAATACCTACTAGAAAAACCAAACACCACCGGGAGGACAGCCCAATGGCTTATAATGTTGTCTGAATTTGACATCACGTATATGACTCAGAAGTCAATCAAGGGGCAGGCAATTGTAGACCACCTGGCTCATAGTTTAACACAAGACTACGTTTTAGTACATGATCAATTCCAGATGAAGCCATCCTGTATGCAGAGACTGAAGAGAAAGAATACCTTGGTTGGGAGTTATATTTCGACGGAGCCGCTAACTGTCATGGACATGGGGCAGGAGCATTCCTGATCTCTCCTAAGGGAGCCCATCTCCCCATCTCAGTCAAACTGAAATTCAGATGTTCAAACAATGAGGGAGAATATTAGGCTTGCATAGCTAGATTAAAAGAAGACCTAGGCATTGGAATTGAAGAAATAAACGTCTACAGTGACTCATCTTTAGTGATCTGTCAGGCAATGAATCTTGGGCCATCAAAGAAGGTAGGCTAGTCCCATACTTAGCCTACCTTAATGTGATCATCACTCAATTTAGAAGAATCACCTTCAGCCATAGGTCCAGGACCCATACAGATTTGCCGATGCACTGGCCACTTTTGCCTCAATGGTTCAGATTCCCAAGGGCATCATGCTCTGGCCAATCGAAATCCAGTAATAAGATGAACCTACTTACTGCCTTGAGATAGAAGAGGTATTAGACAACAAGCCTTGGTATGTAGACATCAAGCAATATCTCAAGGATGGGACTTTCCCACTCGACGCAACCAAAACAAACCGTTGGGCAATCAGAAGACTGACCATTCAATTTGTCATATCAGGAAGAATTTTGTACAAGAGATCACCGAATACGATTTGGCTCGGATACTTTGACACTCGTGAAGCTGCACAGGTAGTCGAAGAAGTTCACGGAGGAACTTGTGGCCCACACATGAATGGGCTAATGTTGTCTAAGAAGATACTCAGACTGGGTTACTACTGGTCTACAATAGAATCTAACTGTTGCTAGCATGTACAGAAATGCCACCAATGCCAAATCTATGCTGACAAGATCAATGCACCGTTGACCAGGCTGCACAACCTCATTGCTGCATGGCCATTCTCAGCTTGGGGCATTGACGTCATCGGACCCATAGCCCTGAAAGCATCAAATGGACATTGATTCATCCTGGTAGCAATCGATTATTTCACCAAATGGGTCGAAACATCCTCTTATACCAATTTCACTGCCTTCGTGGTTCAGCGTTTTCTAAAAAGGACATCATCTGCCGATACGGTGTCCCGTACGAAATTATAACAGACAATGCTCTCAATTTCTGCAATAATGGTGTGACTAATCTCTGTAAAAAAAATTTAGAAACAACTCAACGCCATACAGGCCACAGACCAATGGTGCAGTCGAAGCCGCCAATAAAAATATGAAGAAAATCATAGAAAAAATGGTAACTAATTAATCTACTTGGCATTAGATGCTCCCATACGCACTCATGGCCTACAGAACGTCCATACGAACCTCAACTGGGGCAACACTATTTTCTCTGGCTTATGGTATGGAAACAGTCCTCCCCATGGAAGTAAAAATTTCATCTCTTCAGGTGTTAATGGAAGCGGAAATCTCAGAAGTAAAATGGGCACGAGACCGGTATGAGTAGTTGAATCTGATATAAGAGAGGCAACTGAAAGCCATCAACCACTCTCAGACCTACTAGAGGCACATGCTAGGGCATTCAACAAGAAATTTAAGCCCCAAAGCATCGAATTCAGTGACCTTATTCTTCAAAAAATGTTGTCAAACCGCCCTAACCCGAGGGGCAAGTTCACCCCCAACTACGAAGGCCCATACATTGTCCGAGAAAAATTCCCTGGTGACGCCCTTCAAATTAGACGTATGGATGACGAAGACCTCCCAGAGCTCGTAAACATGGAAAAGTTAGACGTAGATTCTCCGAGAAATGACAGGAGGTCATCCTTGGCACCCTCCTTATCTCCAGCAATGTAAACCCATTTAAAATTAATGAAATCCGTTAGTTAACCCCTTGAACCTAACAGCCTTTCTTTCATAAAACATTTCATCAGGGACACCCTCCCTTGCCATCTGTGGCATTATCCTGAACTATGTCATGACCTGATCCTGCAAAGGGTACATAGGTAACCAACAATCAGGTGCAGTTACCAAAGGGGTTAAGACCTCTCCGGAGTTTTCCCAGCAATGACAAACTTTCCCCAATGGATTTATAAATTTCCATCAAAGGAAAATCTAAAATAGAAGTTGAAACATTCTCAAATTTAGAGAATCCCCACAGAGACAATCTCTCCTGAATCTCTCCCCAAACAAAATCAATCTCCATACAGAAATCTTACAGAGACAACCTCTTCTGAAAGTTTCCCCAGTAGAAGAAATTTCTCTCAGTACTCCCCAAGTGAGTCGGCTTCAAACTGAGAAAAATCCCCGAAAGTCAGCCTCTGCCAAAGAGGTGAATCCCCCAGTGGAGCGAAGCAAAAAAAAACTCCAAGAGAGTGCAAGTCAACTGTAGCAAGAGCAATCCTAGGGTACCCCCAACTTCGATCCCCCGGCGTACATATCTTCCCACTCTAAGTCCTCCTAGATCCCCTAGAAACTACGAGTACAAGCGTTATATCACATCTAATCCCCAGTAGAATATCATCCAGGGAAATGAAGGGAGAAAATGCAGATCCCCCAATAAATTGTGAACATGAGTGAAAATCGGCAATTGCCTCATTGCGCAAAAATCACGCGACCTCAGGCCTAATCTTGTGACTAAAGGTTAAAAAGGGACAAAAATCAATCAGCTTCGTAGGCATGAGAAAAACTGGCAACGGCCTCATTGCGCAAAAATTATGCGAATCCCATGACTTGGTCATTCCAAGGGTAAAAGAGAGAGACAAGCTGAAAAGTAATTTGGCAACAAAATCCGACAGCAATCACTCACACCGGACTCCCGACTACCCCCAGCAAAAATCCTCCAGAAACAATTCCCCAGTGGACCATTAGTACAAAAATCCTTAGAGGGGCCCCAGTAAAAATCTCTAACAGCTCTCTACGCCCTAGCGGACTCCGGATAACAGGCCTCAGCAGCTTCCCTGGCATAAGTTTTCAACAACAGTAAGACAAACTTGTCTACCCCCAGCAGCATCCCCAGTGAGAGCAAAACCTCAATTAAGTCATACTCCACTCTCCGAGAGTAAAAGACAGCACACAAATCCCCATTAGCCCTAACAAAGGTAATTTACTGGTAAATCTGAAAGCTAACAAAGCATCTTTTATCTGAAATTTAAACTTTTGTAAAAGTTTTGTCGCGACCCAAAACCCACCCTAGGAGTTAGAGTGAACTTTGGACGACTAATCATGACTTGCTTGACGACCAACCTGCAAAACCCACAGAGCATATACAATAGAGGATATAAACAGCGGAAGTCTAAACAAACCTCTATGTATATGCGAATCCAAGTTTACACAAAAGGAATCCAAAAGAAAGTGCGGACAGACCCGCCAAAATACATGAAGGTATATCTCTCATCTCACCCACAGCTATTCACTCAGAATCTACAACCACCTAATGGTAACCCTCTACTGGAGGTTCCTCCAAAGGTTCCTCAACGTACTCCTCTTCCACCCATGGACCAGGAGCACAAACATCAAATGGAGCAGCAGCTCCCTCAGAACCTGCCGACATAAGAAGTACGGCTGAGCATGGAATACTCAACGGGTACTAAATACTAACCAACAATTATAGCATAAAAATGGCAATACATAAATCAGGAGCAATTCATATATGTTAGACAGAAACAATTCATATCATACAAGGAAGTAAAGCAATTTATAATCATGCTTGTATTTCGTAGAAAGCCGATAAACCTCTTGAAAACATCGTGCACTTGACTTGGCTTGAAATATCTTTTCGTACTTGAAAGCTTGTCTTATCTATCTTGCTTGATTCTTGTATGTCGTGTCGTGTCATGTCATGCATGTCATGCGTGCTTGCTTGTGATCATGTAACTTGTGAGATATCCTTGTGAGGTGTACTTGTGAGATGCGCTTGTGAGATGCCTTGAGAGGGAAGGGAGACCCTTCTTTATGCAATGCACTTACGAGGGAATGGAGACCCTTCTTCATGATATGTATGTACTTGAGAGGGAAGGGAGGCCCTTCTTCATGATATGCACTTGTGAGTGAGGGGAGACCCCTCGTGGAATGTTGGTTCTTGTCTTCTTGTGAAAAGCGAGGTAAAACATATCGTAGGATATGTCCCACCTCTAACCATGTTCTTGAAAACCTCGATAAATCATGTCATGCATCCCGTGCTCGTGGGAACCGTGTACATACTTGCATTTAAATTTAAACATGACATTTGGGTAATTTCACAACACATATAACATCAATGATTGAGCAATGTAATATTCACATCATTTAGGGAAAGCAAGAAAACACACTATCATAGGCCCTAGCAATATTCATAATTTATTAGGCATGCATTTCCTAATTTACAACTCATTTTATTCACCTTGGCATTTCATCAAACATGGTGTGTTCATTATTCATTATTCATTTAAACCTAAAATCATGCTTTTCTAGGTGAGTTTACTCACATCATAAAGGTGTGTTTATTATGGATACAATGCCCTCCCCATTTTAATCATCACAACACAGCCCTTGGCATCCAATCGCCCATTCCATCTCCATTCACCATTCACAACCATCCATCTCATAGCACATGTGTAAATGAAAGAAAATCAAAAGAAATAAAGGGAAAAGAGGAACTATAACTAGGAGGGTAGTAATAAGTACCGACCTTGAAGAAATGAGGAAGAAATCCCCTTCCAAAAATGACCGTGAGTTGCTGCCCTAGCTTGAGGAGATGCTCCTCACGAGTGCTTGAGCCGTGATCTTGGAGAAAGCCGGACTTGAAGAGATCTAGGGTCTCAAAACCCTTTGATTTCTCTTCCAAAGACAAGCCCTAGGTTGGAATCGCCTTCTCCCCTTTCTCCTATTCTCTCAAACTCTCTAAGTCTCGAATGATGCCCTAAAGGCTCGGGTTAAACTCTTAAGGTAAGAGTGAACCGACCAAAAGACCATAATACCCATACTAGAATTTCGGCAAAAACACAAGTGCCGAACACGTTGAATAGTGCCAAACACGTTGTGCTGTGAACAGTGCCGAACACGTTGTGCTGTGAACAGTGCCGAACACGTTGTGCTGTGAACAGTGCCGAACACGTTGTGTTGTGAATAGTGCCGAACACGTTGTCCGTTGTGAAGGGTGCCGAACACGTTGTCCGTTGTGAAGGGTGCCGAACACGTTGTCACGTTGTGTTGAGCTCGTTGTCCGTTGTCTTATGTACAACGTACCCGTTGTGAGCTGTACAACGTACACGTTGTTGCTGCACGACGTATCCGTTGTCTGTTGCACAACGGATACACAACGTATACCTTATCAGAGTACGTTGTCTATGCGTTGTCTGTTGCACAACGGATGCACAACGTATACGTTATCAGAGCACGTTGCCAGAGCACGTTATCAGAGCTACGTCCTTAGTGCCTTCCGAGCTACGATTGCCTGCAGGTCCAGACTGTTTAGGCCGTATCTTTTGACTCGTTGGTCCGATTTTGATGATTCAACTTGCGTTGGGTTCGTACTTGGAAAAGGAACATTTGTAACATTTCGGAATTTCTAATTTCTTCCTTTTTTATTAATTATACCTCTTCAAAGGCAAAATGGCAACAAAAGTGTCATGCATTAAATGTGAAAAGGTCCGGGGCTCTACATCCTCCCCCCCTTACAAAAATTTCGTCCTTGAAATTTAGATGCTACTTGCATTCCAAACCAGAAAGAAAATTACAGGTCATATACAAACTTATACAAAACTCATTCAATTAATTCTGGGTACTTTGCTTTGACTTCGGCTTCACGCTCCCATGTAGCTTCTTCCCGAGCATGGTGTTGCCATTGTACAAGAACCATAGGGATTGTCTTGTTGCGAAGCACCTGATCTCTTCGATCCAAAATCTGAACCGGCTCTTCAATCAAGGTGAGGTCCTCTCGAATCTCCAACGGTTCCAAGTCTATGACATGCGAAGGATCCGCAATGTACTTCCGAAGCATAGACACATGGAAGACGTTGTGAACTGCGGCCATGTGAGGTGGGAGAGCTACCTTGTAAGCAACCTCACCAACTCGTGTGATAATCTCAAAAGGCCCAACATACCGAGGACTGAGCTTGCCTCGCTTTCCAAATCTCATGATCCCTTTGCTAGGAGATACTTTCACAAAAACTTGATCCCCTACTTGAAATTCCAAGTCCCTACGGCGCGTGTCCGCATAACTTTTTTGGCGATCTTGAGCGGTTTTCAATCGATCCCGAATGATCTTAACTATGTTTGCAGTTTGCTCAATCAACTCCGGACCAAGTATTTTCCTTTCTCCTACTTCATCCCAATAGAAAGGAGACCTACAACTTCGCCCATACAAGGCCTCAAATGGTGCCATTTGGATACTCGCCTGATAGCTGTTATTATAGGCGAATTCAACCAAAGGCAAGTGCTCTTCCCAACTGCCTCTGAAATCCAACATACAAGCCCGAAGCATGTCTTCAATGACTTGGTTCACTCTCTCAGTTTGTCCATCCGTTTGTGGATGAAAGGCGGTACTGAAATCAAGTCGAGAACCCATAGCCTCCTGGAAGCTTTTCCAGAATCGTGATGTGAATCTTGGATCCCGATCTGACACAATACTAATGGGCACTCCGTGCAACCTCACCACTTCCTTGATGTATAGAGCAGCCAATTGGCTAGAGTTGAAAGTAGTTCGGTAGGGTAGGAAGTGCGCAGACTTCGTCAGACGATCCACTACTACCCATATCGCAACTGAGCCCCTTGCCGTCTTTGGCAAGCCAACTATGAAATCCATGGATATGTTCTCCCATTTCCACTCGGGAATCGGAAGGGACTGTAATAGACCTACAGGCCGCATGTGTTCTACTTTTACCTGTTGACACACCAAGCACCGTGCTACATATTCCGCAACCTCCCTCTTCATATTCCGCCACCAAAAGTGACTCTTGAGGTTCCGGTACATCTTTGTACCCCCTGGATGCACTGTGTACTTCGAACGGTGTGCTTCATCCAAAATCTCTCTTCGAAGATCTGCATTGGTTGGGACGCACAGCCTTCCCTTGAATGTGATAGCACCCCGACTAGTGAGAGAGAAGTCCTCACTACCCTTAGCAACTTCCTTGTCCCGATAAGCCAACAATTCAGCATCCGTGGCTTGGTATTCTTGGATCAAATCTATAATGTATGGCCGAACCGTGACATTTGCCAAGATAGGACTACGAACAGAGTCATTCACACTGATGTCCAGATTTGCCAAATCTTCTAGTAGCTTCCATTCTTGAACCAACATGCATGCTAATAACCCCGGAGGTCTTCTACTCAAAGCATCAGCCACTACATTTGCTTTACCCGGGTGGTATTGAATGGTACAATCATAGTCTTTCAAAAATTTCATCCAACGCCGTTGCCTTAGATTCAGCTCCTTTTGGGAAAAGAGATACTTGAGACTCTTGTGATCGGTAAACACATAGAACTCCACCCCATAAAGGTAATGACGCCAAATCTTAAGTGCAAACACGACCGCCGCCAGCTCCAAGTCGTGCGTGGGATAATTCTTCTCATGCTCCTTCAATTGCCTTGATGCATAGGCAATGACTTTCTTGTGCTGCATGAGTACGCACCCAAGTCCAATGTGCGAGGCATCACTATACACCTCATACCCATAAGGTCCAGATGGCACAGTAAGGACAGGGGCTGTAGTAAGCCTCTTCTTCAGTTCCGTGAAACTGATCTCGCACTTATCACTCCATACAAACTTGGCGTTCTTCTTTGTCAGGTAAGTGAGCGGTGCTGCAAGGCTAGAGAAACCCTCTACGAATCTCCTGTAGTAGCCTGCCAACCCAAGAAAGCTGCGTATCTCGGTAACACACTTGGGCCTTGCCCAACTCATAGCAGCCTCTATCTTCTTTGGATCTACCGATATGCCTTCCGCGGAAACAACGTGGCCTAGAAATGCCACCTCTTCCAACCAAAACTCACACTTGCTAAGTTTGGTGTATAGCTTGTGCTCTCTTAGCATTTCCAAAGCAAGGCATAGGTCGCGTGTGTGATCTTCCCGTGTCTGGGAATAGACCAAAATGTCATCAACAAAGACAATCACGCACCTATCAAGATATGGCCAGAACACCCGGTTCATCAAATCCATAAAGGCTGCCGGCGCGTTCGTGAGTCCAAAAGGCATCACCAAGAACTCGTAGTGTCCATACCGAGTCCTGAAAGCAACTGGTGATAACCCGATCGAAGGTCTATCTTCGAGAAAAATCTCGCTCCCTTCAACTGATCGAACAAGTCATTAATCTTAGGCAAGGGATACCTATTCTTTATAGTGACTTTGTTCAATTGCCTATAATCGACGCACATCCGCATCGAGCCATCTTTCTTCTTAACAAACAACACCGGGGCACCCCACGGTGAGACACTTGGTCGAATGAAACCAAGACCTTGTAATTCTTCCAACTGGGTCTTTAACTCTTTGAGTTCAATAGGGGTCATTCTATACGGAGCCCTGAAAACAGGAGCTGTGCCTGGTGCAAGCTCGATCACAAACTCAATCTCCCTTTCTGGAGGCAATCCTGGCAACTCCTCTGGAAATACATCCAGGAACTCACTCACAACCGGAATAGTCGATGAGTCCTTTGCCTCGGGGTTAGCTAAACTCAACGCCGCAAAACGAGCAATATATCTATTTTTCAACCCGCGAAAGTGGAATGGTTTTCCTTCTACTGGCTTGAAGAGTACCATTTTTTCAAAGCAAGCTACATGCCCATGATGTGCCGCTAACCAATCCATTCCCAATATAACATCAAAGTCTTGGAATCCAAGGACGATGAGATCAACCGCCAACTCGTGGCTTCCAACTTTGACCACACTATTTCTATACACTTTATCTGCCAATACTGTTTTGCCGAGAGGAGTCGAAATGGCTAACTTCGGTTCTAGCTGACTTGGCTCTACAAAAAAGCCTTCTGAAAAACTCGGCGAGACAAATGAATGAGTAGACCCGGTATCAATCAACACTCGAGCCAAATACTCATTGACTAGTAGGGTCCCTGAAATTTTGACTAGCGGATTTAATCCATGTATCAACAGTGTATACATGTAGGTAGATATGCATATATAACATGCCAAGTATGTACACAATAAATTAATACTTAACAGTTTAATTTACGGATAATTAAATAAACTACAACTGCGTACCTTGCACTACATCGTCAGATGCAAGTGCATCACCCTCTGTTAAGGCAAAAACTCGCCCCTGGTTTGCCCGGCGAGACTGAGGTGTAGACCGGGTAGTCTGAGATGACGCCTGATATGATCCTGCTGGGTGTGCTGGGAACCTAATCCCCTGAGACTGGCCTGGTAAATGCCTACTGGGGCAATCCCTGATCATATGGCCCTGGCGACCACAATGAAAGCATCCACCCGATGCCCTTCGGCAATCTCCTGCCGGGTGCCTTCGGCCGCACGAAGTGCAAACCTCGTGTGTATAGGTCGGAGGGGCCGGAGGTGGAGCATACCTCACCGTCTTAGGTGTAACTGGCCGTGGGGATGGAAGAGCCTGAGGTCGCGGTGCCTGAGGCACATACTGCCGTGGAGCTGGAGGCGCATAAGATGGCCTCATCGGTGGTGCTGGCGACGCATACTGATAAGGACCGGTACGAGCCACCTCTCTGGGTGCTGAACTACTGGCTTGGCCTCTTGCCAACTCCCTCTTCTTGGACACTGTCTCTGAATTGGCCTCGACCAATAAGGCCTTGTCTACTACCTCAGGGTAGGTAGCATGTCTGAAAACCGAAACCTTCTCCATGATAACATCTTTGAGCCCTTGCTCAAACCTTCTTGCCTTCATTGCCTCGGTGGCAACCATGTGAGGCGCAAATCTAGAGAGCTCCGAGAACTTAGCTTCGTATTGTGCTACTGACATCGAACCTTGCTCAAGGTTGATGAATTCTCTCTCTTTCCTTTCCCGTGCTCCGATCGGAAAATACTTCTTATAAAAATTGTCCTTGAACTCCTCCCAAGTCCAAGGTTGACCCTGCATGGTCAAATCTCGCATCCTCAATGCGGACAACCACCAATGGTGGGCTTCGCTCTCTAGCATGAAAACTGCCCATGCTACTCTATCCTCCTCTGTAGGCGAGAGGACCGCAAAGATCTTCTCCATCTGGAGGATCCATGCCTCCGCAGCAAGAGGGTCCACACTCCCATGGAAGGGTGGAGGCCTCAATCTCCTGAATGCCTCAACTCCAGCGGTACGATGTACTGGAGCTGCGAGCGGTGGAGTAGGTACCGCCGATGAGGGTATAGCCTGCCGAGCTGCCAGTATGGCGAGTGTCTCAGCAATAGAGCCTAAGACCTGGGAGAGGTCAGGCTGCTCATCCTCATCTCTGGAAGAAGATGAAGCTCTGGTGTGTGGTCCACGACCCCGTGTGCCCCGCCTCATGACTAAAGTCCTGAGAACAATAGCACCACATGAGTCTCACTTGAAACCACAGTTTATTTCAATGACGTTTCACAATAATTTAATTTGTATTAGTTGTATAATACTAATATACATCACATCAAGTCATCAGAGTATTCATCACATTATACTTCTACTTTAGCGTTCTAGCGTACCTAGGACCCGTACTTGGTTAAAGCAACCATTTTAGACTAAGACTAAAGTTTAGTCTTACACTTGGATCAAGACTCTCTTCCGACTTACTTTCTTCTTAACTTGTTTCCTGACATATGATCTTGTCAAGCCGTGGTATAAGATTCTAAGTGACCCTAGAGACCTAAAGCCTAAGCTCTGATACCACTTCTGTCGCGACCCAAAACCCACCCTAGGAGTTAGAGTGAACTTTGGACGACTAATCATGACTTGCTTGACGACCAACCTGCAAAACCCACAGAGCATATACAATAGAGGATATAAACAGCAGAAGTCTAAACAAACCTCTATGTATATGCGAATCCAAGTTTACACAAAAGGAATCCAAAAGAAAGTGCGGACAGACCCGCCAAAATACATAAAGGTATATCTCTCATCTCACCCACAGCTATTCACTCAGAATCTACAACCACCTAATGGTAACCCTCTACTGGAGGTTCCTCCAAAGGTTCCTCGACGTACTCCTCTTCCACCCATGGACCAGGAGCACAAACATCAAATGGAGCAGCAGCTCCCTCAGAACCTGCCGACATAAGAAGTACGGCTGAGCATGGAATACTCAGCGGGTACTAAATACTAACCAACAATTATAGCATAAAAATGGTAATACATAAATCAGGAGCAATTCATATATGTTAGACAGAAACAATTCATATCATACAAGGAAGTAAAGCAATTTATAATCATGCTTGTATTTCGTAGAAAGCCGATAAACCTCTTGAAAACATCGTGCACTTGACTTGGCTTGAAATATCTTTTCGTACTTGAAAGCTTGTCTTGTCTATCTTGCTTGATTCTTGTATGTCGTGTCATGTCATGCATGTCATGCGTGCTTGCTTGTGATCATGTAACTTGTGAGATATCCTTGTGAGGTGTACTTGTGAGATGCGCTTGTGAGATGCCTTGAGAGGGAAGGGAGACCCTTCTTTATGCAATGCACTTGCGAGGGAAGGGAGACCCTTCTTCATGATATGTATGTACTTGAGAGGGAAGGGAGGCCCTTCTTCATGATATGCACTTGTGAGTGAGGGGAGACCCCTCGTGGAATGTTGGTTCTTGTCTTCTTGTGAAAAGCGAGGTAAAACATATCGTAGGATATGTCCCACCTCTAACCATGATCGATAAATCATGTCATGCATGCCGTGCTCGTGGGAACCGTGTACATACTTGCATTTAAATTTAAACATGACATTTGGGTAATTTCACAACACATATAACATCAATGATTGAGCAATGTAATATTCACATCATTTAGGGAAAGCAAGAAAACACACTATCATAGGCCCTAGCAATATTCATAATTTACTAGGCATGCATTTCCTAATTTACAACTCATTTTATTCACCTTGGCATTTCATCAAACATGGTGTGTTCATTATTCATTATTCATTTAAACCTAAAATCATGCTTTTCTAGGTGAGTTTACTCACATCATAAAGGTGTGTTTATTATGGATACAATGCCCTCCTCATTTTAATCATCACAACACAGCCCTTGGCATCCAATCGCCCATTCCATCTCCATTCACCATTCACAACCATCCATCTCATAGCACATGTGTAAATGAAAGAAAATCAAAAGAAATAAAGGGAAAAGAGGAACTATAACTAGGAGGGTAGTAAGAAGTACCGACCTTGAAGAAATGAGGAAGAAATCCCCTTCCAAAAACGACCGTGAGTTGCTGCCCTAGCTTGAGGAGATGCTCCTCACGAGTGCTTGAGCCGTGATCTTGGAGAAAGCCGGACTTGAAGAGATCTAGGGTCTCAAAACCCTTTGATTTCTCTTCCAGAGACAAGCCCTAGGTCTGAATCGCCTTCTCCCCTTTCTCCTATTCTCTCAAACTCTCTAAGTGTCGAATGATGCCCTAAAGGCTCGGGTTAAACTTTTAAGGTAAGAATGAACCGACCAAAAGACCATAATACCCATACTAGAATTTCTGCAAAAACACAAGTGCCGAACACGTTGAATAGTGCCAAACACGTTGTGCTGTGAACAGTGCCGAACACGTTGTGCTGTGAACAGTGCCGAACATGTTGTGCTGTGAACAGTGCCGAACACGTTGTGCTGTGAACAGTGTCGAACACGTTGTGCTGTGAACAGTGCCGAACACGTTGTGCTGTGAATAGTGCTGAACACGTTGTGCTGTGAACAGTGCCGAACACGTTGTGCTGTGAATAGTGTCGAACACGTTGTCCGTTGTGAAGGGTGCCGAACACGTTGTCCATTGTGAAGGGTGCCGAATACGTTGTCACATTGTGTTGAGCTTGTTTTCCGTTGTCTTATGTACAACGTACCCGTTGTGAGCTGTACAACGTACACGTTGTTGCTGCACGACATACCCGTTGTCTGTTGCACAACGGATACACAACGTATACCTTATCAGAGTACGTTGTCTATGCGTTGTTTGTGCCTCATTGTCTGTTGCACAACGGATGCACAATGTATACGTTATCAGAGCACGTTGCCAGAGCACGTTATCAGAGCTACGTCCTTAGTGCCTTCCGAGCTACGATTGCCTGCAGGTCCAGACTGTTTTGGCCATATCTTTTGACTCATTCGTCCGATTTTGACGATTCAACTTGCGTTGGGTTCGTACTTCGAAAAGGAACATTTCTGACATTTCGGAATTTCTAATTTCTTCCTTATTTATTAATTATAGCTCTTCAAAGGCAAAATGGCAACGAAAGTGTCATGCATTAAATGTGAAAAGGTCCGGGGCTCTACAAGTTTATAGCATTTTTTCCTGAAAATCAAAAAGTTTTCAAAACAAAGTGTTTGGTATCACAATCAAATTGTACCAACCTGCACTAAGCTGCCCCGAGAGAGTCATGGGAAAACATCTTTGCTTTCATCTCCTGTATGATATCATTTTGCATCCTGGTATAGTGTCGTGCCCAGCATGACAAAACTTCCTACCATCACTCAAAGTGATCAATATCCAGCACCTCCAGGACATTTCAATCTACTCGGCTAGTGCCTCCAGGACATGTCATTTCAATATCAATCCGAACAGTGCCTCCCAGACATGTCATCTCAATTTCAAATATCGATCCGGCTAGTGCCTGTGGGACATACCGCAAACTCTCGACACCCCCGTGTATCCTTGATATCATCGTGTATACCATTGACAAACCGTCGGCCAATGCCGCATCTTTGTCAACATACCGACACACCCGCATGTCCCCCTCTCGACACCCCTGTGTGTCCTCGACATTATCGTGTGTACCATTAACAAACCATCAGCTAATGCCACATCTTTGTCAATATGACGACACACCCGTTGTCCCCCGTTTGACACACCCATGTGTCCTCAACATCATAGTGTGTACCATTGACAAACTTCCGACCAATGCCTCATCTTTGTCAACATGCCAACATACTCACATGTCTCTATTTTGACACCCTCGTGTGTCCTCGACATCATCGTGTGTACCATTGACAAACCGTCAGCCAATGCCACATCTTTGTCAACATGCCAACACACCCGCATGTCCCCCTTTCGACACCTCCGTGTGTTCTCAACATTATCATATGTATCATTGACAAACCGTCAGCCAATGCCGCATCTTTGTCAACATGCCGAAATACCCGCATGTCCCCCTTTTGACACCCCCATGTGTCCTCGACATGATCGAGTGTACCATTGACAAACTGCCGGTCAATGCCACATCTTTGTCAACATGCCTACATACCCATATGTTCCCCTTTCGGCACCCCCATATTTCTCTAAGATCATCGTGTGTTCCATTGACAAATCGTCGGCCAATGTTGCATATTTGTCAACATGCCAACACACCTGCATATCTCCCTTTCGACACCCCCATGTGTCTCCGACATCATTGTGTGTACCATTGACAAACTGCTGACCAATGCCGCATCTTTGTCAACATTTCGACACACCCGCATGTCCCCCTTTCAACACCCCCGAGTGTCTTCGATATACCATGTGTACCATTGACAACCGTTGGCTAATGCCGCATCCTGTCAACATGCCGACACACCCGCACGTCCTTCCGACCACTTCTTAGTGCGACCTCAATACCCTGTGTGTTCCTAATACTCCGTATGTCCTTCGATCGATTGGTTAGTGCATCCGGGAGATGCCACAATAATAGATTTGCTAGTGCCTCCAGGCGATGCCTTTTTCCCCATTATTCCGGCAAGTGCCTCTAAGTAATGCCACTTCTCATAACATCCATTTGCCTAGCATTAGTTTTAATCACTCCTCATCAGCAGTCTATTGCTCATCTCCCCAACAGATGTAGGCCCACATGTGTCTCTCAACATCGATTGCACCCTCATTTGCACAGCATGCAGGCACATCATATTGCATTCCCCAAAATCCAATCTTGGTGTAAAAATAGGATAATTCCAGTCTTTGTCGTTCAATTGCCAACTTGGCATTCTTTAACAAAGAGGGGTAGTTGTAAACGCCCAATTTTTACACACCGCCATAACCATAGTTAAGCTCTTTAACCATGGTTGACCTCAGTTAAACCCTAGCTAAAACCCTAGGTCTCAACCCTAAGTTAACCCTAGTCAAACCCTAGCTAAGCCCTAAGTCTCAACCTGAGGTAAACCTTAGGTTAACCCTAGTCAAACCCTAGTTAGGTCCAAAGTCTCAACCCATGGTAAACCCTAGGTCAACCTTAATCAAACCCTAGCTAAGCCCTAGGTCTCAACCCCAGTCAACCCCTAGCTAAACCCTAGGTCTCAACCTTAGTTAAACCATAGGTCAACTCTAGGTCCAACCCTAGTTAAACCCTAGATAACCCTAGCTTAGGGACCTAGGAACCCAAGGCCCATAGGGCCTAAACCCGTAGACAAACAACCCTGGGCCCATACAGAGCCCACAAACCCTAGCTAAGCCCTATGAGGGGGCTAGGCCCTAAAATTCAAATTTTTTGAGAATTTCAGTAATCTAATTGCCGACATTCCTTTTGAAGAAAAAACCATACTGCATGCATGAGCATTTAAACCTAGTCAGGCCCATTTCTGAAAAATTTCAGGTATGGCGGTAGAGTTTCTACCGCCATTATTCTTTTGTTCTCGCAAGGGAATGGCGGTACTGGAATTACCGCCATTCCTGGAGTTTGTGTTTTACACAAAACCTGCCCCCAGTGCTCAAGCACGCTTCCAACAGCTCCCCCCTGCCTCTGAGACCTCCGACAAACCCTATCCTATTGCCCTCCATGTCCCCAACCTCTTCTCCTATCAATTGAAACTCCCTCAAGCTTTCTTCCCTAATTCGAAAATTGGAAAATCACCCTGTGAAACCCTTGGAAACCAAATTTCTGGAAAAACCCTCAAGTGAAGCTTTGTTACTCCATCAGACCCATCCCCAGGAGTCGAGTTCGTGCCTAGGGAATAGTCTTAGGCCATTCCCCCTTAGTTAGATCACCCCTTCCATCGGCACCACTACCGTAGCCACTGTCACCACCGCTGTTGGAGTAGCATCAACAAGGTAGGGTCCTCCCCTACCCCTCTCTTTTTCTGTAAAAGCCTTGTGAGCCCCTGTCCCATTCTAGGGGACTTCTGATTAGTTGTAGACCCAAAAGAGAGGTCCTCTTATTCTTTCCATGAACAAGGGGACCCCCCTCAAGCGGAAAAATCTTAGTTTGTAAGTAGATATACCCCCCTCAACCCTTAGAGCATCCCTTAGCCTTGGAAGGGTCTCTAAGGATCAGTGGTGCAACACCCGCACAATTGAGATTTCTGGAAAAATCTAGAATAGTGGTAAACACAGTGCTACCATTCTGGGCCTTTTTCTTTGCAGCTAGCTCTAGGCCTTTTTCTTGGAGCCCATGTCTAGTCCAAGGGGTTAATTCTCTAAGACCTCCCCTTATCTTCCCTGGTCCTTCCAGTCCCCCCCTGTTAGCTTAACCATGGTTAAAATGCACTAAAGTAGAAACTATCCAGAATACAGATAAACAATCTACCAACATTCTGAGTTTCTTACTAGCTGATAAAGATCGCCTCTGTGGGCCCAATCCAAGACAGGCCCAGACCAGGCCCAATACTCATGACAAGTCCTCTATATACCCTTATGGGCCCAGAGCCCTCAGGGCACCTCCCTTGATCTTCACCTTGGCTGCAAAGCCACTGATCTAGAAAACAGTGACAATGACGGTAGTTATTCTACCGTCAATTTCATTCTACATAGAAATGGAATTGGCAGTGATTATTCTACCGCCAATCCCACTGTTTCCATAGAACAGTGGTCTTCCAAGGCCCAGACCAGGTAAGAGGCCATTCTAGCCCCTATCATGCTATTAGGGCTCATCCCTAACCGGATCAGAACCCTAACTGGGTTAAACTTAACCCCGGTTAACTTTTAACTATGGTTAAAATCATTTAATCTTGGGAAAAATCTAAAAAATTTATAAAAATGTAAAAAAATGCAAAATGAATCAAAAAACTGACATTAGACCTTTTGAACCATGGTTAGCATCCTAACCATGGTTAACTCACCCTTTTAACTCCGGTTAGACAACCTTGGCCTCCGAGCCCATGCCTTGGTCTCCGGGTCCCTACTGTAGCCTCCAGGCTCAAATCTTGGCCTCCGAGCCCAACCTTAGTCTACCAGACTAATCCCTTAGCCTAACGGGCTAAACCCTTAGCCTCCAGGCTTAACCTTGGCCTCCGACCTCAAACCCTTAGCCTCCGGGCTCAACCCTTGGTCTCCAGGCCTAATCCTTAGCCTAATCCTTAGCCTCCAGGCTCAGCCCTTGGCCTCCGGACCCAAATCCTTGGCCTCCTAGCTCATTCTTTAGCCTCCGTGCTTATCCTTGGCCTCTGGGCTTAAATCTTGGCCTCCGGGCCCAAACCCTATAACCATGCACTTGACCTCCCCGGTCAACTAACCCTAGCCCCCAGGCTAGACCCTTAGCCATCCCAGTGGATACACACACTCCCCTGGCCTTGGCATAGGCTCATGTGCCAGAACTACGCTCGGTCTGATCTCACCCCATGTGAGTATGTAGGCAACCCTACCCGGGTTCGACCCTAGTTAGGATTTTCTCATTTCTTGTATTAGTATAATCTAAAACTTAGGCATTTGAATAAAACTTTGATATTAATTTGGCTTATACCTAAGGAGTAGGTACCATTGTAAAAATGGGGATCCCGGGTGCCTAACACCTTCCTTGGGACTTAATCGAACCTCTTATCTAGACTCTCATATAGATTATAAGACCTTATCTATATCTAAGACTTATTCCTCACAATTAATAAGTGACAACTCCTAATCGAAAACCAGTGAGTATAAAAATTCGTGCTCACAATCTTATTTCAAATTTCTTTTATTTTTCAATGTACATCAAATAAACTTTATTTTTAGACTTGCTTAACGCTGCCTTATTCTTGAAATGAACAAGAGAATATAGAAAGAGTTTGGGTTGTGGGCATCCTAAATTAAAGAAACAGATGGGTTCTTTTTTTTTTGGAACTCGGGGTGTCCTCAATACTTTGGGTCCGGAATAATTCCTGAGGGTGCAACGTGACCCGCAACCCGCCACACCAGGTGAGTCTTGGTAAACCTGTGCGGGGCTGGCCCTAAAGGGGGAGTGAGAAATGAAACCTAGACCTCCCACTTGGGGAAAGGCCCATGAACCACTGGTCCACTCACAGCTAACCTATCAACCCTAAGTGGACTATCATACCGTTTTCCAAGTTAGCAAGAAACTTTCTTCTTCTTCTTCTTCTTCTTCTTCTTCTTCTTATTATTATTATTATTATTATTATTATTATTACCAGGGGCGGAACCGTGGAGCGGGGGGGGAGGGGCTATGGCCCCCCCAAATTTTTTGCAAGTTCTTCATGTGGTAGTAAGAACTAGTGGGCCCCTCCATTTTTTTATATTTTTTTAATATAGTTGCCCCCCCCCCCCCAAAAAAAAAAAATTTTGGCTTATATAATATAGTGGCCCCCACAATCTTTTTACCATACATATAGTGGGGCCCCCAATGGAGTACGGTTATGCCCTTGAGGTTAGCACATGTCCTTATTGACACCCCTTAACTATGGTTAAAATTTATGCACTCTTAGGATTCACCTATTTATCCTTGGTTTTTAGGAAAAAAAAAAATTTTAATTTAACCTTAAGAGTTAGTGAATTTTAAGTAGGGCTCGAAAAGAAATTTGATATATTTTTAAAAACCAAGGATAGGTGCGTTAATCTTAACCCCAGTTAAGGGTATTAACGTGGCAACCTCAAGGGCACTACCGAGAACAAAAATTCTCAAAATAAAAAAACTACCCCAAAAAAAATTTCCAACTCCCAAGTTCCATACCCTCAAATCAATTATTTTTTTATACATGTATTTTGGCCCCCCCAATGAAAAATTCCTGGCTCCGTGCCTGCCTTTGCTCTTTGTAGGTGATGTGTTCTAGAGTATTGAACTTCTGTTAAAATAAGGGGTATATTCGGTCCGAGCTGAGCCAAAGCTTGGCCCAGCTCGGCTTGAAAGGGGTTTACTTTAGGCTCAACTCGGCTTGAAATGGTGCTTAAAAAATCGGCTCGAATTCAAATAGCTTGGCTCGAGCTCAGCTTGATTTATTTACAAAAAAGTATTATTAAATAAAAATAATAACATTTTATATTATTTATATATATATATATATATATCATATTCAAGCCGAGCCAAGATTCGAGCTGAGCAGAATCAAACAGGCCTTGGCTCGAGCTGCTTCAACACATTTCAAGCTTGAAAACTCAGCTCGGCTTGATTGAACCAAAGTTTCAAGCTTGAGCTCGACTTGATCGAGCTGAACTGAGCCGAGCCATCAAGCTAGCTTGGCTTGTGTGCACCCTTAATCAAAATCTCTAATCAGCCGGTGAAACTTAAAAGGTTCTTATAGTCAAAACTCACAACAATGAGGTGATTCACCCCAAAAATCACATTACTATTTCAGGTTTCTCTTCTCCGAAGATAGCAGTGACACTAAGGCTTCAGTTCCCATCATCAACCATATCATTTGGCGGCGAACAATTACTTACCCTTGTATTCCCTAAATGAATAAGGGAGTTCATCTTGATACTTGTTCACACATATTCATTCAAGAACTCTTTCTTAGGCGAATCTGACATATCAAAAAGTTCTCCCTCTTCCTTAACCTATCATTTGACATAAAAAGATCTGGCAAGCCAAAATTCTTTGGATGACTTTCTCTTTCGAAATAAAAGAAGTGTTATAATTGAGCATCTTCGCAAAGAAACACATCGCTTAACTAATCTTATGCTCTGAAGGAGCTAAGAAGATTACAATTCTTCTAAAGACAACATCAAGATCCTTTAACAAAATTGAGCATTGGAAGTTTATTGTTATGAAGTGTACAAGTGAATCCTACTATTAAGTTGGTATAATTAATACTAGTCAATGTTGAAATGGCTCGTATTTTGCGGAAGTGGGCGATCAATCTCCCTTGGTGGCCGATCGATCGCCCAAAGGCTTTATGGTAATTCTAGAAGTGGGCGATCGATCACCCACTATGGGCGATCGATTGCCCAAGCGGTGTTGAGTTTCGGAAAAGTTCCTCTTTTTCTTAGAGTTTTACCTTTTGGGAAACTCTTATTTTGATAAGATTTTGTTTTCCTCTTTGTTTTGGGTCTCTTTTGGCTATAAAAGAGAGGCTTGGAGATTAGTTTGTAAGACATAAGAAAATAAGATTGTCATAGCTAGGGTTTGGGTTGAGAGAACAAGAAGACTTGTGTGAGAGAGAACATTATGGGCTTTTCTTGGGTTTTGATCTTCGTTGTGAGTTCTTCTCTTTTGTATTCTTCTCTTGGAATAATGAAGAAATTTTGTGTTCTTTGACCGTGGATGTAGGCATTTAGGTTGAACCACGTAAATCTTGTTTTATGGTGTGTTTACTTGTTTGCTATTATTGTTTCTTCATTATCGTTGATTCTATCCTAAGGGGTTTCCACACAGCAATCAATATACACTAATAAGAAATGTTTACCAATATACAAGATTGACAAGGGGACTATATTTGTTTTGAGCCGGGATAGGAGGCCATTCCCTTGTGTTTATTTATCAATAATGACCTCTTCATCAATAATGGCCTCTTTATGGCTCCTTAAGTAATAACATAGCTGAGAAGAGAGCTTTTCTTGATGGTCTCAAAATCTGCCATAATATCGGGTTGAATCAGGTGAATATTGAATTAGACTCTAAAATTTTGGTTGATGCTTGGAATGGTACATCTCATTGTCCTTGGACAAATTGGTACTAGAATAAGCAAAATAGCAAAAATATGGGTATTTATTCTTCTGTTCACATACATGCAGAGAAACTAATGCTAATGCAGATTGAATGGCTAACTATGGGTGTGATGTTCAAAGCTCTACAGTTCTTTACTCGGCCCAAGATTTCCCTCTTGAACTTAGATCTCTAATTTTCTTGGATCAATTAAGTATAGGCAATGTTAAATTTTAAATGATTTGTCTTCTTTGTAAGGGTAAGATTTATGTCCCACACTAAAAAAAAAAAGATTTATGTCCCCGTTTCCTTTTATTAATAACCTAGTAGCCCCAACTCCAGAGTGGCTTTATATATATACTAGCGGACACCCCGTGCGATGCAAGGGAAATAAATCGAGGGAGTGAGAAGTGAGAGGAGGTAGGGTAGTTACGGCAGAGAGAGGTTCTTTTTGGGAAATATATAAATGGGGAGACAAAGAGATGTGTGCGAGGGAGAGAAATAAGTGAAGAGGTTGGGATGTGGGATAATTAGAGAGAAAAGTGACAATAGATGTCTGTAGAGGACTTTGAATGGATCTGGAACTGATGGTAGTAGGTGGTGAGGTAGTCACCTTTTGAACCCCAGTGCTTGTAGATTAGACATGGTTTCTTGTAGGAAGCTCACTCAACAAAAAGAACCGTCAATAACAATAAATAGGGAATCAAAAACCAATGCCCATCATGAGAACTATCTTTGCTTATGCTCTTCTCATCTGTAGTCTCTTTTCTAAAACGAAATCTTGACGAACTGGTTAAAGAGTTACACAACCAAGTCAGACCAATCCCATCAAAAACCAAACTCGTCATCCTTGTAACATCGAATCTTATAGTAGATGGATATAAATATAATTGAGCATTCCATAAAATTCATAATACAAAATAAAACAAACTCTCTTAAATTGGAATCTTAAGCACTTCGACAACTTGAACTGGGGACAATGGGTGTTTACAACCGCAAGATCCTTGACAAAAATACACCTCTCTATGGCTAAGGCACATGCTAGAACCACACATCATCAACATTTGGCAGACCAATGGCCTCGAGTTCGGATGGGCAACAGCGCTTGCCGTTGCGCTGTTGCCCATATGTGTCTTGCAAAATGGGTCCCATTTTTATCATTTGGTGATTCCCATGTAAACAGTAGGTGGGCCCTCATTTTATAAGACACATATGGGCAACAGCGCAACAGCAAGCGCTGTTGCCCATCCGAGTTCAATGGCCTCCACCAACAAATAAATAAAAAATATGCTTCCCCCCAACCTGGGGCATACTTTTCATGTTTAATGGTGACAGGTGCCGCCTGACAAATGATTATGCCAACATTTGTTGGTATGTTGGTAGGCCCCTATGCATTCCTAATTTCAAGTGAATGGAAAAGCATAAAAACTCCAAGAAATTTTAATATTAACCATATATAGTTATAGTATAGGCAGATTATGAACTGTTGGCACATGCACATGCACAACTCTAGAAGAAGATCAGCACAGCATTGGATTTCTTCATGAACGAACTGAACTGGACACTGGCCGACATTTCCAAGTATCCGACTTCTCTCTTCCTTAGTTTGGAGAAGAGAACCGTGCCCAGGTGTTCTGTAATTGAAATTCTGCTCTCAAAGGGTCTGATGAAGAAGGGGAACATGGGTAAGGCATTGAAAGTGACTGAAAATGAGTTCTTGAAGAATTACGTGGTCAAGTATCAGGAGGACCTTCCTCAGCTATTGGAGGTTTACCACAGTAAGATGGGAGTTCTGTGAATGCTTGGGACTTGAGAAGGGGCTGGGGAATTGAGAATTTGAACAGTGTTAACATTTTACAAATTGAAGAAAGATCTGCATTTTCCCTATTTGATGATAATTGTACCTCTAACCATTGTGGTTCTATTTGAGTAATGTTAAATGGTGAAATTTCTGTTTCAGGCTTCCTTGACATATTTCATGGTCCACCGGATCTGGACGGAGACCTTTCAACAAAAGGAATAAACAATGGTGGATCTAACTGAAATATGCAACTTGAGAATGATCGAAGTAAACCTCTGGCAATATAATATGGAAAAACCCCATTAGAATTGAAAAGTTTAGAAGAAACCCCATGACCTAACCCAAGTATGGGCAACATCTTGTTTGTGGAAGACACCCAAGTTTATCCTCCATCAGAAATGTTAGAAGCTTACCTGCGGTATCTGCACAATTTATGGGTTTTATCTTAACAGATAGTCAAGAAGGGATACAGTTTGTTGGCTGTCAGTATGATTTCGGTTGGCAATTATTCAAACTTGAATAGCATCCAGGTGAGTTTTGCTTGATTTGTGGCCACAACTGCATGTTTTGTATTACAGTGAAATTGAATGGAAGAGTTGGAGATATCATAAAAGTTTTAACTTGTTTGATGATGTTGATTTCATAGTTTATTGGCTATCATTGGGTGCTCTGAAGACAGTGAAACTGATATGGATTTAAACAATTTTTCTTCGAACAATTATACATACAGATCACATTAATTACAATTAGTCCAGTTGTAGCATTCTGTAGGAGTATTGTTCTCTGAGGACCAGGTGTATATGCCATGTGGTTGTGTGATCAACTCCCACTCCTCAACTTTACCCTGGTGTCCGTAGGGAAAATTTTGAGTGGATTGGTGCAGACACTCGAAGGGACTAGTCTTTGCCTCGAATGGTTTGGGATACCCTCCGGTGCCCAAAAAAAAGTAGATGCCCTCCTCTCTTCGATCATAGAGGAGGTTGCTAGGAACTGTAAATGCTGAAGACTATAAATATAATATATTTTATAATTTTTACTCTGGAGTATTGTTCTCTCAGGACCAGCACAGTATGGGATTGGGTTGGAGAAATCACAACGAAAGCCTAACCTATAAAGCATGTGGTTGAAGAGATGAAGATTTCATTATGATGATGGGTTGAGAATGTGATATCTTTGACATCGAAACTTAATTAACAGAGAAAAATGTCATGGTAGAGTGATTTGTTTTTCACAAGAAAGCTACTAAGGAAAAACAATCATAATGGAGTATGTTCCAACAGAAGAAATGATTGGGAATCCATGGACCAGACCTAATTGGGTTGACAACATTAGAAGGCATGTAAATCATCAAGTGGGAGTTGTAGGAAGGAGTGGTCATAGGTCCTTGATATAGGGATAGTCTAGAAGATTTATTGCAATTGCGTGATGTATGATGTGCATAGTTGGTTTCTAGTAAAACTATGCATCATTTATTTCCTTTTATTTTAGGTTGAGTGGGCTCACTGCCATGTCAACCGAGGAGAACTGCTACCAATTTATTGGAAGTTCTTCTGCTCTAGGTCTTGATCCCAGGACCTCTGTCAATGAGGGGTCACCTTCATCATCCGAGTTTAGAGACTGGTGTTTGGTAAAAATAATTCAAGTTTTCACAATTAGATAAAATGTTGGGGGACTAGGTCCTTGATAGCATTGGCGATCCCTTCAATGTGGACCTATTTTCTATCAATGAATCAAGAGTAAATTTAGAAAAATCTCTAATAATCTGTCATGGTTGTCAAAGCGACCAGGTGACTTGAGACGACAGACCCCATGGACGTCTGAGGCGGTAGCGAGAAAACATTTTGAGTATGATACAAGTTGGTATATAATCTCATTCCTATAGAAAATATGATGATATTTTTGGAGATTTTTTTTTATATAGGATTGAACATGACCATAGAGAAGGGAACTTTTCATAAATTTTAGAAACATGGTATGAAAATCCAGCATAACAGACTCATTTAATAGTGGTTTCTACACTCCTGTACAACAGGTGTACATGCAAGCAATTTGGGAACAGATGGTTGCAGCCATATGGTGTGGTTCATTTGCCGAATCCTTGGATTGGTTGATCTCCATGGTCCCCACCAAATTTCGTGTCCCTCCAAATATCTAGAGGTACCTTTTTTTTGAATTATTTAGTTTTGATTCTTAATTTCAACTGGTTTGTTAAAATGGTTTTCTATTCTTCTTTGAGTTGGCTTCTTTCCATCAGTTCTTTCAAGGGGTTTTTGAAATCATCTTTAAGGGCAGTGGTGTTTACCACGCCTCAACCATAACGATAATTTTAATCTCCTCTCTGTTTAATTTTTTCATTTTTTATTGGTAATTTTTACTTATTATTATTGGCTTGGATAAACAGGGCATCTTATATTTCCGCAATTAGAAAAGGATTAATTTGATATGTGCTAGATACAACTGCCTCATAATGGAAAATTTGGGGTTTCCTTACTAACTAAATTCAGCTTATACTCTGTTATTGCAAATTTGCAATCAATAAGAAAGATACATTGCTGTTATTTCTATTTTGTATATTGAGTTGAGTATATTTCTTCAATAACTCTACCATAGATGGTCATGAAATAAACTATTTCATATTATTTACCTTTCAAAATAGATACTACATAGGATTATATGGTCACTGGCTCAATATTTTATGGATAAATTAAATAGATTTAGTATGGGATTAATTAATGGAGACACGTTACTCTCGTATTTTGCTAAAATGAGCCTGTTGATGCTTTAAGCTTTGAGAAGGCTGTAAGTGGACTTAAACTGATTAATTAGAGCAATTTGTGAACCTAATTTCATGCCCAGGACCTACTGGTTCAGGTTGATTTTTATTCAGGATAAGTCTCACTGTTGGGTCGTACCTAGGTTGAGTTGACTTTTATTAATTGGGCCCTTACTGATTTCAGTTTAACCTGAAATTTGGTTTCCAAATGTTTCTTGACCTTATGAATCCATCCGTAATCTCTGATTTGAATTTCAGAACCTACATGAGGTACCTTTAGAAGAGTCCCAAAAATTTGACAAGGCCCACAAGCAAATACAAAATTAATAAAATTATAATTTTTTTTACAGTGGATTCTCCCATTTAATTTTGAGAACATGGGTTGGAAGTTGGAATCATGGTTACCTAAACCGCGAACCGGTTCGAAGCGAACTAGTTCGCAGTTTGGTTGGGTTCGTGAAAATGGGCGGGGTGAACCCATTACCCGAACCCAATAGCTTTGATTCAGCAATTTTTCTGTTTAAGTTTGGTGAATTTATACTTTGGGTTTGGCGATTTGGCTTTTGGATTCGTGAAGCGCTCATAAAAAGACATTTATGCTTTTCTAAAATAAGTATATATAATATATTTATTTACATGATTAAAAAAAATATATATATCATTCTACTAATAAAAGTACAAGGAGTATGCAAAACTTTAATTGGACGTAAATACCCTATAGCTTATTTTATTTAATTAATAACTTAGAATAAAACCATAAACATCTCTCACTAAGGTGCCCTCTTCGTATTTCATTAGAATTAGAAAAGCTCTTTCTAATTAATACAAACGTCTCTCACTAAGGTGCCCTCTTCAATAGCTTTTATCTCTCTCCTTTAAAGAGATCAGAAGAGGAGACCCCTCTATTGCTTCCGGCTTCCCTTCCATTGATCATCTTCCTATTGCAGGCTTGTTGAGGATTTATCTTGATTATTCTCTTTCTTCCTTATTTGTCATCGCCCATTTAGAGAAGGTATGTTTTTTCTCTATTGCAGTAAATTTTTTTGTTCTTTAGATTACAAAATACAAATTCTTCAAAAACTAAAAAGGGTTTGTTTCAAACCACGCAATGCTTGTGTAGTGAAGTAGTAGTAATAGTAGGATTGTCGGGGTCAGACTCAGCTATAGGTTCAGGAAGAGGGTCGGAGGAAAGATCCGGTTGGAGCGTACTAATGAGAGAGGATATGCCTTTCAATCATCTACTTTGTTCTTTATGAGTTGAGTGGCAAGCAAATAGTAAAGAAAGTGTCTACTCACTTGTTTCATTCTTGAGCTTTGTAGTAACAAGAGATTTCAAATATTATCAACATGTTAATAGGAACTACCATATTTTGAAAATCTTGAAGGAAGGTTACTGCAAGCCTGTAATCCTGAAAGAGGTGTTTAGATCATGGTAATTAAGAGAACATGGCAATTTGAAAGGGAGCCTGCAGAGTTTGATTGATCTAAGATAGGTGCATAAAAGAATTTATTTATCAAACACCAAGTAGATAATTCAGAGAAAGTTTATGTAGTTTATTTTTACTCTATTGTTGATTGAGATGGTTGAGAAGTTGATGTACTAGCTTATATGGGCTGTGTGTGTGGTCTGCATGTGTGTTTCCTTTCTTGCCTTATTATGGTGTTATTGAGTTTACCAAAAAAGAAAAAAACGTTGATGTACTTTATTTACAAATTCTGGAAAATCACCCTATGTAATGTTGTTTGCTGTTGTGCCATAATGTGGCATGTTGAAGGGCGTTAGAGACTTAAATTTAGGTAGAACAGTAAGCCAAATGGGTTGAAAACCTAAAAAAATGTGACTTGAATAGGGTGATGCACCTAACATACAAGTTACAACGAATGCATGTCTCCTACGCACGAAGAGTCTCTTACGTAGGTTCATCACACCAGCTCCCCTCCCACGAAGGTAATTTCTTTTGAAACTTCTGAAAAAAAAAAAAAAAACACACACACACACACACACAGAGGTCAGATGGGCACAATCCATCCAATCATGCTACGCAGGTCCATTCAGTGGTAAATCCAACACATGTGATCTAGATATTGTGCTTAATGATCATGCGTGTGTGAAGTAAAAGTTTTATTTTTCTATTCCTAGGTTCCATTTCTCACTCCCCCTTTGGGGCCAGCCCTACACGGGTTTACCCAGACTTACATCGTGGGGCGGATTGTGGGCTCACGTAGCACCCTCGGGGATTAGTCCTGACCCAAAGGGTTGGGACACCCCGACTTCCAAAAAAAAGACCACAAAGAAGTGTAAGACCCATTCCTCCATCAACTTTCCAATATTAAACTTTAGGAGCCTTCAAAATCTTGACTTTCCGATTGAGACATTCTGCCAGTTTTTTTTTTTTACCACTTTTTGAAATTAATCCCACTCACGTAAAAAAAAATATTCTAAATTTTATTAGTAAAAATTAATACATGGAAAGCACGTGTATATATAAGCGAACAAAGCTAGCGAACCAAACTAAAGAACTCAAGCGAACCGAGAAACGAATTATCTCATCCTATCCCTAGCGAACAGGTTCACTCTAAAGTGGTGAATTGTGAACCTGAATTCGATCCAAGCGAGCTGGCGAATCAGGTAACATTGTTGGATATACAATCTAGATATTAAAACCATATATTTAATGAAATACATACGAAAGTATTGACTTTACATTCATGAAGTAAATTACATATGTAGCACCCCGGACTTTTCTATATTTAATGAATGGTACTATCGTAGCTAATTGGCCTTTCTCGTAGTCTAATTAATAAATAAGGGAGAAATTGGAAATTCTGAAACTTCAGAAATGTTCCTTTTCGAAAGACGAACCCAACGCAAGTTGAATCGTCGAAATCGGACGAACGAGTTAAAAGATATGGCCAAAACAGTTCTAACCTGCAGAGCACCGATCGCTCGATCCATTCAGCGATCGATCGGTCCAAAACCGATCGATCGGTAGCTATCGACTGGTCAAAAATTTTGTATGGGGAAATTTTTCAGAGAGCATGTTTTTGACTGGTCGCTCGGTCAATAACACCGATCGCTCGGTAGGCAACCGATCGATCGGTCATAACCACCGATCGCTCGGTCTTCGCGTTTTTGCAGAAATTTCAGTAAGGGCTTTTTCGTCTTTTGGGCGTTAAACCCTTACCCATAAAGGCTTGCCCGAGCCTTTAGGGCTTCATTCACATACTTAGAGGATTTTGAGAGTTAGAGAGAGAGGAGAAGGAGATTCTACCCTAGGGTTTGCTTTTGAGAAGAAATCAAAGGGGTTTAAGAACCCCAGATCACCCCAACTCGTTTTGCTTCAAGTTCTAGGCTCAAGCTCATGTGGGAGCCATTCTCCAAGCTAGGGCAGCAACTCACGTACGTTTTTGCAAGGGTTTTTCTTCCCCACACCAAACCTCTTTTAAGCAAAGGCTTCCTCTCTTCAAGTTGGAGCTTCCATCAAGGTTTACACCAAGGATCAAGCCTTGATTTAAGGTTAGTACACCCTACTAGCTTCCCCTAGCAATAATCTAGGTTTTCTATGTGAAATGTGATTCATGTTAGTATTTTTTCTTCCTTGTAAAATGTATCATCTCTAATAATTATAAACAAGAAAAAGAAAAGGATATGGATGTGTAGATGGGAGATTGATTGAGGCGATAGGATGCCGAATGTATGATGTGTGATATGTGTGGTATGTGTAATGGAAATGGAGGATGGGCATTTTACCAATAATGAACTCACTTTGATTATTGGATGGAAAATATGCACTAAAAAGAAGAAGATGAACAGTGGAGGAACATTGCATGTGATGTGTTTGACAAAATGCCTAAACTATGAAATAATGATTTGAATGAAGAAAATGGAAATAGGCTTTATGCATGTATTCTTATGAATGGTGAATTGATTTAAATATCATGTTAATTACTCAAATGGCCATATGCATGTACTATGAATTGAATGAATTGTGAGGTCATATTTCTCTTGTTATCCTCATTTTCATGATTGTACTATTGACACGTACACGAGCACGCATGTTGCATGAACCAAGATTTTAAGAGCATATGCATATAATATTTAACAAGAAAATATTGCATGACAAGGAGGTTGGTAGCCCAGGGACATTCGGGTACTAGCCTCTGGCTCACAAGAAAACCCAAAACACATATTGTCAAGGAGGTTGGTAGTCCAGGGACTTTCGGGTACTAACCTCTGGCTCACAAGAAAACTAAACAAGTAATAAAAATCACATATTGTCAAGGAGGTTGGTAGCCCAGGGACATTCGGGTACTAACCTCTGGCTCACAAGAAAACCATATATCAAGGAGGTTGGCAGCCCAAGGCGATTCGGGTGCTATCATCTGGCTCACAAGTTACAAGATGCAAGTTTACAAGATGATGGCAAGGCATTTATGCATGCACGCATACATGATTTCTACAAGGCATACCGAGATATGAAACGGGTTTTCAAGCACGAGTTTTATCGGAGTTTTCGCATTCATGCACGCACGTCAAGATGATTGCATTGTACCGTGTCTTATGCTATTTTTTTTGTGATGCTACTATTTCTGCTTTGCATTGTACTATTGTTGTTGTGTGTTCTTATTGTTATGGTTAGCTAGTAGCTTGTACTCGCTGAGTATTCCATGCTCAGCCGTACTTTCATGTCGGCAGGTACTGAGGAAGCCCTCGACTCGGAGCCTTGGGTCGAGGAAGAGTACATAAAGGAGAGAGAGACGTCTATCCCACTGCAGTCTCAGGCGGATCGAGACCTTGACGTGGCCATACCTCGACTACTGTTGAGGGGAGAGTACCAGAGGGTGCTTATGTATTTTGACATTTTAATAGGTGGGCCTGTCCACCTTAAACTTAGACATGTTTTGTATATATGTTAACTTGGAATACTATTTTGGAAATCTTAAAAGAAAAGAAAAAATTAGTTTACGCTTCCGCATTTATGTTTAGCTTCCGCGCTCTGATTATCATTGTTTAGTACTGTAATTATCTTGTTCATTACAGGATCGTTTGGTAGGTACGTATAGTCACGCCTAAAGTATCCCTAAACTCCTAGGGGGTATTTTGGGGCGCGACAACATACATGATAGACCCTTCATACCACATTGAGCTTCATGCCGACTCATACTATGTGCAGGAACTGCATATAGTGATAATGAGTCAGCTAGACATGATGACAATATTGTGGTCAACACATGAAAGCAGGGTACGTGCCCCAATACATATGTATGTAATTAGTTGCTAACTAAGCCATCATAGCCATAGCCATAACCATAAGAGGACGAAGACGCACTCTCATAATCATAGCCTCTAGCTGGATGCACCATGCTCATCTTACACCCGCCAAATGTTCTTTGAATCGACTGATCTCATCACCCTTAGATAAATATTCACATGAATCTTATGAGACACCTCGACCTATCTACATATCCCCCCCCCCCCCCCTATACTGCCATCCAAGGGCAGAGCCAGAAATTTTTCTTTGGGGGGGCTGAAATATATGTATTAAGAAAATTAATGGATTTGAGGGGTAGAATTTTTTTTTTGGCGAGTAAATGTCCAATAACATCCCTTTTTTGAGAACCATAATATAAATAAAAAGGGAAATAGATAGCAGACTGCACATTTGGCTATGTAGCTAAATGTCTGTTCACATTGGTCCACGACCCCTACTTTAACACCTACCAATTGTGGTTAAGATTCACTCACCCTAGGGTTCATCCATCCAACCTTAGTTTTTTTTTTTTTTTTTTAATATTAACCTTAATTTAATTAAACTTAAGGAGTGTTAAAATGGAGTCGTAGACCGACATTCGACTATTTACCCGAATGTGCGGTTCACTAATCACTGCTCTAAATAAAATTAATTATTGTTTGAACAAAAATTAATTACATTTTTAATTTTCATATTATACTTATAAAAAAATTACAAATTTTTGGAGGGGCCAAACTTCCCGCATAGTCAACTAACTAGAGTTAGTTTGGGGGGGCCACTCTATATAGATAAGAGTAAGAATTAAAAAAATAAAATATTTTAATACTATGGAAGATTACAAAATCAAAACATTTGGGGCAGGGGGGGCATGCCCCATGGCTCCCCCCCTGCTGCCATCCCATATCTTTTGCTCGCTCTTTGACTTGACCTTTGTTTCCCTTTAACGCCTTGTCAAACCTGTATAAAAAGAATTAATGATCATTAATATATATAATTTAGAGTTGAAAATTTAGGTTATGTATCCTTATTTTAATGCAATACACATGAAAAAAATATATATTATTTTTTTATGAAAAAATATTAATTTTTAATTAAAAAATAATTTAGAAATAAAAATTTCAACAAATACGGTTAGTACATAAATTTTTAGATCATCAATAGAATTAACCCAATTCAATTTTTGAACCCTAAATTGTCAAAATTTATCAAAATATTGAAGTTTTTTGAATTTTGAAAAAATGTTAAAAAATTGTTGATTTCTAGAAAAAATGGGTTTTGAATTTTGATCTATTTTGTGTGAACTCAATAGATTTACTTAGGGACGGAGCATTCCCCCCCCCCTCCCCCCAAAAAAAAAAAATTTATTCCTTAATGAAGTAGTATGAAATAGTGGGCCCTCAACAATTTTTTTTGTTTTAATATATATAGTTAGGTCCCCCAAAATTTTGTTTTAGATATATAGTTGGCCCACCAATTGTTGTGACTGTGTTATGCTTTAGGTATGAATTTAAAAAACAGATAATGATACATAAATTTTGTATATAGTGACCCCCAAATTGAGAAGGACCATCGGACCTCACTCACAATTCACAAAGCTTTTTTAACTACTGTTTTAATTCTGGTTAAGAAATCTTAACTCTTGAAGGTTAATTTTTTAATATTTTTTTCCTAAAAATCAAGGTTAGATGATTGAATTCCAAGGATTAATAAACCATAGTTAAGGGATGTTAAAAAGGACTTGTGTTGACCTTTGGGATGGGGTTAGACGGTTTTGGTTTAGCGAGGGTCAGACCAATTCTCATTCCCCCTAAATTAATGGCTCTTACAAAAGGTAGGGCCCTTGTTTTTCTTGTTACTCGATGTTTATTGGAATGCAACATTAACGAATTTTATGACTACGATTGACCCACAACTCAAAAAAACAAAAAAGTTGGTTAGTTTTATTAATACATGTACTTCACCCCCACCCCCCCAAAAAAAAAAAAAAAAATTATTGGCTCCACCCCTGATTATCAATAAATGAAATGATCTAAACAGCCAATGCAATTATTCAATAAATTGATAGGGTCCATGCCAAACAACCCTTCCCCTAAGTGGCTTTAGAAAAAAAAAAGGGTTAAATTCTTAGATCAGCAATAGCAACGACAGTACTGAACGGAATCTCGGACGACACACATTCCTCCCCTACACCACTTGACGCAGGCCTTCCAGCAGGGGCCAACAAGAGTGTCATCTACACCGGGCACACATTTCTTGACATGGTTGTTATGGCAGCATTTGTAGTTTGTAGTACTATTCTGCCCAACCACACCTGTGCACAGGATGAAGAACATGATCAGGAGGAGCAACCACACAGCTCTTACTTTCCCCATCTGTTCTTTTCTTCAATAATAAGATAAGTAATGCCTTGTATTATAATTTGTAATTGAGAACCCATGCATGTATATATATAGTGAATAATACAAAGCTCTATTAAATGGCTTGCAAATCTCCAAATCTTTATATTATTCTATACAGAGAGAAAGAAAATTGGAGATTGTTTGAATAATCAGCAGAATCTTTCAAATATGGAAATTAATTCTGAAATCTTTTTGTGTTGAAATTTCTTTTTTGGGGCAATGTAGGACTATAGGAGAAAGGAAAGTGATAAAAAAAAATATATCGATAGTATCTACTATCGAGAGCTGCACCCTTGGATTGAAAATCCAAGGGCTCCATGTCTCCTCACATGCTTTAAATGATGGCCCACTTAATGCTTGAAACGGTTAGATTGAAAATCCAAGGGTGTAGCTCTCTCGATAGAATGTACTATCAATGAGTTTTAAATCACTTCCCTAGGAGAAATACATATGTTGCTATATATATGCTTTGCTAAATAATTAAGGAGACCAAGCAATCAAACTATAAAAGGAAGACTCGGGATCCTCTAATAGTTCAAAATTTTGAAGGTGTTTTTAAAAGACGGCGAGAGTATCTTGAATCAAAAAGGATATCATGGGGGTTTTGGTCTCAATCAAAACAACATATCCGCTCCTAGAGAGCTGGTTTTAGATTTTAAAAAAGAAATTTAAACCACTCCCACACCCATCATTGGGCCTCATGCAGAGGTTTAAATCCACACCATCAGACATTTTATAATATCCAATCTGAATGGTTGATCCAATTCGCACGCATGTTCACATTCTAAAGTTGTTCTTAGTGATTTTTATTTTTGGATGGACCATGCTAGTATCAATTGAGAGAGAGAAATTAAAATGCAAACTGGCTAGCTTAGAAGAGAATAGCTTGTCTTAAAATTTATTTAAACAAGAATTTGTTTTTACTAAAGTTACAGTTTCTTTAGAAATGTTAACAATAAGTTGGGCTGCACAGTGGGCCAGCACAGCCCGAGGCCCGCTCAACCCAACTTGAGTTGAGGACAGATAGGGCTAAGGTTTTAGCAGGCTGAGTTGGGTTTGGGCTCAACTCTAACCCAAAGTTGAGTTCGGGACTACCTTAGTCCAAGAACCCGACCCTACCCAAACTATATATATATATACTAGTGGGCGGTAGATGAGAGAGGAAGGGGATAGAGATTGGAAAGAGAGATCCTAGTGAGGGCATTTTGGAAAAAAAATTAAAGAATATTTTGTGTTTAGAAATTTGAGGGACATTTTAGATTTTTTTTTTTAAATGTGAGAGAAACGTTGCTTATTGAAATATGATGTTGGGACATTTTAAGAACCAAAAAGCTTTAGAGACATTTTGGGTATAACAAAGAAAGGGGGAGGCTGGTGCCTTGGCGAGATGTTCTTCTTTCAAAGCATTTTGCCAAGAGAGCAAGGAGTCCGGTTACACCATTGAGGTCACCATTTGTCCTTTTAACACTACTTAACTGTAATTAAGATTCACCCACCCCTAAGGTGTCATAACAGCCCTTGTGGAAGGGTACCCGGCCCGACCCAGCTCTTGGACCGGGCAGGGCCCAAAATTCCCAAACCCTTCCTCTATTGGGCAGGGCTAGGGCACCCCCTACCCGTCCCTTGTTAGCCCGGCCCTACTTCCATTACAACACATTGAAACTACAATATATAGATTAGGATTTGATATATTTAGGTTACACAACCAAATCATGTGGGAAAATCAAAGTTTCAGCTAGAAAGAAAGTTATTTATTTCCTTTTAGGCTTCCAGTATTGATTAATTTGGTATTTCCAGTTTTTTTAAAAAAATATTTTTTATTAGATATCTTAATTTGTGTAGTTCTCTATCTCTTGGCGAGGCATTATTCACAGCGTGTTTGGAGAATCCTAGAATGTGAATATGTTTTATACGTCGGTAGTAATAACTATAGTTTAGCAGTTTTGGAATAACATGCCAAATCTCTCAAATTCAAGACTGAAGCTAATTTCATGTAACAATCAGTCAAGTGTCCATGAAAAAAAATTCTCGCTCTTTCTTCCAACCCAGCTTTGTCCCTTGAGGGTAGGGCTAGGGTCCAATCAATCCGAACCCTTGAAGGACTAGGGCCCTACTCTTGTAGGGAAGGATAGGGCTAGGGCTGACCCAGCCCGGCTCCTACCCGTCCCTTTGATAGCCCTACCCACCCCTAGGGTTCACCCAATTATTCTTGGTTTTTAGAAGGAAAAAAATATGAAATTCTTTTTTTAACCCTAGGTGTTAGTGAATTTTAACCAAGCTAGGTTCAGATTAGCCTTCTTTTTTCTTTTTTTTTCAGATCGGCTATCCTAATTTGTAGTCTTGTTTTGTTGTCATAGCAAAGGATTATTATTTCTTAACAAAACTAATTCTTTCTTGTAGGGACTCCTTATCGATTTCCAACTAGGATACTAGAGCCTTCAACTCACTGGCTTGTAGTTTTGAGGCATCTAATTCATTTTCTCGTGATTTCATGTTAATGATAAAGGAAATTTTAACTTTCTTCATTTTAAGACGTTCTTTGTGCAACTTTTCATAAGCCATCTTGAGATCTCTCTCAAACTTGGAGTCATCTTGACTCTCCTTACCTTGTGGATTCATAATTAGGGATTTTGACACCATCGCACTTTAGGTAATTAACCTTAAAAGTGAACATGACTTTGATACCAATTAAAATTACCCTTTATATAAATTCACAAGACCTAGAGGGGTGAATAGGTCTCCTAGGGTCTATCTACCTAATTTTAAATTGAATGCAATAATATGGAGACAATCACACAAGTCGAGAGACACAAGATTTTTACTTGGAAACTATTTCAAAAAAAAAACTATGGGACCTCGTTCAGCAAATAGCAATCACTAAGAGATAAGAAAAAGTACAAACTTGAACTTTACCTGAACAAAATGCAACACCTCGATCCACAGTACAGATTCTCCAACGCTTGCACAACCATGAACTCGTAAGTTTGATCTATATGGCAATGGCTTCGACTCCTCACCGGCCAAGCTTTCTTGAAGTTCTCACCCCACGACCTTTTGATCGATCTCCATTAATAATGGGTTTCGCTCACACCAACCAAGTCCACGAATCCGCAGATTCGATCTTCGCCGCAGTGGCTCCAAAATTACTTTCGGCCCAAAACACTAAAAAAGACGAGCTTTAATGTGATAATTGTTTAAAAAAACTCTAGGTGAATTTCAACACATATGGAAAATCACATCAAGGACGATAGTGAACTTTTACTACACTTGCATATTAGAGTGGAGGGGGAGAGGAGAACAAAAGTTTTTTGATCCAAATCGGTTAAGGAACTATAGAGAGCAATTTGCAACTCTTAACTCTCTCAAAAATAACCCTTTAGTCCTTCAAATTCGTTTTGGGGAACAGTTGATATAAATAAATAGGCAACCCAAAAATTAGAGTTTTAACCGTTTCTAAAAATTCTCTTTGTTGTACTCGCTCGAGCCAACATGGTCTCACTCGAGTGAGTTAGTTAATATCATTACAAAATCACCAACCCGAGAGCAATTCACTCAAGCTAGCTCAAAGTCGCTTGAGTGACGTAGCTACTAGAGTTTCACCAATTGCACAAACATCTTAGTGGTTTGGACCCGAGACCAATTCGCTCAAACCAACCAGAATTCACTCAAGCCAGCATATTTGGCTCGAACCAGACAAGGCTCGCTCGAGCTACTTTGTTTGTAAGATTGTTCTGATGTTTGTAATTCCCATAATAAGTTAATTAAGTCACTAGTCACCTATGTTAAACAAGTTATCTAGGTCAAATCGCTTGAGGCATGGACTAGGTATCTAGGTCACTTACCATCTTAAATGGTGAAAACAAAGCTTCATGCATTTTCATCTTCAATGGTAGCTTCATCTTCACAGACTTTTCTAAACATGGATGAACAAACTTAAGATTACAACTTGACTGAGTTTTGTAAACAGATCAAATTAAGTCAATTACAAGTTAGAAATTTGGACTTTAAAATTATAATTGAAAGAAAATTATATAAAAATGAAAATTTTAAAGAAAATTATTGAAATTTCTTATGTGCGTTATTCTAATAAAAAGACAAGAATTATATTAATTTTTTGTGTGGATATAATTACCTTTAATATTACTTAAATTTTTTTAACAAGAGTCTATTTTAGTAATTAAAATTTTAGTACTTATAAATACGTAAGACCCACTAAAAATTAGTAGTAAACGTTTCTCTAAATTTTGTTATTATTATTAGTAAGAACTCTCTACTAGTAGAGACTTGGAAGGAATAGATTAGAGAATACTTACTTATCTTAAATTATTAATAATTTTTAATAGTTCAACTTTGTTAAAAAGTTTTACAAAATTGTTAGTCTTGAATCTCATGGATGAATATAATTTTATGGCAAATTAGGATGAGAACTTTGCAATTGGTCTTGAATCCTAGGAAAATAATTTTATGACAAATTAAGATGATACATTTGCAAGTATACAATTCCAAAACGATGGACAATCATGGTCCTTCAGCTTTTAGAACACTTATAGCTTTGATTTACTGATTCTTTGTTTCATTTTTAAAGTTAGAACATTGGATCAAATGTTATCAAAGGACTTAATAGCATTAGCAATTAAAAATTCTTTTTATTTAATTATTCTCTTTTGATGAGACCTGCTATTAATATAAAATACTCATCAATTTTTTTGTGAATTCTAACTAAGAATAACTTCGATAAATTCTAATTAATGATATTAAATTCCATATGAATTTCACGTAAAATAGGAAACTATAGGTATTTCTTATGAGTCAGTATATGGGTACTCCAAAGTATTCTCCCAAACTTTCTCTCAAATCATAATCCTTTAATTCAAATAATTAAGGGTCAAGATTAGAGCTGATATGACATTAGAAAATGATAAATAAGTCAAGCCAAACCTAACCTTGACCCTTAATTATATGAATTAAAGGGTTAGGTTTCAAGAGCATATTTAATATTACTCATAGGCTCCTTCATTTCTTATATATCTCTACTATTATAATGAGAGAAGGAATGGTATATGACATTGATTAAATTTTTTTTATTATGACAAAAAATCAAATATTATATTATTCTATTACTATTTAGTGAATAAATATATAAAGGTATTGAAGTCATTTCATAAGGACCTTGAGGTCTAGGGTGTGTATGTATGTTTGGGTGGGTGAGTATAGTGTGTGTTATTTGTGTCTAACAAAAAAAAGTCATTTCAAATCCAATAACTTCATGTAGAGATCCAAAATTCGTTTGTCTTGAAATCCATGCAATTAAATGATAATCTTGATATGTGTCAAATTACAACATTTAATGTCCTTCTATGTTGATAACTATGTCATGTGCAATTGTTCAAGTGTTCAAAAGAAGAAAAAGAGGAAATAAAAAAAAAACATGGGGACCAGTTGATCCCCTACCCACTGGTCAATCAGTGCATGCACTAAAGGGGTTAAAAATGTATGGGGAAATCCGGCAGAGAGGAGAAGACCCACCGGTCGACCGTCCACCATGACTATTGACCGACCAACCACCGGTCGATTGCAATCCCACCGATCGACCGCCCGATGAGAATTTCGCCCAGAAACTTCTATTGGGTGTTTTCTGAGAATTACTAAGTGTTTAGGATTCCTAACCCTGTAAATAGCTCTCTACTCGTGGGTTTAGGATTTCAAAATATTCTAAGAGTTTTAGAAATCTCATAGAGAGTTAAACTATTGCGCCCCAAAATCTAATTGTTTGTCAAATGAGACTTTGGACCCATGACACTACATATCCACTACTTATCAATATGCAAGGCAAACTAAATATGAGTCTGAAATTTTCTTCAATATTAATAATGAATTCAATCCATAAACAATATAAATCATCTCAACAGGTGACCAACTTTAACATAATTAATTAGATCATCCATTATGATCACAATTATAATTTAAACCTAAGCAACATCTTAAAAATATCTTTATTACATCTCCTTTAAACTGAAATAAACTAACTAATAGATCAATAGTATGGATAGTGATCCAAATCAATCTCTCCCTCCTAATAATCACCTTCGGGCACCTCAATGTATTCTTCTTCAATCCAAGGCCCTGGTGCGCAGATATCAAATCTTGAACCTATCGACAATAACGGTTGAGCATTGAAACACTCAATGTATATAAAATACAGTTAACAATATATCATATCATGCATTTTCAGTCATATCATACATACCATAATTTACATAATGTAAGTATATTCATATCAACATTTCATAGCATGTTCAGACTCATGACTTGTGTAGACTTGTGATACATGTGCATATGCATGTAAAATCATAACAGTAACAAGTCAGTCCATATCAGATTTCTAATTTCATACTAGTTTCTAATTTTAATTCCAGTTTTCAAGGTCTATACTAGTTCATACTAGAGTCGTGTTAGTTCTGTATTCATGCATGATCATGTGAGACTTATGTAGACTTAACAACTTACCATGTCGTGAACAATGTGCTTGAGTGTCATAATTGACTTCCATCTAGGTTATCCCTTAAATTCTGATATCTCACCGTCGAAACTCCACCAAAGCCGCTCATACAACGATGGTTAGAGAATTCGTTAATATCATCCTATAAGTACTTGTCTATCAGAATTCAATCATCATATCACATAAATAACTCTAATTTAGCATGTGAGCATCATACTATAATATTTATCATTTGTGTAGGATATTTCACTCAAATCATTCGTGTAGGATATTTCACTCAAATCAGGTTATCAACATCATAGTATAACAATCCGATAATCATATTTCCATATTCATAATTCCATAATCATAATCCCATAACCACAATTTCATGATCATAAATCCATGATCATAATTCCATCTTCACCATTCTATCATATATACCTCTGAAAACCTAAATCATCATTCCCATAATCATATAACAATTTCCATCATCGTTTTCAATATAAAACCATAATACAATAGCCATATCATAACACTCTTCCCATAATCCATTCTCAATCTTGAATCACATACTCTTTTAATTATGCAAAGTCATAACATTCAATTCAGACACTTATTCAGTCATATTGATTTCTTATCGTGCCATAATATCACTAACGGGACAATATATCGAACCTCTCTCGATCGCTTCCCTACGATCAATCACTTGTGAATGGTCTTGGACTTTGATCTCCAAGCTTTTCTTCTTCTTAAGACAAAACCCTAGCTAGCTTGAGCTCTAGCTCTAGGATTTTTGGAACTCTCAGAATGTTAAAAATTCTAAAACCCATGAGTTTGTGGTCTATTTATAGGCCTAAAGTCCTTAGCAATTACTAATTCTCAGATTCCTAATCAAATTAGGAAGTTCCTGGGCAAAATAGTAGCGAACGATTGATCGGTGTGTTTGGGCTGTCAATCAATGGCTTGGCGGTTGACCGGTCTTAAAGGGAGTTCAATCGGTGGGTTGCACACTCTCTACCCGAAAACCCCATATATTTTTTTGTTGATTGCACTAAGGGGTCGACCAATCTCCCATGTTTTTTCCTTATTTTGGTATTTTTCTTCTTCCTAACACTTACTCATTAGTCACAAACCATATACAAACACAGTTTAACATTAAATGTAATGTTTTGCCACAGAATTCAAAGTCTTCATTCACTTAATTTGCACAAGATTTAATACATAAAAGTTTTGGGTCTCTACATAAATCTAGGGTTTTACAAAGGGTTTTGCTTGAAAAATGAGAAAAACTTGGAGATCAGGATCCAAGAGCATTCATAAGCGATTGATCGTAGGGAAGCGATCGTGAAAGGTTCGATATACTGTCTCGTTAATGATACATTAACATAATAATAAGTATTGATTAAGATTTGACCAAGCATGTGTTAAAATTTTGATAAGCATGATTTAATTGATTATTTATGGTTTTGCATGATGATGAAAGGCATGATCTCAAGATTTGGAATGGAATAATGAATGGGGGTTTTGATATGTTATTGATTTTACAACTTTTAATTAAAAAAGATTATGAGAATTGATATATGAATGACATGGTGATTTTAGGGTTTTAATGCATATATGATTGAATATGGAGGAATGAATGTATGCTAGATTGCGGTCGAATGAGGAGAATTGAGGATTATGGTTGTGCTATGTTGTTACCTAATTGTGTAAAAAATAATTGATTGTAAATACCCTACATGAGTGATAAAGTATTATGATATGATTCTCACATGATAATTTTAATTATCTATGCATGGTGGTTGAGTTTCGGATAGGCAAATATTTAGAGGATGATTTTAATAACTTAGATTCTTTACCATGGTGTTATGAGACACTATGGTGAGGCTTCGAAGGTCAGAGATCGGAATCTAAGGGATAACCTTGATGAAAGTTAACCATGACACTCAAGCACAAGTTCACAACATGGTATGTCTACATATTCAAACTCATGAGTTGTGCTTACATATTTTTAGCACTTTGATAATGTAAAGTATGATATGTATGATGAAGCTGACTAAGAATATATGCTATTATATATTGTTAGCTAAACTTTATATTCATTAAGCGTTTTGTTGCTCAGTCGAACTTTTGATGTCGACAGGTTTAGGTTCGGACCAGATTGCAGAACCTTTGATCACAGAAGAGTACTTGGAGGAGCCTGAAGATGATTATCGGGAGGGAGAGATCGACTTTGATCATTATCCATATTATTGATCAATTAGTTGTTTTAATTGCTTGAGATTTTTTTTTTTTTTTAAGGATTGAGATTATGATGGAAGATCAAAATTATTATGCTCAAGTTGGTCTACAGTTTTGGATGATGGTTAATTGAAATTGATATTCGATATAACTTTATTATGGTTATTAAAGATAAATTTTCAAACTCTCATTTTGGATATGCCTTCTATGTTGTTAAGATAAATAATGTACAGAGTGTTACAGGTCCAAAGTCTCATTTGATTAAGATGAGATTTTGGGTGCGCCACTTCAATCCCCTTAGATAGTGATGATTCCTCAACTATTTACTCATATTTTTTTCCTCTCCCATTCTTTATGTATTTTCAATCCTCACACAACTCATAATTTCTAATACATTTTCTCTTTGCCCACATCTCCCCTTTGACACACATGCATCACGTGGGTCTCACTAGGGTTCTCTCTTTCCGTACTCTCTCCCGCTTTCTTCTCTCTCATGTGTGGGCCCACAAGTTTAGAACTTGTTACAAATAAACTGTCTAAAATAAATTTAAAATATTTAAGTCTCAAGTAACTATATCAAATACCTTTTTTTATTTATGAATGTCATATTTTAAATAAATTAACAATCATAAATAATATTACTATGTACATAATCGTAAAATGAATTAATTAGAATGGTATATAAATGTATTAATTCGTATTTTAATAACTTTACTAATTATTTAATAAAAATAAAAATTATTAAATTAAAATTAACTAAAGCTTTACTGAATAAATTATTACGTAAAAGTTAGATTATACTATTAGTATAAAGAGTCGCACTTCCATACACCTAGGGTATTTCAACGTTCAATACCTAAGAATCGTGGCCGTTCATCAGGCCAGGAATTCTCCACGTTTTTTTCTCCAATAGGTTACCTTTTGACAGACCTATTGGCTTAAAACACTTAAATAAGTAACTAGCATGTAACTAAGTGTAAGAATGCATTGAACCATCTATCTTTAGAATAGACCCTTGAGATATATGGGTATTGTATGATTGGATACCCATGGGTATTGAAAAAAAATCCTACTATAAATTATATTCAAAATTATATATTATATATTCTGAAAATTTGTAAAATCATTAAATTCATTAAATTTAGAAAAGTTAAGATATATATATATATATATATATATAGATACATATTTTTCTCAAAAGTTTCATCCGAAAGTTGGAAATTTTGGTTTCGATTTTATGGTCTGAAATAACCGAAATTACCTAAATTTCGGACAGTTCAAACCTCGATAACCGATTGCTAAAGCTGTTTAGTGCCTCTGTAGATTCAAACATTAAAAAAAAAAAAAAAAAGTGGGACTTGTTCTTCCTTTTCTTCATTCCAAAAAACCAAAAGCCCAAACTGCTTTGGCGCTCAATTTCTTCTTTCCTTCTGAACACGAAAAATAACACAGCGACCCGCACGCGCACTACCCGCTACACTCGCTGGTACTCCTCTGCAAAACTATTTTTCTTTTCTTGGAATTCTAGGTTTTTAGTTTCTGGGGTTTCAGTTTTTGTTTGTTGGAATTAGGTTTTATCTCCCCCATGATTTTTTTTTGTTGTTTTTGATATATATATTTCATTTGTTTGTTTTCCGCTATCTAGGGTTTTGAATTTTGGGATTTTACCAGAAATTTGATTCGGTTGCTGGGGATACAGGGAAAGATCAAGGGTGAAACATGTCTGCTTCGACGGTCGCAATCTCTGCGAATCCGGCGGTGAACAATAGCCATTCTTTGGCTTTGGGTTCTAAGCCCAATGCCAGAAGAAGAACTGTTGTTGTGGCGGAGAAGAAATCGAATATTGAAATTGTTGGGGAGGGTGGAATTGCTGAAATGGGTGTTGATGAGAAAGTTGTTAGTGGAATGGATGTGAGAAATTCGATTAGGGGAGATTTGGTTCTTGAGAGACCAAAAGATTTGTTACAAATGAAGAAAAACTTTGTAGATTCCACCATTTCGCCGCGGCGAAGCAGGAAGGTTGTTCCAAAACCGGAGAAGTCTAGGTGGCAAACTGTTCTTAGTGTTTTCATGAAAAATTTCTTGCTTCTTCTTGTATTATTAGGGCTGGTACACATGATTCGGAAGTTGGCTCTCAAATCTGGGGATACTTCTCTTGGTCCAATGGGGATTTCAGATGTTGAAGGGCGGATTGCAGAAGTGGAAGCGTTTTTAAAGACAACAATGTCAATGATGCAGGTTCAGGTGGAGGTTGTGGATCGGAAAATTGAGAGTGGGGTTGGGGGTTTGAGAAGGGAATTAGCGAAGAAAGTTGAAGAGAAAGGTGTGCTGTTTGAGAATGAGTTAAAGAAATTGGAGGTTAAAACTGACAGTTTGGACAAGTCTTTGGGTGAGTTGAAGGCTACAGGTTTCTTTACCAAGGAAGATTTTGATAGATTTTTGGACGAGTTGAAAAATAGTAAAAGCCTGGAGGACAATGATCGAAATTGGAGCTTGGATGAGATTAGAGCTTTTGCAAGAGAGATTGTGGGGAAGGAAATTGAAAAGCATGCTGCTGATGGACTTGGAAGGGTAGATTATGCATTGGCCTCTGGTGGGGCCATGGTATTTAGGAATTCAGAACCATACATTTCTGGGAAGAGTAGCAATTGGTTTCCTGTGACTGGCCGAAATGGGGTTCATAGTGATGCACAAAAGATGTTGCAGCCAAGTTTTGGAGAGCCTGGTCAGTGTTTTCCTCTGAAAGGAAGCAATGGGTTTGTTGAGATCAAGCTGAGGAAAACAATTATTCCAGAGGCCATTACCGTGGAACATGTTGCTAAGGTCATATTTCTATTCCATTTATGCTTCTCAATTTCCAATTTGTTCATGTAATGGGTTCTTACTTCATATTGGGTTTTGTGCTTTACTGTTTTCCCTTTTTTGAATGCTTAGGGAGGTATAGATCAAATTAATGGAATAATTTATTTATAGGAGTCACTTCCTGAATACTAAAAATTCATATATTTTACTTGTCATGGATAAAAATGAGAAACAAATCAGTTCAATTATTCGGAAAAAAATTATGAGTAACATGAAATTTTATTGAGAGGGAACAAATTTTCAGATAAGGAATGGGGCTGTTCCCTCCAAAAGCAACAAAAAAAAATAGGAATCATCAAACACTAATCGACTCCATATAGGTACAAAATCATAAGTATCAACATCTTACTCCTTAAGGATTCCCACAATCCCACCCAATTTTAAAGATCCCACCTATTGATGCGCATAAGTTTGTGATAGAAGATGCAATTCCATCACTTGTTCCTCTCTCCCATATACTCCAAGAGATCACATAGGGCATTATATCCTAGAGAGACTTTCCTATACTGCTGAAAACTCCTTTGGGCCAGTCGAGAAAAACATCACCAACCTCCTTTTGCACCACCATTGAGACCTAGAATAAGGAAGTAAACAAACTCCATATCATCCACGCCACCTCGCAATGTAGGAGATGGTGATGAATGTCTTCCTCTACCGCCTTACACATGCAACACCTACTAGGGGTGCAAAAACCCCTGATTCTTAATGTGATCAAAGTCAAAATCTTGTCCAAAGTCACAGACAAAGCAATTTATACTTCCAAATTTTCCTAAATCTTGGTATCCTCACTTATTCCATTGTGCTTCAAATGAAGGAAACTGTAGAAATTTCTTGCCATGAATATCCCATCCAGATCCGACAATCCATTCTAATTTCTAGTATGGATAATATCAACATTGTTGGCTGTTGAGCTTGTCAAACATAGTTGTCAAGGCGACTTAACCCATGGACGCATAAAGTGTCGCCTGATGAACTTCTTGCTACAAAAATTTCCTCAATATGAGATCTATGTATGATGCATTACCTTGAATAAGGGACCCTGTAATTCATATAAATTGTTAAATCTCTATTCTCAAGATGCACTTTGATATAGAATCATCCTTGGAGGCAGTTATAAGAATAATAAAGGGAGATTTCGGATGTTAAGAATAAAAAAATGAAAAAAAAGACTGCCTATAATGACTATCAAAGGGGGAGAGAGAGATTGCAACGGATAAAAAGAAGAAAAAAACAACCGTTTACAGTGTTTGCCAAACAAGAGAGAGAGAGAGGGAGAGTATAAGACTGAATAAAAAATAGAAAATAATCCGATAGTCAATGTGAATAGGGGAGAGAGAAGAGAAGGAGGAGAAAGAAAGAGATCGTACCACTTACTCTCCTTTCTTCTCGATTATACTCAGGACAAGTGCTATAAAAAATATATAATATGTAGATTATATAATTATGGCGCCTACACTTATTTAGATTATTAAAAAAAGAACCTTTAAATATGGGTTTATAAGAGTTTTGGGGTCCTAGAAGGAATTTGGAGCATTTAAAGGCCCTTTTTGTTATTAGGTCGCTTGAGCTTAGCTATATGTATGGTAAAAGACATAAGAAATATATAAAAGTTTGATGCTTTTTTGTTTACCAAACTACCATATTCAAATAAATAAATTTTTTTATCCTGAAATAATAATAATATTACACATATTAGATTTTTAATAATGACCGCCTAGGCGGCCAATCGCCTGAGTCCAACAGAGCGCCTGGTCACCTAGGCTACCGCTAGAGGCGCCTGAGACGACGCATTTAACAACTATGTTGTCAAACATTGTAGGCATTCTTGGATTTCCCTAACATGGATATTTCGGCGGTGAGGTCAGATAGCACATTACATTGTCATTCCTCCTCTGAAACATATCACAAAATATCTTTCTTGGGGATTAGCCTGTTTAAGTTTGGACATACCTTATTTAACAGACTAGTTGCATAACATTCCAATCATCTTTCCGAAACTGGATCCTATGTTCATTTCTAATTATGAATTAAGATAACTTCAAGAATTGTTCATGAACCTTCATAATCCATTTCCAGTTTTCCACACACCACTCTGTATGAGGATGAAATCTGCCTTGAGTCACAATCGGATTGATACATCCCAAATTTTGTCCGGCCCTGACCTCCATATAGCTCCATTCTCTATATTGAATTGCCAAATCCATTTTCCGATTAGAGCCTTGTTTATGGATCTTAGTCTTCTGAAGTGTAAATCTCCGTACTCTTTAGGTCTGCAAAGTGCAAACACAATCACAATTTAGCAAATGGAACCTTCTCTTGTCTTCTTTGCTTTTTCATAGAAAATCTCTTTGGAGCTTCTCAAGTCACTTAGCTACTGATGTAGGCATCTCGAAGAAGGACATGTAGAACACATGAAGGCTAGCCATGACACTCTTTATAAGAGTCATCCTCATGACTAAGGACAAGAAACTTTTTTTCCAACTCACCAATCTCATCAAGTCTTTCAATTACTGGATCCCAGATGCTTAGGTAGTAGATCCCGAACCGAGAGGCAGTCCCAAATATTTTATAGGGAACTGGGGTGCTCTGCATCCCAAAACTTGTGCACAATCTACTAGTAGTTCACTTTGGACCTCTCTCACTCCAATGATGGTACTCTTGGATATATTAGCGTGAAGTCTTGGCACTGCCTTAAAACACCTCCAATCGGTCTGGCATTTGCAACATGTTCCAGGAAAGCATCCATAAAACCAAAGTTTTATCCACATACTGTAGGGGAGTGATCACTACTCCAGTACTCCTTATACCCTCCCTAAAAACCCTCCAAACATCCCAAAATCATCATCCTATTGATAGCCTCAGCTACCACTATAAACAAGAGTGGAGAAAGTGGGCAACCTTGGCGAATTCTTTTTGAGCTAGGGAAGTAAGCATTTAGAGACCCGTTCAGCATCACTAAGAACGAGGCTGAGGAATCGCATTCCCTAATTCATCCTCTCCATTGCAATAAGTGGTTTAGAAAACTCCAATCCACGTGATCATATGCCTTCTTGAGATCATGGTTTAAAAAACCGGTGCATATCAGCCGATTTGGGCCGGTACATACTGAGTTTGGAGCTACCCGGTACGTGGGTATGCAGGAAAAAAACCTTTATCAAGCCCGTATCAGTACCAATACGACCTGATATGAACCGATACGCTACCTATACAGTACTGATACGCACAATACATACCCATTTTTCCTTCCATTTACACCAAAAGCCACGACACTCTTATGTTATTTTTTTTGGGTGGATTTTGGGACTGTTGTCCATAGTTTCACATTTTTGGCTTCATTATAGTTTCACCGTTTTGGCTTCATTATCCGATTTATATTCCTTTCTTGTCATGTATTTTAGTCCATTTTTGTACAAGTCTAGAATTCTCTTGTTAGAATTGCTTTCGAGACTTCTTACAGTGATCTGAATATTTAGGTTGCTTTGGGACTGCACAACATGGATTCTTTTCATTGCTAGGTGCCTTGAATGTTTGGTTGTTTCTTTCCAATGTTTGATTGTTTCTTTAGACAATACTGTAGTCGAGATTTGTACTTTATAACGGGTGATTAAAATGTGGACTAGAGTTATTTTGGGGATTGCATTGCAGTCCAGATTTATGTGCGATGTGGAGTGTCAAAATTCTAAGTGGTTTACCAGTCTTTTTTCAGTGGTGAGCTTCTTCTTTTCCTTTTTTTATTATTATATTTTTGGTGGGGGGGGGGGGCTTGGGTTTTGCAGACCCCTACCTTAAATTCTGATTTGGGATTCATTCCGCTAAAAGTTATTTTAGAATAAGAAAAACTAACGGTACATACACTCTATATGAGCTTAACAAACAGAAGCTTAAAAACAGCCTGAAAATTCTACTAGCAATGTTTGTGCACACTGAGTGAGTCAATGGAATTCCCTTAAGCCTCTAGATTGACAGGGCTCCAACCTGCCTTTGTGTTTGATACATGTGAACATATATCAATGCTATATCAAGTATAACCTCTGCAGTAAAACGAGGAAAGAAAAACAGTTAGCAAGGTTGTATTTAGTAACAAGACTGTCAATGCCCCTCAGATTAGTGATTATTTGTGTTTTTTATCAAACATGCTTCTAAGAAATAATAGTTTTTTTCTGGCCAAATAGGCTATGTAAAATAAGATTTAAGATAAACAGCTCTTATTTCTCTAGACTAATCTGATTAGTTCTTGACCAGAGTTTCCAAATGCATAAATACTTTACCCTATGTGACTTTCCAATAAATTTGATCAACATTTTTAATTAAATTTTATCTTATTACCCTATAAGAAGCACCATATTGAAACAAAAATGTCATAGTGAAACTAACCCAATACATGTGTGATATTTTTACTTTGTCATCTATTCTATTTTTAATATTTTTTGACCTTTTAAATAAAACTTAAACATGTATGTACACATAAATATATATATATATATATATATATATATATAGTACTTGGTATTTTTATTGACAAACTTCAAAAGGAACTCTTACTCTCACTAAAGAATCCAGAAAATATTGATCAAAACATTTGAGATTTTTGCAAAATTCCCAACGAACTTTGTCGAAAAGTGTGCAAAATTTTGAGAAATTTTGACAAGATAAAATGTAAAATTTTAAATGTCACTGGTGTAAGGTTTTAAATATTGGTTTTGCTTTGCTTAATGAGTCAAACCAAAACCTTTATATAGCCGTTCTATAATGACTTCAGCCATTATGGTTGAAACCAGGGTTCGAAAAAACGGTTTCGGCGTGCGTAACGGTCTCGGCCGAAACCGTTACGTACGGGCGTTACGTAACGGTTTCGGCCGTTACGCTATTTGACCCCTTTTTTTGCTTTAAAAAAATCAAAATAAATCTAATAAATAGAAAAAAAATAATCAAAATAAATCCAAAAAATAATAATAAAAATACTTCTAAAGCCAATATGAAGCTGAAAATGTAAAAAAAATGAAATTAGATGGGTTGAGACTTGAGAGTCTCGAGACTCCAGGTACTGAAACTCTGATAGGGCCATAGGCAAATACAATCATACAAATATACAATGATACATACAGTCATAACTCATACTCATCGGCTAAGTCCTAAAGCCACATAGAATTACGGGCTGGCTCATCATCATCATCATCATCATTTCTATTTGGTTGAATGTAAGGCTGGTGGTAGAGACTTTCATAGTGTTGGGCTTGGGCTTGAGCTTGAGCATAGTCTTGTGGGAATCCGCTGAGAAAATCGTGTAACTGATAGTACTGTTGCCCCTGCTGGGGATATGTGGGAGGGTATCCATAACCATAAGCTCCATACTGATATTGGGGAAACAAATCATACCCTTCCATGTAGTTCGAAGGAGTCGAATATTGTTCAGCTTCAGCCTCAGGTTCCTGAACCTCTCGCCTCCTACTTGTATTAGGACTCCCTTGAATCTCAGCTCCAGTCCAATCGACATCTTGCCCCTGACCAGCATCTACATCATAAATAACTGCTGTAGCACCTGCATCTCCATTACTAGTAGATGAGAGTTCATGCCCTTCTCCTCCCGCTGACCCTTCACTAACCTCCTCAGTGGTTGCTGGTAATTGTGCCGATGCCTTGCCTTTGCCTCTTTCTTTTCTGGCTCTGCTTGTACTTGTAGTCTCTGAAGTAGGGGGTAACAGTAGGTGGTTGTATGTCTGTGCCTGTGGTGGCACCTGCTGCGGCCCTCAACTCTTCATTGGTTGCATCTACATGTCCTTCAAGGAAAGATACATCGGTTAGAACCGGTTTTTCCATTTCACGCAACCATGGCTCTAAGGGATCATCATCGGCAAAAATATAATCCAAATTGATTGGATCATAAAAATCATCGTCTTGCTCTCTCCTTGTTAGATGACGTGCACGCAATCTCATATTATAGTGGACAAATACCAATTTGTCCAACTTCTCGGAAGTGAGCCTATTTCGCGGCTTCGTGTGAATCAATGAGAATGTGCTCCAGTTTCTTTCACACCCAGATGAAGAGCAAGTCTGACTTAGGATCTTCATTGCAATTTTTCTAAGATCTGGAGCATCCTCGCCATATGTACCCCACCATTCGCCTGAAAAATAAAAGTATTATAAAGTTTAGTTCAGTCATAATTTTATAATTAATAAATCATAATCCAAATTATACGGTTATACACTTATACCTGGTTCAGTCATCTTTCTTGCCAGTCGTGCCGTATCACTTCCAAAAGAGCCTTGTTGCTGCTTATATAGTTGAAGCTAAAAGAAATTTAATTTCAATTAGTATATAAGTATACAACTAAGTTAAGTAATTAATAAATGTATAAACTTATAATTTATAATTATACCTGACTCAATGCTCTTACTTGGTTTTCTTTACAAGGCTCAAGTTTCTGGATTGTTTTTTTCAGGCCTAAAAATACTTCTGGATGGTTGGAAAAAGTGTTTGAATAATAGCAGACGGGATTTAGGAAATATGCTGTATAAAGAAAAAACACATACATCAATTACCAAATAATAAAATAAGAAAATTGACAGTTAATAAATTAAATAACTGTATACGGACCTGCAGCATGGATATCTTGGTGAAGCTGCTTATCCCAGCGCTTATCAATCAAAGCCCAATATTGTTTATACGATGTTCTATTAAGCCCTTTGATTGCTAATTTTGCTCGGTCAATTGCATCGTATATATAGCCTATTGTCAGCTTTGTATCACTATCCACTAATTTCAACACTTTTACTAGGGGCTGTACAGTCTTCACAATCTCTTCTGCCTTTACCCAGAATGTATTTTGTTCGGAGAGGACGATTTGAGCTATCTGCTTAGGCAAGCCCTCTTCACGAGCGTACCTAGATTCCACCCATTTCTCAGAAGTAAACATCTGTAATAATTGTGCCTTATATCCCACAATACTCTCAAGGGCAATATAGTTTGTGGCAAATCTAGTAATGCCCGGGCGTAGCAAGTCTCTGCCACCCGTAAACTCCCTCATAACCGCTACCATCCAGTTGTGGTTGTAGATACAACCACTAATCTTTCTAGCTTTATTAACTATTACCTCTACTGAAGGAAGCTTACCTATATCCTCCAGAAGTAAGTCTATGCAATGTGCTGCGCAGGGAGACCAGTATAGATGTTTCCGCTTCTTCATTAATTTCATCCCAGCTGCCTTATAAGCAGCTTCATTATCGGTGACTATTTGAATTATGTATTTCTCACCGAATTCTTCAACAACTTGATCCATCAAATGAAATAAGAACTTATGGTCTTTTACTTTTCCAGACACGTCCACCGAATTTTGGAATATAGTACCTTGTCCATTATATACCATAAAGTTCACAATTGATTTTCGAGTAGGGCCACTCCATCCATCACACATCAGAGTGCACCCATATTCCTCCCAAGATCTCTGAAACTTCTGAATATAAAGCCTCAAGTCTTGAACTTCTTCATCCAAATATCTTCCCCCAATCTCGTAAGAACTAGGTCCTTTAACCCCTGGGCCTGCCGTTGCTATAACATCTATCATAGCCTGGAAGTAAGGGGAGGTCGCTGCATTAGGAGGGATGCGATTCCAATGGAAAAATCGTGCAATTGCCTTGCCCACTTTTGCCCTTATCCCTTTATCGAAACTGGACTTCACACTAGGCTGAGTGGCAGTCTCAGGTCGCATCAAGAAAGGATCAATAGGACCTCGACCACCTCTTCCTCTAACACCACGCGAACTCTCACCAGGTACTCGTGAGCTTGAAGACCTAGGCAAATGTGATGAACGGCTTGCTGGTGGTTGCTGTGAGGAAGACTCTCCAGAGTCAAAACGTCTCCCAATAGTAGCAGTAAATCGTCGACTAGTCTCATCCGAATGAAAGCTATCCATGCTGGCCCTCAAACCCGCCTGTAAAATAGCTTCATCATCAAGTTCCTGTTCTGCTACGTCAATATCTTCTTCGTCATCATCTGAAACTCTGTCCATGTTAGCTATTCTCTCAGCAACTTTTCTTTTCTGAGCTTTAGCTGCGTGAGCATCCTTCAAATGATCTCTCATCATAATACGAATCTCTTTCGGAACAGCAGTACACCCTGCCACATCACCTGCTTTATGAGCTAAATGTTCCTTGAATCTTGTAATCCCCCCAGTAATTGCTCTAGAACAATAATTACATTTGATCTTATGCCTAGTATCCCCTACTCTCTGCCCAAACTCCCAACCAATATCTGTGTCAGTTCTCTTTTTCAGCGGCATTATGTAGGGTATTCAATAAGAACTCTAAGAAATAAAAATACCCTAATCTGCAAAAAATACTCACATTTAATAATATTCCAAGTTCCTACAAAAATACTAACATTGTTTAACAATTCATAATATTCTGAAATAAATACTATCATTTTATAACATTATTTAATCATATTTCCAAAAAAAATACTAATATTTTCTAACATTTAATACTAACATTTTCTAACATTTAATACTAGCATTTTCTAACAATTCATAATATTTCGAAATAAATACTATCATTTTCTAACATTTAATAATATTCAAACAAAAATACTAATATTTTCTGACATTTAATTTAATACTAACATTTTCTAACATTTAATACTAACATTTTCTAACAATTCATAATATTTCGAAATAAATACTATCATTTTCTAACATTTAATAATATTCAAACAAAAATACTAATATTTTCTGACATTTAATACTAACATTTCATAATATTCCAAAAAAAAATACTAACATTAATAATTTCCAAAAAAAATACTAACATTATCTAACAATTCATAATATTTCGAAATAAATACTATCATTTTATAACATTTAATCATATTTCCAAAAAAAATACTAATATTTTCTAACATTTAATACTAACATTTAATACTAGCATTTTCTAACAATTCATAATATTTCGAAATAAATACTATCATTTTCTAACATTTAATAATATTCAAACAAAAATACTAATATTTTCTCACATTTAATACTAACATTTTCTAACATTTAATACTAACATTTCATAATATTCCAAAAAAAATAGTAACATTTTCTAACATTTAATAATATTCCAATTTCAAAAAAAAATACTAACATTTAATAATTAATACTAACATTTGGTGTTCCAAAAAAAAAAATAAAGAGAAAGGAATAGTGGAATACCGAATAGACGAATACGTGAAATTAAGAGAAAATGGGTAGCCAAGACCAAGTGACCAACTAACCAAGAGCCTTGTGCGACAAAGGGTGTAGGCGACGGTGCAAGGAAGCAGGATTGAGCTGTAAGTCGTAACCCGTAATACTTGAGGGAAAGAAGTATGAAGGATTGAGTTTGAGTCGTGAGACGGTGAGAGGCCGAGGAGTTATAAATTCTATTATAGAAGGAGAATTCAATCAAACAAGAGAGAAGACTGTCTCACGGTCTCACCAAGGTCCAAGAGACACTCACGTGAAGTCTGCAAAACAGCAAAAGAATCTTTGAACTTTGAAGTTTGAAATTTGAATTTTGCGTTAACTTTGAAAAGCAAAGCTGCAAAAGCTGCAAAAGCTGCAAAAGATAAAGATAAAGAATAAAGTAAAAAAAACAAAACAGGCTAACAGCTGCAAAAGAAGATTCGCCGACACGTAACGGCCGTTACGTGACCTGTACGCCAAAAAGTACGTGTCGTCGCGGTATCGGGTAACGGCTCATACCGAAACCGTTACGTAACGGGCGTTACGTAACGGTTTCGGCGTTTTTTGAAACCATGGTTGAAACCTATAATATGTGCATTTCTTTGAAAAAAAACTTCAAAAATAATTTAAGAAAATCTAAAATATAAAAACAAAATTTTGTTAGGTTCGCCTCGAGGCTTAATTCTCATGAGGTTAAGACCCCAAACTGTGATGCTCGCTTTATGTTTGAGGCATGTGTCTCATACATTAATCAAAAATAGAGTTCTAGCTACGTAACTAAGACTTGAACATTAATTTTTTTTTAAATTGTGTGCCTCATATATTAATAAAAAAAATGGGGTTCTATCCACATAACTAAGACTTAAAAACAGTAACTTATAAGGTGTATCTCATCCAGCGTCCCTGGTTTGCTCCATGTGGTCGTGTTCAACTCCCACTCCTCAACTTACCCGGGTATCTGTAGGGAAAATTCCGAGTGGGCGGTGCAGATAGCCGAAGGGACTAGTCCTTGGCTTGAAGGCTTTGGGACACCCTCTGTTACCAAAAAAAAAGGAAATCTTTTATCGATAATTTTTTTTTGTTATCAAGTCTAAATTAATAATTAATTTATTATGTCAAACGTATTTAGGCTTTTTCAAACCTTGTTCAATATATTTCACTCTAATTTTCGTAATATACATTGCAAAGGTTAGTGCCATTGTCTAACATATGTAGTTGATAACTACTTTGTAATTGTTTGTTGGAATCTAAAATCAACCACATGATTGAACATTATCCATCTTTCAAAATATATATGAACAAAAAAGTAAATCTAATTTTTAGTTTTTCTTGCCTCTAAATTTTTTTTATGGCTGAATAATTTATATAGTATTTTATGTGTGTGTCACACACACACACACATATATATATGTATTACCTTGAATTAAAGTTTTTGAATATTATTATAATATTCTTATTTATTATTTATTTATTTGTTAAAATGAGGTAGTGTAAGACTTTCTTATAAGGCTTAAGCCTCACGCATCTTGAGGTCCCAATGCCCCATCTTCATGTTTTAAAACACTTTTTACAAGTGCTTAAATTCAAGAGTTTTCGCCAAGAATATATAAATTTATAACTGTCACTGACACATTTTTTGCAAGAAATTTTTTTTAAAAAAACTTGAAATTTCATCTGAAATTTGCTAAATTTTCCCCTGAAAATTAATAGTTTTCAAATGTAGGTCACTTATTTTTTAGTAGCCTAGGAATCTAAGAAAAATTCCAGCTGAATTTTTTCGAAATTTTGAAACCATGGTTCACAAAACTATTTGCTTTAGAGTACCTCTCAGTCTCTCACCATCAATTTTAACTATCACCTCACTTGTATTGATGTTCTTATTAATATTGCATTCCATATATATAATATATGTTGCCAGGTCTAACTTATTTTACTATTCTTGGTTTTAGGGTACCCTTCCACAATTTTGGTTTTGCATATACCCTCTCTAGTCTCATCAACCAAGACTGTGTCACATTCACCAAGAAAACTTTTAGTGAATATGAATCGTTAATCTATCCATAACCAAGGTAAAAAAATAAGACTCATACTTGACCCTTGATCTAAACCTATTCTCACAGGTAACATTTGTCACACCATCTATTGCTCTTACTGTAATTAACACTCTTATATCTTTAATGATATCAATATATTTTCTCATAACTCCTTCCCTAATGCCCGCCAGATTAATTTTCTAAGAATTGTGTTATATGCTTTCTCTAAGTCAATAAAGACCACCTCTAGATTTCTCCTCTTCTTTCCAAACTTCTCCATCAATCGTATATAATAGCCTTAATTATAGACCTCCCACATAAGTTGAATTTGGTTTCCTTAACACCCTAGTTACTTCTCTTAATATTTGTTCCATCATTCTCTTTCATAGTTTCATAGTATGACTCATAAGTTCGATTCCGCAATAAATAGTGAGACTTTAGACATCACCTTTGTTTATATATATTGGTACTATAATATTTTTCTCTGTGATCACTACATCTTCCAAGTCCCTAAAATCTTATTGAACAACTTAGTTTGCCATGACAAACCAATTTCTCGTATACATTTCCGCACATCAATTTGTATATCACTTGATCCCATAGGCTTTCGTATCTTTATCCTAGCTAGCTCTTCTTTCACTTCAAGGTAATAATATTTTCTTGTAGTCGTGAAGGTCTCTACCCAGTCTGAGACGTTGCATACAGTTTTTATTTAACAACTTTTAGTTCTTTTTTTTTGATAGATAACGAGAAAATATATTAAAGAAGGAAGAATATACAAACGATGCGAGAAACATCGCCAAGGGAAAACCTAAGATAGTCAAGATAAGATGCTTGACCAGCTATACAAAAACGTAGACGGTCCCAGGTGATATCAAGGGTTAGAGACTCGGTTGAGGTTGAATCGGCATCGCCGCTGGAGGAAGGGGACTCTATAGGAGATCAAGATAATCGGTTTTCTGAGTCGGAGAACTCCCATGACGGTTCTAGCGATGAGGAAGGTTTATGGAGGATGCAAGTGGCTGAGCCGAAAGTGGTGGAAGAGAGATTAGAAGAAGTGGAAACGGGTTCCGTTGGTTCTATTGCTAAGGAGGCCGAGGAAGGAAGATTGACGAGGAGGGAGTTTCTGGCAAATGTGGCTAGATCAATGGAGGTGAGTAATAGGCGATTGATTTCTTTACCGATCTTGAAGATAGGGAGGAGAGAGGGCCGGGAGGCCAAGGCGAAAGGGGGGCGGAGGTTTGAAGGTAGTAAGAGGAGAAGGAGATTGTTGGCTTGGGGATTGTGGTTTCTTCATGAAGATAGTTTCGTGGAATGTTAGGGGGTTGGGGAGGGGGGAGAGGCGGTTGGATATGAGAGGTTTGTTGTGGAAGATTGAGCCAGACCTTATTGCCATTCAGGAAACCAAATTGGAGGTGATGAATGATAGGGTAATTTCAGAGGTGTGGGATAACAGACAAGTGGACTGGGTGTCTGTCGCTTCGGTGAGGGCCTCAGGGGGGTAGTTGGTGATGTGGGATCACTTAGTTTTTGAGAAAATCGAGGTTTTCTTAGGGGAGTTTTCGATTTCCATTCGATTCAATGGGTGGGGGATGAGTTTGAGTGGATTTTCACCTCGGTGTATGGTCCAAATCTGAGAATTTTAAGATCAAATTTTTGGACTGAATTAGAAGGGATTTCGGCTAGATGGCAACTTCCTTGGTGTGTTGTGGGTGATTTTAATGTGATTAGATTCCCTGGGGAAAAGAAGGGAGGGACCTCCAGGTTAATTTCTTGTAGCATGAGAGACTTCTTAGCTTTTATTAATGGGCAGGAGCTGATTGATTCTCCGCTGAAATGAGCTAAGTTTACTTGGAATGATAGAAGGAGGCCTCCGATTATGTGCAGATTAGATAGGGCTCTTTATTCAGTGGGGTGGGCAGAGAAGTTTCCAAATATTTTTCAGGTAACAACTTTTAGTTCTCTATCTTTCCTTAATCTCTTTATCCTTTGCAAGACTCTTTGGGTGTCGCTTTTAATACATCAACGTGATAAAGGTCTATAGTTTTCCTATCCTTAATTCTTGCAAGTCTATAGATATTGTCTCACTTTCTTGTACCCTACTTATCATATAGGTCATCATATTCCTTATATATAGTTTCATTTATTACTCAGCTTTTTCTAGCATTTTTATATATTTTTATGTTTCCCTCGTTTCTAGTTTTGTGCCATTACCACCAAGTTTCTTTATACAGTAGAATGTCGTTTAGATTCTCCTACCCCTTCTCCTATTCCTATAATACAATTGGACATTTCGTCCCACTTCTCTATAGTTTTCACTTATAATTTCCTTCATTCTTCTTTATTAATCTATCTCTAAAAGCAATCACTCTGTTGCTTTTAGATTCCATCACCTTATTATTGGACCCTTTATTTTTCTATTCTCTTCTAACTCTTAATGCTAAGATCCTCAGCCACCAGCATATGTTGTGTTGCTGTTTTCTCATGGGATAACCTTACATTTTTTTCATGCTAGTAGATCATTGCTTCTGAGTAGAAAAAATTCAATTTGATTACAATTTAGCTCTTTTGAAAATCACTTTACGCTCATCTTTTATTTGAAAGTACATTGCTGCTATTGCAAGATCATACGTCATTACAAATTCAAAATCACATTTCCCATCTTATTTCTATCTCTATATCACCATTGAACATCTTCCTTATCGTACTGATTACTTTTTTATCCTTCATGCTCATTTATAGCCCTTCCTTTAAATATTCTCATTCGGCTATTTCTTATAACAATTCATCCAAACCTTCTCAAAAAAATTTCTTAATTCTTTCTTATGAATCTGCTTGTGCATAAACACTATTAATATTAATGGGAAGAGCAATGCTACGTCCACTTTCCAGCCATCCGCTTTCCCCTACTTTTATACAAGAAAACAAAATAGTGTGACACTTTTGTGTGGGTCCCACCACTTCTGTTTTGTCTTTTTGTTTTAAATTAGTAAAATCAGCCGGAAAGTGGACGTAGCATTGCTCAAATGGGAATGCTAGGCCGACTCTCCGGTGAGCTTAGTAGCTCCTCATATGGAAATAAAGCAGGTGGGCCCCACAGGGAAGCTGTCATTTTCACCCACTTTATTTCCAAATGAGGGGCGAGTCCGCTTGCCAGAGAGTCTTCTTAGCATTCCCCTAATATTAATTATCACCTAACCTATCAATATTTTGATTTGACAGCATCGACCTATTACTTTCTCTCTTAACACTTATAACGTTATAATTTATCCTTGTCTACATTAATACTCCTCTGGTCCTATTGTCATGTTTTCTCATCACCAAAGATTGTAACCTTCACTAGTCTCCTCAGCTTTATGCTCTCTCAATTTAGGCTCTTGTAGACACATTATATTAACTCTCATTAATTTTATTGCATCCACCAACACCCACTTCCTACCCGTCAAAGACTCGCATTGCAGTGGCAAGATGAATCTTACTCTCATGGACTAGCTTCTTTAATTGCACTTATCCAGTGTGGCACGAGAACCATTGTCTACTTTATGCCACAACTAGCATCTTTGGAGTGTTTTGCTTCTAGGGAAATGCCCTAGCCAACCTTTTCTCATTTCCCACTGCAGCAGTTCTTGATTCAGCATGTTGCTTCTAGGGGGCAAGTCCTAGCATAAGATCGAATTAGCCGATTGGTATTCCTGTCATATAGGTAAACACAATTATCATAATGGCTGCTAACTTAATGCAACCCTCCTCCATTGTCCGGGATTGGGATAGGAAATGCAATGCAGCTCAAGGCACTGGCAGAGTTATGTGTTTCCTATAATATTCCTAATCTTAATTTGTTTTTCCATTGTTATGTACAATGTAATTATAAATAAAACAAAGAAATACTGATATATTTTTTCCAAAACTAATTAAACATAGGTAGAGTGGACCACCACATGGTAACTGTCACATACTCATTGCGCTAATATGCTGTGATACTGTCGGCCAGTGAAGAACAGATGTATGACAGCTGGATCATACCAATACATATCGATTTGGTAAACTATGATTAGTAGCTGGTTAATAGTATTCATGACCTCTATTTGCCATGGTTCTTATCTCTTTCTTTTCTTGCTTTTGTTACACTGCCCTCCAATCCTATTTACCGTTTTTTCCCTTTTGCTTAGTCTGGGGTTCTCTCTGGGCTTGCCCAGATTGTCGCATTGGTAAATTAAAACTGCACAACCAGAAGTTTGTGCATTTGAAAAACAAATTAAATCCAAACCAATAAAGGAAAGTGATGCCTACCCAGAAGACTAGGAGAATCCACTCAAAACCTAATTTCCTCAAATTTTGTTTGGGAAGGTTTTTTCTATATTTTTTTTCTCATGAAGATTATCCAGAAATCACAGGACAGGTAAGTATTTAATTTTTCCCCCAAGTTCTAGTTTAACACAAGTGACTTATTTTTCAGTGAAATTGAAACTTTCACTGAAGCAGTAAGTTAACTGCTACTCTCTCGTTTCATTGAATTCACAACCTATGCCTATGGTGTCCAAAACACCAGCTCTCGTTTGTGATACCATTGTATCCAAAACTTATGGTATTTGAAACACCCTTTTTCCCTGTGAAAAACATGTCTTCATAAGATGATTTATGCTAAGCTGCATTTTTTTGCATTCATTCGCATGGTGAAATACAGTTATCCTTTTTCTTTCTTTGATTTTTTGAACCATACAAAGGATAACAATTTGTTAATGGTCACAACTCACAAGAAACCCCCTCCCCAATGATTGGGAAACCTGTCCAGGCCATCACTAAAAGTGGTTGCTTGATAAGCTTGCAAATTTATTATAGAAATTAAGTCAGTGAATAGACAACAACAAAGTGCTAAAAACTGCCATTGTTTCATGTTATAAGTGACACTCATTTAAGGTTATGATCCATTATTTTGTTTGTCCCACCATGCAGATCTTTTGGGTCACAAATTAAATCATTCTGATGAATGATCCCAACCAACTAATCTATTGTATTGGTTTGAACTGTCAGAGATTCTAATAATTATAACCTATGTTGTTGACTGATAGATTGGTTGGCCCAACCTTGTCGGATGTATACCATGTGTTTAGTGGAAGTATTGATGATGGATTTTTCCCATCATCCTGTCCTCCTGGTGAATGATCTAATTTTTAAACAGATAAGGACAAGGATGAAGGAGAGACTTCATTCTTCAGTAGGAGGGAACATGGGTAGTGGGAGAGGAATGTGGGGTATTAATTGAATGGAGGTAAACATATTACTTCGGCAAAATTTATACTGAAAAATAAGACAAATGTAAAGAGAATCGAGTGGCCTTGGGTGGGAAATAAGTATTTAGCAACCCATCCTTTTTGATATTTTCATAGAAAGAGATGGAATTAAACCTAATTTCGCCACTGGATTTTGGCATGGTAGCTGAACAAGATTAGGGCAGAAATTCACAACGTGGCAAGAATTTGCTGATGATTAAACAAACTGCAAAGTTGCATAAGTTCTTTCTTAAATAATAATGAAATTTTTTTATAGACATTGATAATAAGGCTGCATTGGGTGAATGGAATATACTTCATGTACTTTACCATAAAAGAACTGTACTTCTAGTTATAGCTGCAGCCATGCGAAGATTATCTCAACATGCATGTTGGCTAATTCACCATCCATTTAAGGTCATCATTTAGTTTTGTGGTGGAATCTACAGATCTGAGGTGGTTGGTCTGGGACCTCAATGATGACCTGAAATGTATGCACTGGTGATCATAGTAACAAAATTCTCTGGATTTTAGAAAAAATCACTAATTATTCGCGAATTTTAGGTATGCCGAATTATTCTCCAAATTATTCACGAATTTTAGGTTTGCTTGAATTATTCGTGGATTTTGCGAATTATTCCTAAATTTCACGAATAATTCCTGAATTATTTGGGAATTTTGCAATAATTTGTTTAGTTCGACAAAATAAACTACTTATTTTGTATATTATCTAATCAAATTGTTGGATATCTTTTTATAATTATTCTTTTTTTCCCGAATATTCCTCAGATTTTCTGATTTTTTTCGAACTTGACCATTGCCGAATTATCCCCGAACCCCGATTTTGTCACTATGCACCACTGTTAATGGGGTGATAATATAATTATTGTATGACTGGCTTCTTTTTGGATACAGATTCCAAATTGAGAGAATTAGCATTGACGTTTTTTTGTTTCAGTTTATTTAAGCTCTTGAACTACCAGCAGCGAAAATCCTTATCAATTTGTCCATTTGTGGTGCTCTTTGATGTATCTCAGGTGCTGAAATCATTTTTTTTTTGTTGCAGAGCGTTGCCTATGACAGGTCAAGTGCTCCGAAGGACTGTCGGGTCTCTGCATGGTTAGAAGCTCGCGATGCTGATCCATCCATCCAGGTTGAGAATATGATTCTGTTGGCAGAGTTTACTTATGATCTCGAGAAGAGCAATGCTCAGACCTTCAGCGTGGAGTCAGTAGGTTCTGGCCTCATCAATACGGTCAGGCTCGATTTCACATCCAACCATGGAAGCCTTTCTCACACGTGCATCTATCGTTTGAGGGTGCATGGCCAGGAACCCAACTCAGTCGCAATGTTGGCAATGCAGTCTTGAGCGCAGCCCCACATTTGATCACATCTACTGTCCCTTGTTCAAGTTTTGGTATTTTCTTTTCTGTAACTCCCATTTTTCTTTCTCTATGTTGTAAGAACTTTTGTCTGTCTACATCTTTGGACCTGTTCCGACCATGTAAATCTTTAATCATCTTTCTGCTAGATGTTTGTACTTCTTATTTCGGTGTTATCAGGTCAGAGTGTGTTTGAATAGTGGCTAATCCATAAGTATTTTCCCAAAAGAAAGAAGATAGAAGATAAAAATCCGAACATGTTTTGGTTGTGTATCAAAAAAAAATAAAAATTGTAGAGGTTGGTTTCAACATGGACTCATGTTAAAATTTGGATCGTATCGATATGTTCCTGTCGAGACGTATCAGTATTTGGAGAAACGGACAGAAAATACGCCTCTACAAAAATAAAAATACATGTGTACTGAGCGTTTCGTGCTGAGAGAGTTTCGGTGCCAAAATGCTCAATACACTATGAAACGTCTCAGAGCCAGGCCCGCCTGTCCATTAAGCCATCAAAACCCGCGCTTTAGGCCCTAAAAAAATGAAGGCCCCAAAGCGTGGGCTTTGATGGCTTTATGAACCTGATTTAGTGAAAAAGAAACCTTAAAAAAGGTCCCACTTAAAAAAGGATAAAGCTTCTGAGACCCCCTTAGGGCCGAGACCACTGAGACCGTGCTCTAAGGGCATGGGATTTCAGGTGGGGCCTACCATGTGAAATGGGCCCCACCTGAAATCCCATGCTCTTAGAGCATGGTCTCGGCCCTAAGGGGGTCTCAGTAGCAAAGTCCTTTAAAAAAAAGGTCCCATTTTATAACGAGTTCAATTAAAAAAAAAGCTTCATTTAGAATTCTCTCTTAACCTTATAAACTTCATTTTATTCCTTTTTTTAAAAAAATTCATTCTCAACCAAGCCTCTCTCCCTTCTTTCTAAACTAAAACAAGCAATCTTTTTGATTAAAACCATGAAGGAATGATAGAATCTCACAAGGAATTGAGAAGAGGGCCTCACTATTCATGAAGATAAGAAATCTTCACCCCTTTTTTTCATTCTTTTTGTCTTGTGTTAATTTATTTTAAATGCATGCAAATTTATTTATAGTTGATAGATATATGGATTTTCCCCAAATTCATACATTTATCACGTAAATTTGAGAGATTTGAAGTAGATTGAATTTTTTTCCAAAATTGATTTCACCGATATTTTCATGTTTCACCTAATTAAACCACTTGTTTGGCCATAATTTAAATTGATGTTAGTATTAATTGGGTGATCTACAAGATCTCCACAGTCCACACTATATTCTGAATTTAAAAATATATATTCTTAAGATAAATATTAAATGCTTTTTCAGAAGTAAACAAGCACATCTATTTAGGTTCATAGATTAAACATGTTAATCAACAGCTATTAATTTATGCTAGTATTACTTATGTCATCATCTGCATTCAAAAAATAATAAATGTTGAGCCCTCAACTATGCCTACTAATGATAAGAGATAGGCGTATGTTCGGAGTTTGGTTTGAGGCATAACCAGAGTCTTCAGGGGTTCTTATGGTAGCTATTGCAAAGATTTCCAGATGTTATATCAGAGCCGTATGAGTTGGGCTCAATACTGCAACCATGTATGGCAGCCATATGACGTAAACCTTGGAGACGCAAACACTTAGATGCACATAATACCACTAGTAGCTTTGAGCCATCTCGTAACTCAGTGTGGTACTGATGCACCTATCAAGTTCACGTAACTTTTTTATGTATGGACATTCTGTAATATGTAATGGGATATCTGAGATATACACTAATTGGATTCATTTTTTTGTAAATGGTGTATTAATGCTAGATATTTGCCTATTTGGCTACAAATTAATGTTTTAGTGAATAAACAATCTTTAATATATTCAAAAAAATATGTGGTATTTATGTATTTATCCATGTACACGCAGCATATCTGTGACTCCATGATCTATAACACAATAGAAACGCATATAGATGGTTCAAACTTCAAAGTATATCGATAGGGCTCTAACTAGCATAATTTGGTGTTCTCTTTGCATTTAAATGAGTTTGAGTTTTCATGAGTATCTATGATGTCTGTCTCTTTCATAATTTTAAAAGTTGTTGAAACCGAGGATTTGAATTGCTGGTGTAGATCGCTAGATATCAGTCTGCAACTATAGATCTGCCAATTAGGATCAGCAAATCTACATCATCAGCCTCCTTTGATCATTTTTGGGTCACTTCGCAAGCTTGAAGTAGTTTTCACCATGGTTGCACTTCTCCAAGTTGCTTGAAAGAATGAGTGGAAGAGAAAAAGAGGAAGAAAAGATGAAGATGATTGAAGGGAGAGAGGAAGGGATAGTGAAGAACACCGATGAATTGGCAGCTTTCCTCCTTTAACACACTCAAGAACTTACGAAAATCTCTTTTTTAGTTTTTTTAGAAAGTTTTACAAATGTCAATTGCTCCAAAAATCCGGTCTAAAATCCCTTTTTTAATTCCTACTAGTCATCCTGTATTTATAGAAGAAAACTCATTTTATTTAATAATAATATAAAAAAAATATCATTTGATGTGACGTCTAACTGATTCTAATATCTGACAGTTGTTATTCCGTTAAAAGGAGTCAATCTGTTAGAATATTGACAAAATCTGTTAAATGAAGCCTTTCTATTACAAAGTAGACAGAATCTATTAAGTGGAGTCATTCTATCAATAACTAACTCCTATATATTCTGTTAATAACAGCTTACATCCGTTAAAGAGAATTTATTTATTAATCATCACGTATTCTTTTAGAAGGGAGCTGCCAACTCATCAAACCATCATAACCAACTTTCAATTATGGCTTAATCCTTTAAACTGTTATGACCCAAACAAGCTTTTGGATGCATACTTCAAAGGTTAAAAGAGTAAACTACTTTCAAAAAAGAAATCAGAAAGAAGTTTAACTATTTTAACAGATTTCCTCCTAGCCCTCCAGACCACATCTCATAATCCTTCCCCCAGATACATAATATATATATATATAGATCATCGTACACCAAAGGCGGGTCATAAGCCTTTGGGATACCTTGTCTAGAGAAATCATAAGTGCTGGACAAGGGCACTATTCTCAGGGTGAATGCGATATCCATAGTCAGGCCTCAATCATCTAGTACGAAAGAATGAGACTATGGAGGCCTCGATTCCCTCCAATAGCCCACAGGGAAGTGGGGCAAGATACATCACAAAATTTCCTCCTGACTGTCAGTCGAGGAAGTAATCAATACTTTGCTGGAATAGGAGATGGGGGGAACACACACGCTCATTCCCACGAGGAAGGCAATCTGTACCTTTACCCCTGACAATGCAATATGGTACATGGTGATATGATTCCACCGAATCCCTATAAAGACGAGGCTGAACTGGTAACCGACTTCTCGTCTCAATGGAGTTTAACTCCTTCAAGCTTTTGATCTGCATAAGCCCGCAACGCCATTGATTCAAGACCTATCTTGAAGAATAGAATATCATAATGGCGTTAGAAAGTATTCAGTAATCAAATCCTATTGAAATCTTACCAATGACTACTTTGGTCCTGACAGATTAGACCGCCTTTGAGCTTTCTATCTGATTCTTGAAAGCTTATCAGTTGATCAAAATCTGCTCATTTGATCATATCATCTATGAAATACTCGAACTACTTCAAGTTGTGAAGGCGTAGTGAGTTGATCAGAATGCTCGAAGTTAGGATCTTATTCTCAAACATGGCATACTTCAAGAGATCTAAAAGCTCATCACACTCAAAAGTGTTAAACCATAAAAAAATATAAATGAGCATCTGATATGCTAGACTCCAAGTCTATTTTTAAGCAAAACATATTTTAAGGTATCTAAACCTTTAGAATCTTTTGAGCTTTTATCAGGATCAAAAGCTTATCTGAAATATCTGTAAAATATTACTGAGCCTGAGAAAGGCGTTAGTAATCAATTCCTGAAGACTTATTACATCTTTAACAGCGTTAAATCATAAAACTGTATAAATGAATATCTGGTACGCTGTTGACTCAAAATTTGTATTCTACACAAAGGTACTTAAAGGCAATAGAACCTTTTAAGATTATCATAATCTTTATCCACGTGACTTCTGACTAGTTCAGGTTTTGTTCTGACTAGGAAATTACTTCCACGTGTCATCTTATCATTTTTCATCATCAACAAAAGTTCGTATCCCTTTTTAGGTTGACTGATTCTAAGATTTTGAATCATATCTGGACTACCCCATATATATCCATTTGCTTTCGGTTTATGCCACATTATCATTTAAGAGGGCATAATTTTATGAGAATTAGGTGTCATATATATATATACATACACACACGTGATACATAGGTTACATAATTCTATGAGAATAGGTTGCATATGCTAGATACATAGTGTAATGACCCAGAATTTTAATATAATAAAATTATGAGTTTATAGGTCCTTAACTGCAATTAATTAGTTAAGTGTTTCTTAAATTGGTGGAAAGTGGATTTTGTTTAGGATTGGATTGTACAGATAAAATTTCAACCTTTTCCTCGAAAATCGTACATAATGTATAGGTCGGCTATTTGGACAATCACCCATCGTATCGGTTCCATCACGTATCGATTCACAAGACCGCAGAGGCCTTGTATGTAAAAAATTCGATAAAACCAAGAAATTTACATATTTTCAAAGTTCAGTTGGGACTCGATATTTATCGAGGAATCTAATAGAAATCCACGAAACTCATATCATTGCGTGTCAGTAGACCCTGTGCTCGACTGTCTGTCGTTTCGACAGTTCATCATCTTAAATGAAGAAACGCCAGTATGTTTTGTGTCTAAAATTAAGAAATTAGTGGGTTTCACAGTTTTCTTCCGGAATTACTTTGTACTGTCAAAACTCAAAATTTTCCCCCGAAATTTCTACAGCGGGTGTCGGACTGTCCCAAGTTCGATCACCTGAAATTTCATCACTATCGAACATCATGTGGTAGGGTTTCAAAGGCCATAAGTGTGGAAAAATTGAAAAAACCGGTCAAAAGTCAACATGGTCAAAGGCCACGTGGGCACCCTGTGATAAGCACATGGCCTTGCCACATAGGCAAGGCCATTGCCTATATATATGGAGGTTAAACCACCTCATTTCTCACGTTTCTTCACAGAAAAGAAACTTTGCCGCACCAAAATCTAGAGAGACAAATAAGAGAGAGAAAGAAATGGGAGTCCATCTTGAGGTATTTCGACACTCCCGGCGCGTTGGCAGTGTCTATTTTCTTTCCTGACATCTCGATTAGCGTGTAGAAAGAGAAAAAGAGAAGGTTAGAGAGAGATAGTGAAAGTTAGAAGGCGAGAAGCTTCACCTTGGGGTTGATCTTTCTTCTGAGCGCGTTGGTGGTGTCCATTTCTTTCCCCGATGCCTCAAAATCCATATAGGGAGGTAAAACCCCTTCCCTATCCTCCATTTTCTATTTTTTATGCTATTTTTAGTATGTGAAATGTATGATTTTTGTTTGGCGTTGATGAAAAAGGATCGGAGACCTCATGTATAGAAGGGTGGTGATGCTGAAAAAATGAGTAGAGGGGTGTAGCCCTCTATCTAGTGTGTAAAAACCCCAGATTTAAGCTCTCTGTACGCTGGGCAATCGATCCCCTATATAGGCGATCGATCACCAACATGCAATTGTCTGGGCGATCGATCGCCCAACACTGGTAATCGATTACCAATGCCTAGAAAGGAATTTTTGGGTTGTGATGGTGTTTGGACTTTGGATGGACATTCTAGGAGCCCGGATTGGGTCCCGGGTATGTTGTATTGTCACCCTGGGGTGTCGAAAAGTCTATCTGGGTGTCGTGTAAGATGATGGATACATGCATCGGCCTGCAAACGTTCCCTAACGAGACGGTGTGTTAGCGGACTTGGTCCATGGGCACGAGGCCCAACGTATTCAATTAATCAAGCGAGGCTTGGATTAATTGAGGATTTCCTACGATTAGAAAACCTAACATGGGTTAAATGTCATATAGTCATCTATGACTGATAGTCGGGAGTGGGTGGATTAATATCCATAGATCCTCTTTGACTAGGTCAGGAGTGGTGATGTCGTATAGTCCTCCGTGACTGATAGTCGGGAGTGGGCGGTATAATATCCATAGATCCTCTTTGATGAGGTATGTGAGTGATCGTCAGGAGTGGGTGGAATAATGTCCATAGATCCTCTTTGGCGAGGTACGTGACTGATCGTCGGGACTAGGTGGAGTGTTATCCATAGATCCTCTTTGGCTAGGTCTAGAGTGGTGGTATTGTATAGTTCTCCATGACTGATCGTTGAGAGTGGGTGATTTTGGTGAGGTACGTGGCTGGTCGTCGGGAATGGATGGAGTGTTATCCATAGATCCTCTTTGGCTAGGTCTGAAGTGGTCGTATTGCGTAGTTCTCCGTGAGTAATAGTCGGGAGTGGGTGGATTACTATCCATATATCCTCTTTGACTAGGTTAAGGGTGGTGATGTTGTATAGTCCTCCATGACTGATAGTCGGGAGTGGGTAGAGTGTAGAGTGTTATCCATAGATCCTCTTTGAATAGGTTAGGGGAGAACAAATGCTTGTGTCTCTGATAGAAATGCCGTGAGGATATGAGTTTCCCACTGTGACTGAGATCAGATGATTTGTGTTGATTCGGCGGGTGAAAGTCGGGATGTGTATTGAGTTTAAGGACTCAAGGTATGGCTTGATTGTCCATAGCCCCGGTGGGTTAATAATTGAGTCTACAGACTCAAGGATAACGGGTGTATACGGACGAAGGCCCAGTCGATCGAGTCTGTGGACTCAAAGATAGAGCGTGAGTAGTTATGTAACGCTCCAAAATCCCCCCCTATGAGTTAGGTGAGACTTTAGACGTGACTATCATAACCTGACAAACCATCCTATAACTTAACAAGCCATAACATAATATAATGGGGACATGAGACAGAACGCGGAAGCTGAATCAATACGGAAGCGTAAACTAAATTTTTTTATTTTTATACATGGTTAGTATTCCAAGTTCATATACAAAACATATCAAGTATAGGTAGACATGCCCACCTATCAAAATAGAAAATCATAAAACTCTCTCTCTCTCGGTAGTCATTAGGGTAAGGGTAGCTATTTAGGTCTCTTGCCTCCACCTAAGGCTCTACCATAGGCTCCTCCTCACCATAATCCTCCTCGATCCAAGGAATAAGGGTACAAATGTCATACCGTGTACCTGCCAACATCAATAGGTGCGGATGAGAATCGAATACTCAGCGAGTACAAACTACTAGCTAACAATAGTAATAACATAACTCAATTCATAATTGTAATTTAAAATAAACATGATAATCATGACATGCGTGAGACTACATGCAAAAACTCCGTATAAAAACTCGTGCTCATGATTCATAACTTGTTCTTGAAAATATCTTTTCGTATTTTTCAAAACATGCTTGTCCTGTTAAAAGCTCATGCTTGTCGTTCTTGTCTTGTTAGAATCATGCGTGACTTGTCTTGTCATGTCATGTTTGTCTTGTCTTGTCTTGTCATGTCATGCTTGTTTTATCTTGTCTTGTCATGTCATGCGTGTTTTGTGAGCTAGATGTTAGTGCTCTTGTAACGACTTGTAAGTCGGGTATGTAAATACCCTTCAGCGAATTCTTGAAAGTAACTCGTGAGCCGAGTATGTAAATACCTTTCAGTGAAATAGAAAAGGTACACCAACATCCTTGATTTCTTGTCTTGTTTTCTTGTGAACCAGATGTGACATATCCTTGGATATGTCCCATCCTTGACCGACCCAAAGTTTGACTTTATCATTCTTGCTTGTCTTGTTTTCTTGTGAGCCAGATATGACATATCCTTAGATATTCCCTATCCTTGACAGACCCAAAGTTTGGCTTTATCATTCGTGTCGTAAATCACTTGTCTTGTTTGTTTATTATATACTTATACTTAAAAACTCGGTCATGCATACATGCTTGTACATATGAAATCGTGAACCTCATAATGGTATGAAAATGCTTAAGTAAATGCATACATTGAATTAAGGCATTTCTATAATCATGGAACAATTCAAAAACATTATATGGCATTTCTAAAATCATGGAAAAGCTCTAAAGCATCATAGTATACTTGAAAAACATGAAAAATGGAAATCATGGTCATAAGTATCATACATTAGGCATACATGGCATGCAGCATGGTTACTTAGCCTATTACATCCCAATCATGCTTAATAATCCATACATTTTTGGGAAACATGCTTGGTTTGGAATTTGGAAACCATCGTACAAAATCTCAACATGCATTGAAAAGCTTGCAAACTTAGGTTCGGGATCTTGGTTACCACTAGGTTAACTGAAAGGGTGTGCTTACAATTCCTTATTCAAAATCACACATACTATCCTTCTTTTCAATATTTGTATTATACAAAGTTAGGTAGTAGAATTTTCTTACCCTTTCTATCCCAAATCATACATAAAATCATTCCTTTCAATACTTGTTTCATACCAAAGCTAGATAGTAGGATGTACTTACTTGCAAAGACTAAGTCTTAGCTTGGGAGGATGCTTGGACACGAACTTGGGCTTGGAAATAGAGAACCACGCTCAAGGAAGAAGATCCAAGCTTGTGGAAGCTTGGGAAGTGAGGATTCGAGCTCCTCCTTGATCTACCACAAAGCCCCCTTTTGGAAACCTAGGTTTCCTCCTTTTTTTCTCAAAAAGTCCCTCTCTAAGTTTTGGAACTCTTGGACTCCCAAAAATTGGGCATATATAGTGTTAGGTTAGTGAAAAACCTTTAAAAAATGTGTCTATGTGAACTTGCTCGAGCGGGCTGCTTCCTGGACTCAAAAATGCAGTTTTGGTCGAGTTGGCTCGAGCGGGCTTGGAGCTCGCTTGGGCGGGTTTTTCTACAAAAACCCGTTTCAGTATTTCAGCCATAACTTTTGACTCGTTTATTGGATTTTGAAGATTCAACTTGCGTTAGACTCATCATTCAAAGATGAAACTTTTTGTCTCTAATGGACAAATCCTAATTTGGAATTATAATTTGTCTAAATTCTCTTTAAAGTTGAAGGGTTTTCTTAACCAACGCGATTACACTTTGATCACACAAGAGTGTCCTTAGGATTCTCAACACACACACACAATCCTTTAACTCATACCTCGACACCCATAAACATTAAAGAAGGTCCTTACCCTTTAAAACATGATAAGAGTGTATTCACAATCTTTCAACCCACCGTAAAACCTAACATCAGAAATAATAGCTTGATGTTATACATACTCATTTCCTAGACACTTAGAGCATTTCTACTCTAAATTTTGAATACCTAAAACCCAAACATGAAACCTAGAGTATTATAATCTTTTCATTACACACACAACACGAAACTTAAGTGAAGCCCCATTTTTCATTAAAACCAAACCATACAACACATAAATAACACCTTTTATACATTCTCATTTCCTAGACACTTAGAGCATTTCTACTCTAACTTTTGAATACCTAAAACTCAAACAGGAAACCTAGAGTATTATAATCTTTTCATTACACACACAACACGAAACTTAAGTGAAACCCCATTTTTCATTAAAACCAAACCATACAACACATAAGGCTTCAAGCCTTCACTGGCACTATTCACACACTATTCATCGGCTATACAAATGAGATTTGGGGCTCTACATCCTCCCCCTACAGAAATTTCGTCCTCGAAATTGGAACGAAATACAAATATGAGGCTCAACCTACAAAAACAAATTAGGGTACTTTTCCTTCATTTCCGCTTCTTGCTCCTATGTGGCCTCTTTTCTCAAATGATGTTCTCATTGTACTACTACTAGGGGAATTATCTTGGTGCGCAACACTTGCTCTTTACAGTCTAAAATTCGGGTCAGTTGTTCCACCAATGTGAGGTCTTCCCGAATCTCCAAAGGACCCAACTCAATGACATGCAAGGGATCCGAGATGTATTTCTGGAGCATGGAATACATTGTGAACGGCTGTCATATCAGTGGGTAGAGCAATACGATATGCAACTTCACCAACTATAGTGATGATTTCAAATAGACCCACATATCTAGGGCTGAGCCTGCCCCTCTTGCCGAATCTCATAATTCCTTTGCTAGGTGAAATCTTCACAAAGACTTGATTTCTAACTTGAAATTCCAAGTCTTTGCGGCGATTGTCTGCATAATTCTTTTGCCTATCTTGTGCTGTCTTCAACCTTTCTCTGATGATCTTAACCCTACCTGTAGTCTTTTCAATCAACTCAAGGCCCAATATCTTTCTCTCTCCAACTTCATCCCAGTATAGAGGAGACCTGTAACTACGCCCATACCAGGCCTCAAAAGGTGTCATTTCGATGCTCGCCTGATAACTATTATTGTAGGCGAACTCAACCAATAGCAAATGATCCTCCCAACTACCTTTGAAATCTAGCATGCAAGCTCAAGGCATGTCTTCTATAATCTGGTTTACCCTCTTGGTTTGTCCATCTATCTGAGGATGAAAGGCAGTGCTCAAATCCAAACAAGAACCCATGGCATTCTGAAAACTCTTCCAGAACCTGGAAGTAAATCTAGGATCCCTGTCTGACACAATACTCACCGGCACCCATTCAACCGAATCACTTCTTTAATGTACAATGCAACTAGCTAGTTCACGTTGAACGTAGTCCGATAAGACAAGAAATGGGTGGACTTTGTCAAACGATCAATCACTACCCAAATTGCATCTGAGTTCTTTGCCATCCTTGGCAATCTAACAATGAAATCCATTGAGATATTTTCCCACTTCCACTCAGGAATCAGAAGGGATTGCAAAAGCCATGTTGGCCTCATTTGCTAGGCCTTCACCTGTTGGCACACCAAGCATCTTAACGCATACTCTGCAACTTCCCTCTTAATGTTCCGTCACTAATAGTGTCTTTTCAAGTTCTGGTACATCTTCGTACCACCAGGATGCACAGTGTACTTGGACTGATGAGCTTCATCTAACATCTTGCTCTTCAATTCTGCATCCGCATGAACACATAACTTTCCTTTAAATATGATTGATCCATTACCATTCAAAGAGAACTCATCACTCCCTTTGTTAACCACCTTATCTCTGTAAGCAATCCATCCTAATCTTGCAACTCTCGGATCCAAACTTGGATATAAGGTCTGACTGTAAGATTAGCTATGATTGGCCCAAAAGTAGGAATACTAAAGCTGGTATCAAGGTTTGTCTTGACCTCCAACATCTTCCACTCGTGAATCATCATGTGAGCTACAAGTACAAGGGGTTTCCTGCTCAATGCGTCTGTCACCACGTTAGCCTTACCCGGATGGTACTGGATAGAACACTCATACTCCTACAAGAATTCCATCCATCGACGTTGTCGCATATTCAACTCCTTTTGGGAAAACAAGTATTTTAAGCTTTTGTGATCCATGAAAACATCAAATTGTTCCCCATAAAGGTAATGCCGCCAAATCTTCAATGCAAATACCACTGCAGCAAACTCCAAGTCGTGCATCAGATAGCTCTTTTCGTGTTCCTTCAATTGTCGGGAAGCGTAGGCAATGACTTTCCCACACTGCATAAGAACACATTCTAGCTCGATATGTGAGGCACCACTCTAGACTATGAAACTGCCACTCCCAGATGGCACTGTGAGAACAGGGGCCGTAGTAAGCCTCTTTTTCAACTCCGTAAAGCTTGCTTTTCACACCTGTCATTCCAAGCAAATTTGGCATCCTTCCGCGTCAAGTATGTGAGCAGTGCTGCTAAACTGGAGAACCCCTCTATAAATCTCCGATAGTAGTCTGCCAAACCGAGGAAACTACGTATCTCGGTAACACTCTTGGGTCTCTCCCAACTTGTCACTACCTCTATCTTCGTCGGATCAACTGAGATGCCCTCGACTGATACCACGTGGCCAAGGAACGTCACTTTTTCTGACAAAAATTTACACTTACTCAACTTGGCATACAATCGGTGCTCTCGAAGTATCTCAAGAGTAAGGCGAAGGTCTCGATCATGATCTTTCTGTGTTTGGGAATACACCAAGATGTCGTCGACGAATACGATGACACATGGATTGAGACAAGGTCTGAACACCCAGTTCATCAAATCCATAAACATTTCCGATGCATTTGTTAAGCCGAAAGACATGACAAGGAACTCGTAGTACTCGTACCGAGTCCTGAAAGCAGTCTTGGGAACATTTTTGACCTTGATCTTCAACTGATGATAACCCAATCGAAGATCAATCTAGTAAAAAATCTTGCTCCCTTCAGTTGATCAAACAACTTATCTATCAGAGGCAATGGATAATATTCTTGATCGTCACCTTGTTCAACTGCTTATAGTCGATGCAATCTTCATCAACCCATCATTCTTCTTCACGAAGAGTATTGGTGCTCCCCATGGTGACACACTTTGTCGGATGAAACCAAGTTGTTACAACTCTTTGATTTGCTCTTTCAACTTCTTAAGTTCTATTGGAGTCATTCTATACGGTGCTCTTAAAATCGGAGTTATGCCAGGAGCAAGCTCTATCGCGAACTCGATCTCCCGATCTAGAGGCAATCCAGGCAAATCTTTGGGAAACACATCTAAGTACTTGCTCACTACTGGAATAGCTGAGGAGTCTTGTGCCTCTGGCTTTGCTAATCTTAGAGCCGCGAAGCGGGCAATGTCTCTTCTTTGTAGCCCTCGAAAGTAAAACGACTTAACTCCTTCTGACCTGAAATTCACCATCTTCTCAAAGCATGCTACATATATGTGGTGTACAGCGAGCCTATCCATCTCGAGAATGACATCAAAGTCTAGGTCTTGAAACTCTAGGATGATTAGGTCGGCCAACAACTCATTCTGCCCCACTTGAACCACATAATCCTTGTATATCCAATCCGTATCAACCGACTTGCCAAGCGGAGTTGAAATGGTCAACTCACACTCTACCGAACTAGCCTCGGATGAAAATCCCTTCGCAAAACTAGGGGAGACGAAGGAATGAGTGGATCCTATGTCAATCAACACTCGGGCTAGATATTCATTCACTAATAAAGCGCTTGTGTGATTAAATAGTTCACATCAATAGATTTCAAGCAAGAATTTCATAAGGTATAGATAGCATGTTTTACATATAAACAATCATATCATACAATAGCAAACATTCATAAATTGAAAACTTTAGTGTTCTAGTATACCTTGCACGACATTGTCAGATGCATGTGCGTCTCTTTCCAACAAGGCAAAGACTCGGTCCTGATTTACTTGGTGAGGCAGGTGTGACACATGTACAGCAAAAGGACGAGGAGCCTGCGGTGCAGAGTAAAGCCTCTGTGATTATGCTGGCCCAACTATCTAGTCTGGGCCGTTCTAACCTTTTTTTCTGGTGGCCCCAAGCCACTGGACTGGCCTCTCAAAAAGCCTCTATCTCTCCTCTTGAAGAACTTCTTGGAATTCTTCTCGACAAGCTTCGTTTTGCTCACCACTTCTCCCTAGGTTCCCACCTGGAACATTGAGACCCTGTCTCTAATGGAGTGCTTCAATCCTCGCTCAAAATTTCTAACCCGCATGAGTTTGGATGCGATCAGGTGAGGTGTGAATCTCGACAATTCTACGAAAGTATCCTCATAGGCGGTCACACTCAACTCTCCTTGCTCAAGAGTCATGAACTCAATCTCCTTTTGTTCTTTGATAGTTGTTGGAAAATACTGCTTGTAGAAGATATCTAGAAACTCTTGCCATGTACATGGCTCCCCTGACCTGGTGGACTCCCTCTGTCTCTGTGCAGCTCTCCACTAGTGCTTCGCCACACCTTCCATCACAAAGGTGGCCCAGTCCACATGTTGCTCATCCGTGCAGCAGAGTGCCCTAAAAATCTTCTTAAACTGCATCACTCATGCTTCTACGACCATGGGGTCAGTAGTACCGAAGAAGGTAGGAGGATGCAATCTCCTAAATGCCTCAAGTCTTGAAGTATGGTGTATAGGAGGAGGTGTAGCAGTAGCAACGACAACTGGCCTGGTTGCTAGCATAGCCAAGGTTTCTGCTATAGATGCAAATGCATGTGCGAAGTCGGGTTGTTCATCACCCGAGGGAGCATCACTTCCATTTCCCCTTGTATTATATCCACGACCCTGAGCACCGCATCTCATGATTAAATCATTAGCACAACAGTACTTCATGAGTCTAACTGGGATACATATTCAATTACCATTTCAATAATCACTTAATATCAATTAAGTATGTGATAATATACCGATGTATATATAACAATAGTATAGCATACAATTTGTGTTTCTAGCGTAGGACACTAAGTTCGGTTGGGTTCAAACCGGTTATAGACTAAGACTAAATGGTTAGTCTATACTTAGAATACGACTCTTTTCTAAAGTCTAATGCCTTGTTTCAATCATGGTATCAAGTCTAAGTGACCCTAAGGACTCTAATGCCTAGGCTCTGATACCAACTCTGTAACGCCCCATAATCCCCCTAGGAGTTAGGTGAGACTTTAGATGTGACTATCATAACCTGGCAAACCATCCTGGAACTTAACAAAGCATAACATAATATAATGGGGACATGAGACAGAACGCGGAAGCTAAATCAATGCGGAAGCGTAAACTAAATTTTATTCTTTTCTATATATGGTCAGTATTCCAAGTTCATATACAAAACATATCAAGTAAAGGTGGACATGCCCACCTATCAAAATACAAAATCATAAGACTCTCTCCCTCTTAGTAGTCAGCAGGATAAGGCCAGCTATCTAGGTCTCTTGCCCCCACCTAAGGCTCCAAGTGAGGCTCCTCCTCACCATAGTCCTCCTCGATCCAAGGAACCGGGTACAAATGTCAAATCGTGTACCTTCCGAAATCAATAAGTACGACTGAGTATGGAATATTTAGCGAGTGCAAGCTACTAGCTAACAATAGTAATAGCATAACTCAATTCATAATTGTAATTTAAAATAAACATGATAATCATGACATGCGTGAGACTACATGCGGAAACTCCATATAAAAACTCGTGCTCGTGATTCATAACTTGTTCTTGAAAATATCTTTTCGTATTTTTCAAAGCTTGTTTGTCGTGTTGAAAATTCATGCTTATCGTTCTTGTCTTCTAAGAATCATGTGTGTCTTGTCTTGTCATGTCATGCTTGTCTTGTCTTGTCATGTCATGCTTGTCTTGTGAACCAGATGTTAGTGACCTTGTAATGACTTGTGAGCCGGGTATGTAAATATCCTTCAGCGAATTCTTGAAAACAACTTGTGAGTCGAGTATGTAAATACCCTTCAGCGAAATAGAAAAGGCACACCAACATCCTTGATTTCTTGTCTTGTTTTCTTGTGAGCCAGATATGACATATCCTTGGATATGCCCCATCCTTGACCGACCCAAAGTTCGGCTTTATCATTCTTGCTTATCTTGTTTTCTTGTGAGCCAGATATGACATATCCTTGGATATAGCCTATCTTGACCGACCCAAAGTTCAGCTTTATCATTCGTTTTGTAAATCACTTGTCTTGTTCTTGTTTGTTTATTATATATTTATACTTAAAAACTCAATCATGCATACATGCTTATGCATATGAAATCGTGAACCTCATAATGGTATGAAAAAGCTTAAGTAAATGCATACATTGAATTAAAGCATTTCTATAATCATGGAACAATTCGAAAACATCATAAGAAATTTCTGAAATCATGGAAAAGCTCCAAAGCATCATAGCATACTTGAAAAACTTGAAAAATAGAAATCATGGTCCTAAGTACCACACATTAGGCATACATGGCATGTAGCATGGTTACTTAGCCTATTACATCCCAGTCATGCTTAATAACCCATACATTTTTGGGAAACATGCTTGGTTTGGAGTTTGGAAACCGTTGTACAAAATCTCAACATTGAAAAGCTTGCAAACTTAGGTTTGGGATCTAGGTTACCACTAGTTTAACTAGAACGGTGTACTTACAATTCCTTATTTAAAAAATCACACATACTATCTTTCTTTTCAATATTTGTATCATACAAAGCTAGGTAGTAGAATTTTCTTACTCTTTCTATTCCAAATATACATAAAATCATTCCTTTCAATACTTGTTTCATACTGAAGCTAGATGGTAGGATGTACTTACTTGCAAAGACTAAGTCTTAGCTTGGGAGGATGCTTGGATACGAACTTGGACTTAAAAATGGAGATCCACACTCAAGTAAGAAGATTCAAGCTTGTGGAAGCTTAGGAAGTGAGGATTCAGGCTCCTCCTTGATCTACCACAAAACCACCTTTTGGAAACCTAAGTTTCCTCCTTTTTTCTCTCAAAAGGTCCCTCTCTAAGTGTTGGAATCCTTGGACCCCCGAAAATTGGGCATATATAGTGTTAGGTTAGTGAAAAACCTTTAAAAAAATGTCTCTATGTGATCTCGCTCGAACGGGCTGCTCCCTGGACTCAAAAACGCAGTTTTGGTCGAGTTCGCTTGAGCGGGTTTTTCTACAAAAACGCACTTCGGTATTTCTGCCATAACTTTTTACTCGCTTATCGGATTTTTACGATTCAACTTGTGTTGGATTCTTCATTCAAAAATGAACAATTTGGTCTCTAATGGACAAGTCCTAATTTAGAATTATAATTTTTCTAAATTCTCTTTAAAGTGGAAGGGTTTTCTTAACCAACGCGATTACACTTTGATCACACAAGAGTGTCCTTAGGATTCTCAACACACACACACAATCCTTTAACTCATACCTCGACACCCATAAACATTAAAGAAGGTCCTTAGCCTTTAAAACATGATAAGAGTGTGTTCACAATCTTTCAACCCACCGTAAAACCTAACATCAGAAATAATAGCTTGATGTTATACATTCTCATTTCCTAGACACTTAGAGCATTTCTACTCTAAATTTTGAATACCTAAAACCCAAACATGAAACCTAGAGTATTATAATCTTTTCATTACACACACAACATGAAATTTAAGTGAAACCCCATTTTTCATTAAAACCAAACCATACAACACATAAGTTCAAGCCTTCACTGGCACTATTCACCAACTATACAAATGAGATTTGGGGCTCTATAGGTTATCTAAAATGGTAACCTGTTGTTGTGGACAATGATTGGATGAATTTGACAATGGAAAATATTTAGAGGTTGGGAACCTTGGATAAGGTGAAATAGCTCTGATTGACATCAGGTCACGAATTACAATATTATTATTCTGCATATTATTATAATATGAGAATTATTTTGTACTACTATATCATTATTGATGAATGTTACTATGTAGAAAAAGTCTAGATGGATTGTGGATTTTACTAGGCTCTATAGCTCAGCCCCCTTCGTTTTATGTCTTCAGATTCTGGAGTAGTTGCCGATTGACAATGAGCTACAATTGATAGAGTTTGGAAAGTATACCGGTGCAATTGTGGCGTAAAGGCTACTAAAGCTAGTAAGGTAACACATTTACTTATGCTGAGTTATTGTGATGATCAATTTGTTATTGCTTAGGGAAGCTCATAAGTAAAGTTGAAAATTCTCGCATTTTCGCTGGTAAAGTCTTCCGGATGCGTGGTTATGATGAACGGACACGCATCTTGGAACACAATTCCTTAGGTACGGGTTTGGGGCATCACACATAGGCTACCTTCCTTATGCATCACGCAAGTGAGTGACACGTGGTGTGTTTGGGCTGAACCAAAATACTCATTTTACGGACCCCTTTTTTACAAGAATTAGTCTAAGGATACTCCCGGCGAACGAATGGGCCTAGATATGAAGACAGACAATATTAGTCACATTGCCAATCCTAACAATTCATGTTGTTGCCTAGACACCTCCGTACTCTGTTCATTGTGATTTTATTTGCCATGTATTAGAAAAGAGATTAATTTTCAGTCGGTGCTCTGCTTCACGGTGATGAAGCGGAGCTCCCTTTTTACACTAAGGCCATGACACATTTGTAATTACTGAAAGTGGCAGGGGTAATTTTGCAACACACATAATTAGGAGACTGCCAATGTGATAGTGTAAAAAAGGGGAGCTCCGCTCAACACGGTGAAGCAGAGCTCCTCTTTGTATTTAAACTGATTAGAAAATGTGATTCTGCATATTCGATTTTCTCACTGACTCCAAACACATGCCATGTGGCATCAAAACACATAAAGCATTGACAAGGTTTATGCTACCCATCCTCTGATTTTATTATGTTATAATTTGGCAAAGAGTGACTTCCTTTTTGCTTGTAGGATGCCACATCTCCTATTGTCATAGTAAAATAAATAAGATAGTAAATATAGAAATAGATAACATTTGAGATACTCTAAACCACGTCAGGATCTGGTTAAGATTCTAACAGCATATTTTCTATTAAAAAACTCATAAGCATTTCACAATAACTCAAAATTGACTTTGTTATATAGCTTTTTCATGAAAACAAATCCAATTCTCTCCGATGAACAATATGACATTTTTCACTTTACGATTCAATTATACTGAAAAAGGTGCTTGATTTTGACGTGTTTAAGATATTTTACATGGATAAAAGTAGATCGCATTTTATATCAAAAAGAAAATTAAGTAAATGCAAAAATTTTAAGGGTGGTGCTACGAGCACACCACTATTTTCTAATTGTACACCATTGTTAAAATTACGGGTGGTGCTATGAGCACACCACTATTTTCTGATTGTACACCATTAATTGTTAAAATTATTATTATAAACCATTTTTTAAAATCGATGAATCTTTTTTTTTCTCTCTCTTATCTTTTTCTTTTCTCTTCTTCCTTTCTCTTATCATAGAAAAGATGAGAGATAAAGCCATAATCCACTTGGCCAATTTATGCAAATTAAGAACCAAATGCCTCCCTCTTTATCTTTCTCTCTTTTTGAACTGACATGCCACACAAAGAACAACATAGTTAATTAGTTATACATCTACAAGTTCATTACAATATTAATTTACCACTCATTTTGTACATCAATCATTGAAAAATAAGAAAAAGCAAATAAAACAGCAAGTAAATCAAAAATTAATATTTTTTTACAGTTTCAAGTGTTTTCCCAACAGATAGAAAGAATCACGGGTATGAATGAGAGAAACCAGACAATGAACTAATGAAACAAAGACAACTTGAATATCACAGAGAATTCAGAATATGATCAAATCCTTAAAAATGGGGAAGTCAAGCACTTGACACCGGAAGAACCGTTTAATGACTTTTACATGACTTAAAAGCGTAACCTAGTGGCCAGAAATATCGTCGATGCCATAATCAAAGAGCCCATTAGAATTTTTTGGAGAAACGATTTCTGATCAATTGCCGAAAATCAAGATTCCTGGGTGAAATTCGCAGCGAGAAATGCTAAGGGTATTGCCGTTTGGAAGAAGAAAAAAAAATAAAAGTGCTGTTTTCATATGAAAAGGGAAGAGAGAAGGAAAGGCATGGAATTCATGGTGTCCTCAATAGTACCATAGTCCCAACGTTACCAGTTAATGTGTGCCTAAGCTTTGTTGAGACAGGTGCTGACTTAGTCTCCTTAGAGCCTATTCACACGCGGAAGGCAGTAGCCCATTATAAAGTTTGCCTAAGTTATATTTGAGGTGACTTTGCAAGCTTGATCTTTCTCGCCTTCTGCCAGATGAGAGAAGAAGAAGATGAAGGCAAAGGGACAAGAGGAAAAATATAAGAGATTAATTTTCATCCAGAGCTTTGCTTCATGGTGATGAAACGGAGCACTCTATTTTACACTAAGTCCATGGCACGTTTGAAATTACTGAAAGTTATAGGGGTAATTTTGAAATACACATAATTACATGATTGCCATTGAGATAGTGTAAAAAGGGGAGCTCCGCTCAACACGGTGAAGCAGAGCTCCTCTTTGTATTTAAACTGAAAATATAATGTTTAAAAATTTAGTGTATATTAGTAATTTTAAGAATTGGTGTATGGTCAGAAATTATTGGTGTGCTCATAGCAGCACCCAATTTTAAAGATGCGAACAAAATATACCTTATGGGTCAATATCCCTGATGAAGATCTTCTATACATTTTAAGATAGTGAGATTTCAATAATGACAACTTACTTTTAGAAATATATTAAAGCTAAGGATAATAGAAGAAAATTTTGAATTAAATGGAGGCAAGGTTGATGTTAAATTGTCAGCTGGTGGCATTGAATGAAAAACTAAATAAAAAGTTTACTCTTCTATTAGACATTAACCCTTAAGAGTAGGGCTTGAGCCTAACCAGTTTCGGTCTTTGAGGGTCAAGACCAGACCTTTATAGGTGAGGGTTGGGCCTAGCAAGACCTAGGAACTGCCTTTTGATGACTCTATTAGTGGTGGTGGTGGCAATGGGGTGATGATTGTTTGGCGGCGACTATCATGAGGAGTGGGTAGTGATGGCGGTGATAGTGAGAGAGAAGAACTGAGAGTTGGAGTACCGTTAAGACCCATACAAAAAAGTTGTTTAGGAGGATTTGTTCTTTTTAGTATTATTTTTGTTGTTTAAAAAAATTGCAAATCATAGAATTAGAAATCGCTATATACTGTTGTGTAAAACCGTTCTTCCTTTGCGATGATAAACATTACAAAAGAAGGAGATGAGATCATAGCCCATTGCAATTGGATCTAAGTGAATTCAATTGCATGTGTCATGTATGGATTGGAGGAGAAAATAAATTGAATTGATTTTCCGGTCTTTTTTTCCATCATCCATGCATGACACATATGCAATTAAATTCAATTGCATTTGGCTATGATTTGATCTCCTGAAGAAGTGTTAGCCTAGATGCATTCTTCCACTCTTACCGTGGTAAGGGCATTTGTCATCACAACCTCCGTCAAGAAAACAATTCAAGAGAAATGCTAGCCTGAATGGAGACTTCCAAACTCATTGAGGTAGCAACATGTGTTGCTACTTTTCCTTGCCACTTCTATAGTGGGTTAAACCATATCGGATCACAATTCAATTGCACCCACAGGACAACATGTGTCACTTTTAACCCCTATTAATTGTGGTTAAGATTTATCAATTCTTAGGGTTCAACAATCAAACCTTAAATGTTTAGAAAAAAAATATTAACCCAAAGGGTTAAAAGTTCTTAACGAGAATTTAAAAAATTCAATATTTTTTTTCTATAAACCAAGGTTAGATTGTTGAACCCTAGGGATTAGTGAATCTTAATCACAATTAATAGGATTTAAAGGACACGTGTTGACTCGTGGATGCCAACCATAACTTCTTATTTGAAAAAAAATGTTTCTTAAAGGTCTACGTAGCAACTTATTGCTCCCAACAATATTTGAAATAAGTTATGGTTTCAAGTTTCAACTAATTCTAATTATGGTTACACTCAAGCCAAACTAGTTCATTGACTCAACTAAGCTCGGCTTGTTTGAGCCAAGCTCAAGCTGAAATTTCAGGCTCGAACGAATCAAGCAAAACTTGTATTTGAGGTCAAATGTTTAAACAAGCCAAGCTCATACCAGACCCTATTTGATTTAGCTCATAAAGGCTCGATTCAGCTTGAGCTCAACTCGCCTCGATATATACATATTGATAATGTTAATATTTACATTAATATAAAATATATTTTTGAATTTCTTTATTATGTAATGTAATATTTTTAATTTATAATAAATTCGTTTAAGAGAAATAATAACAAAAAAAGTTAATAAATTAATAGCATAAACTCTAATCCAACTCTCTACTTTATGAAACAAAGGACTTGTAATGGCAAATTTCGACCGCCTCACCTTGGTGTGAGGCGATTGAACTTCACTGTTCAAACGTCCTCCTTTAATGGACTTTATTATTTTATGTGAGAGAACCATTTCCGGCATGGGTAAACTCATGCTGTTAATTATACTCTCTTCTGAGAGAGATACCTCTGACTAAGAAGAAGAAATAAAGAGAGACAAGCGTAACACTTTTCATTGGATAAAGGGGGTGCCGAATGTCCCATTTCGGCATTTACAGTCGCCTCAAAAGAGGGCTTTCAAAATGAAAACAATCACAAAGAGAGAGAGAGAGGGAGAAAGAAAGGGTAGACATTTTAGCCTACCTTGTTCCTTCCATTCGAGCTCTGGCTTCGTGCTTGGGTTCTTCTTCTGGTGAATTCCTCTCTCGATTTTGGGTTCTCCTCCGTTCTCTCTTCTATATGAAAATAATTAACTCCCACCTTTTATATCGTGAGAGCTAATGGGGGAGGTAGTTTCTTTACCACCTCCTCTAACTGCCTTCTTCTTTGTGAAGAGGACATCTGTCCTCTTCGTGGGAGAGTGGGGACTATCCCTCACCCTCCCATTCTGGATCGTGGGTGGGTAGTGAGTATTATACCCACTACTGCAATGTCAAATGGCAGTGCAAGATGACTTTTTAGTCATTTTAATTAAGGGTAGTAAGGGAGCTCCTTGCTGCCAAGGTGGGGTCTATTACAGACCCCTTTTAATTCAGGGCAGCTAGGGAACTCCTTGGTGCCAAGGTGGGGTGGGTAGTGGGTATTATACCCACTATTAGAATGCCAAATGGTAGTACAAGATAACTTTTTAGTCATTTTAATTAAGTGCAGCAATGGAGCTCCTTCCTGCCAAGATGGGGTCTATTACAGACCCCTTTTAATTCGGGGCAGCTAGGGAACTCCTTACTGCCAAGGTGGGGTCTATTAAAGACCATTTTTTAGTTTGATTTTGATTTGAGGCAGCAAGGGGGCTCATTGCTGCCCATCTATTTTGATTTTAGATTTAGGACAGCAAGGAGATACCTTGCTGCCAAGGTGGGGTCTATTAGAGACCCCTTTGTTTTAATTTTGATTTATGGCAACAAGGAGACTTCTTGCTACCTATCTATTTTGATTTGAGATTTGGGGCAGCAAGGGGACATCTTGTTGTCATGATGGAGTCTATTAATGACCCATTTGTTTTAATTTTGATTTGGGGTAGTAAGGGGACTCATTGCTGTCAAGGTGGGGTCTATTAAAAGACCCCTTTAGATTTAACTTTAATTTGGGGCAGTAAGGGGACACCTTGCTGCCAAGGTGGGGCCTGTTAAAGCCCTCTTTGGTTTTAATTTTGATTTGGGGCAGCAAATGGACTTCTTACTATTTATTTATTTTGATTTTAGATTTGGGACAGGAAGGGGACATCTTGCTGCCATGATGAGATTTATTAATGACCCATTTGTTTTAATTTTGATTTGGGGTAGCAAAGGGACTCCTTGCTGCCAAGGTGGGGGGGTCTATTAAAAGACCCCTTCAGATTTAACTTTAATTTGGGGTAGCAAAGGGACTCCTTGCTGCCAAGATGGGGTTTGTTAAAGCCCCTTTTGGTTTTAATTTTGATTTGGGGGCAGCAAGGGGACTACTTGCTGCCCATTTATTTTGATTTTAGATTTGGGGCAGCAAGGGGACACCTTGCTGCCATGATGAGGTCTATTAAAAGACTTATTTAGATTTAACTTTAATTTGGGTTAGTAAGGGGACACTTTGCTGTCAAGGTGGGGGTATGTTAAATCCCTTTGGTCTTAATTTTGATTTGGGACGGTAATGAGACTCCTTGCTGCCCATTTATTTTGATTTTAAATTTGGGGCAGCAATGGAACATCTTGCTGCCATGATGAGGTTTATTAATGACCCATTTGTTTTTAAAATTTTGATTTGGGACAGTAAGGGGAGTCCTTACTGCCAAGGTGGGGTCTATTAAAAGACCCATTTAGATTTAACTTTAATTTGGGGTAGCAAGGGGATACCTTGCTGCCAAGGTGGGGTCTGTTAAAGCCCCATTTGGTTTTAATTTTGATTTGGGGTAGCAAGGGGACTCCTTGCTGCCCATTTATTTCAATTTTAGATTTGGGGTAGCAAGGGAACACCTTGCTGCCAGAGTGGAGTCTATCAAAAACCCCTTTAATTTGGAGTAGCAAGGGGACCTTGATGCCCTTAGACTGATTTCAATTAAAGGCTGTAAAGATGCGCACGTAAAGTGATCACGACCCTCTTCAGGGTTGTGATCTGATGCTTATAGTGCTTACCCTCCTTCATGTGGGGTGTGAAATAAGTGGTGAGATTTCACCACTTACATGACTATTTTCAAATTTTATTTTTGTTTATGAATGTATTGTTTTGTAATTTTTTATATTATAATTTATTAATAAACAAATTTATAAAATTTATGTATAATTAAACAATATAATTTTGTGAATTAAGCTTAAGCGATCTCGACTCGACTTAAAAATTTAAGATCCAATCGAGCTCGAGCTCGAGCTCGAGCTCGAGCTCGATCAAGTTCAAGCTATACAGCTATACTCAAGCATGAATATTCGAACCGAATGAAGCTCAAGTCAAGCTTAAGCCGAGCCTGAGCATATTCAAGCTAAGCTCAAACTTGTCCAAGCTCGGCTTGAATACACACACCTAGGAACAGGAAAAGTTGAGAGTGGAAATCCACGTCTGGCTACCATTTCTCATGCCATTTACGTAATTTAAAGTAATAATTCATGGCATTTTGTAGGGATACCGTCAGGTTACTTGAAGGGCAAAAAGCAACGGAAACGGAGGTATTCGCCTTTGTTTCTCTCTCTAGGATCCATCAATCTTCCGACTCTCGTAAGCGATTTTCATAAAATTAGTAAGTTCAAATGCCCTAATTCGACACTTAGATGCTTTTGATCGATTTCTCTTTCAATCTCTCAGCCTTCAATATCTTTCTTTTGATCGATTTCTCTTTCGATCTCTCAGCCTTTAATATCTTTGCAGCATTTCTCATGGTGACTCGTAGAATTTTGTTTATTTATATTATTGTATATATCTGTGATTGTATGGTGTTTGATTGATTTTTGTTTTACTTTTTCGGAATCATTTCGTTTTTTTTTTCTTATGATTTCTTGTAATTTTTGGACGGGCTTTAGTAATTTAGCAATTTTTTGATGCTCGGGGCTGTAAATCTATATAGAATCTGGTTATAATTTTCAATTTATTTTTCGAATAATTTTCTTTTGGATTTTTTGATAAATTTTAGAGGATAAGATGAAGTTAAATAATTTTAGCGGATCATGAGTGGTTATTATGCGATGAAAAAATTGTAGTAGATAAAAAAAAAAGCTAGCTAAATTGTAGTTCTAATTTTCAAGTTGTTCATATTACTCGCTTTTAGATCTGGACGTAGTTATTGGTTTTCACAAATTTCAGTAAGCTTATTAGATATACGAATCTCTTCTCATGGAATTGGTAGATTAAAGTGATGTTTCAATGCCTATTTGATCAGGTTCGAACTTATTAGCAGAAGATAGCCTTGAACGGAGTGAGATGTCGAGTTTCCATGCTGATGGGAAAGTAGTGGAGAGAGTTGATTTGTTGAAGAAGAGAGACTGGCCATGGCGGTTGGATGTATGGCCGTTTGCCATTATTTATGCTATTTGGCTTATTACCATTGTTCCTAGCTTAGATGCTGTTGATGCTGTGATAGTTTTGGGTGGGCTGGTTGTTTTTCACATTCTGGTGCTGCTTTTCACGGCTTGGTCGGTGGATTTTAGATGTTTTGTCCAGTATAGTAAGGTACACAATACATTGAGTTTCTGATTGAAAAGTTCATTTTCTGTGATTCCCTTGTGGTTCACTTACCAAAAGTATTAATTTTTTCCTCGATGATGGGTTGCTTGCATATTGATTATCAGTTATCCCCACTGTTAACAGATGAGTTTGTGATAAATATTTTAAGTTGAATTTTATTGAACGGCAGAAAAAGAACCAGTGGGTTGTTCAGAGTGAATTAGATGTGTGACCTATGGCCCCAAACCACTAGCCGGAACATAATATTTGATTTTATGCAATCCTTTCCTTAGTGGAAAATATGGTTTATATCTACACGTTTGAACTGGTACAGATCACTGGCCTGTTTGCAATAGCAATAGGTTTTGCTTGACTTGGAAATGGACCTTTTTCTTACGCCTTACACTTTGCTTCCTTTCATTTCCATGAACTGTGTTATTCATTAGGGAAAAAGGAGCATAATGCTAATATATATAAATTACTAGCAAAAACCCTGTGCTATGCACGGGGCGAACAAAAAAGAAAAGTGAAAAATAAGAATGATAATAAAAACAAAAGTTTAACGCCTATTATTATTAGAGAGAAAGGAAGAGGCGTGATAACTGATAAGTAGGGAGGTTTTTCAAAAACACTTCTATACTATATATTATACAGTATACTCATTGGCAATAAACAACTCACATGGAGAAAAATTATTTTTGTTGGAAAGGCAAGCTTGTATGCTTAGCATTCCTCTCATCCATGAGGTATTCTATTGAGTTTTTCTTTCGGAACTTTTTGTCCCATGCACGCAAGGTGGAGGGTAACATCCTTTGGCGATCCTTGGACCATGAGTTGGCCGCATGAAAGTGCAATGAGGTGGTCTATGAGCATTTGGATTCAATATGAGGGTTGATGGATTATGGATAGTGAGAGTTACAGTGTTGCCTGATTGCACAATGTGATCCACCTTGTCAATTATACTGTGGACACTGGTGGAGTCTAGACCTGAAGTGGTTTAGGAAGAGTACTAATGGTCTGTGGATGATGTCCACGCCAATTGAGACTCGGTGACACTCGCTACAAGATACTTCTTGAACCCCTTCATCACCTATGTAAGTCTTCTGAGATGACTACATTCAAACTTCAAAGCACCCAAAGAATCATGGATCAAGGATAAAGATTTTGAAGTTAAATTAATAGGCAACCATGCTGAATGTAAATTTGAGTCACTTACCATCAAACCAAGCTGCTTGATCAACCTTTCGGCACACTGCTTCTTATCAGCACGCGTGATTAGCCGGAAATGAAAAATCAGCCAAGAACATAATTTCTCTTTCCAAATAAGATGTGGCAATAGACAATATAGAATAATTGTAAACAGTAAGGAATAACTAGTGATGTCGAGGCCGGAATATCACAAATCTCTAGCCCTCCCCTTATTTATAATCTTTTAAGCTGCTGTCCAGAAGAGATGTATTACCGTTTTGCATGCTTGATTAGCCGGAAATGAAAAATCAGCCAAGAACATAATTTCTCTTTCCAAATAAGATGTGGCAATAGACAACATAGAATAACTGTAAACAGTATGGAATAACTAGTGACGTCGAGGCCGGAATATCACAAATCTCTAGCCCTCCCCTTATTTATAATCTTTTAAGCTGCTGTCCAGAAGAGATGTATTACTGTTTTGAATAGTCCCTTGGACTACTCTAGCAGACCCCTAAAATTTTAGGGAGATGAAAAGACTCCTTGAAAAATTAAAAAGTAGGGGTTGCCACTTTGTTGGGGAGACCAATGAGCGAGAGGTTTTTAGGGAGATGAAAAGATTCTATGGGATAGGCCTGTAATGAGAGATAAGGTGATGATGTGGCACAATAGAAGGAAAATAAATATAAAGGAAGGTGCCATGTAGGCACCATATTTCGTTAGTATATAGTATAGATAACTGATATTTATGTAACTAAAGTGCAATTTACACACACACACACGCACACACACACACTTCCTTGAATTCCTCTCATCAATACGACCAAGAGGAATCTGCCAACCTTCTTCATTAAATAGCCAAATGTATATGTATGCAAGGTTTTAAATTTCAATTTCGCAGGATATTTTGACCTTGAAAATGGGAAATCACATGGATAATTCTGCAAACATTGTAAGAAGTTTGGAATTCTTCATTGTCAAACTTCACAAATATCGCAAAATTAGTAAAAATTAAGAAAAAAACTGAATATTTTGTTAAAACTTCAGGAAATGTTAAATTAAACATAATACATAGTTAGAGATAAAAAATGCAACAAAAAATAAATTATATAAGAGATGCATTTGGAATAGAGGGACGCTGGTGGTGGTGTATCGTATTTCATACAAGTATATAACACACACAAACTGTATAATATATTCAATACTCCTATGTATAATATATTCAATATTCCGATGAAAAAGTATATTAAATATTAATACTCATAAAAAAGAAATACATACTCAAATGAATTTCATCAAGTACAAAAGGCCCACTCTATAACAAAAGATTATTAAATAGCATGATTTGTCATAAAACTAAGTTTATTAAGTAGAAAAAGGAAAAAATTACCTTTCATGCAATTTTCCTAAAAGAACTTCTTCCTGACAGAATCTCTTTAATAGATTTTGAATAATGTGAGCTCTTTGGGTTGATTTACTTCCAAGGGAGTGAAATTCAGTAAAACAATGAAGAAGGATCAAATAGGAGCAATGGTCCAAAGATCCAAAACTTCTCGGTCAGAATGTTACCAAAATATTGCAAAATTTTGGGAAACAATTTGAAATTTGCATGAAATAATGTAAAACAATAAGTACCCTAAACTGGAACTCAGTCAAAATTGTGATAATTTATACGAATTTAAGATATTGGATGCATGTCTTATTTTCTAAATTTTTTTTGTAAGAACTTTTTATTTCCCTTTATTTCCTAAAAAAATATTGACATTCCTAAAAAATTTCTTATTCTTTCTTTTTTTCTAGCATCAAACAAACTCTCGGGTACTTGATTGCAGGGATCTAAGAAATCCAACATTGAAACCCTGGAATCAAATTTTTAAAAGAATTTTATTTGAAGATTTGAGCAAACCCAAACCAAATGTCCAAAAGATGGCACAAAAAGTTTCTTTTCTACTTGTATATTTTGACACATTCTAGTTTTGGCTTTTGATAGAACGGAATAATGGAATAGGATTTGCATTGCCAACGCCAAATATTTGAGATAAGTCATTAATAATGATGATGATGATATAAAATAAGGGTCCATTCTTATCCTTCCAAATAAGGGTTCCATTCTTCTTGTGTACGCCATTGCAAACTGTCCATTTTTAATTGTTGAAAATGTCAGATCTGATTGTCATGATTTTTTTTTCATATTTATTCTATTTATTTGTTATAAATGCATACTTGTGGCAGATGCCTCACTCTTTTAGACAAGTGAAACCAGGGTTCGAAATTTTGATTTTGCAGGAAATTTCACTTTGAAATTGGGAAATTCATAAGATATTTGATCTGAAATAATTTTTGCAGTTGGAGAGAGAAGTTGGTGAAATAATTGAGAAAAACTTGAAAATTTCAGGGAAACTTCAAGAATTGTTAAAAGAGAAGTGACCTCACACTCAAGATATAAAGATTTTCAATCAAGTAAACTCACTTGTAACTTGTAAGGGGAAGATAGGGTTTCCTCAGCCCTTAGGAGGCGAGTTGCATGGGTATAATATAATTCAATAGATTAATTTTGGGGAAGATCCAAATTGATTTCCTTGCATTCGTTTTGCAATTGATTTGCTAGCCTTGCATTTACTCTTATTTCTCCCCAAGAAGCGGATTGGGTGATATATCCATATGAAACTTTAGCTTTTGAACATCATGTGTTAGGCTTTTAGTAACTCAACATCCTTTGACTTTGACATTAGCTTTCTTCTATTTCAATCAGTTTCTGATTTGCTAGCTAAGCAATTGAATTGTAACTGATGTGAGATTAGTTACCTTAAGAGTTTAAAACATCGACACATTTCCTAATGTTTCCTACGATTACGAAATGTTTCCGTTTCCTTGGGTACCGACGCAATTTACTAATGACATCAAAATTATAGTATTTCTCGACACATTTCCTATTGTTTCCTACAAAACACTTCCTTTTATGGGTACTGGCATGAAACATACTTGAGTGGTTTACAAAATCGACACATTTTAGTAAACTTTGGTTGCAATGTTTCAGTTTCATTATTGATGAATGATATCCGCTTCAAGTAGATAGTATAGGGTTTTGACAACATGATTTAGTAGTTTCGATCAATGTTTTAAAAAGCATGTGAGGCTTACGCCTCAAGGCTCGCCTCGGGACAAGGCTCAACCATGGGGCGTAAACTCCATGAGGCTCACATGAGGCAGACGCTTTATGCCTTGAAGCTCGCTTTATGTTTATGACGTACGTCTCATATATTAACTAAAATAAGGTTTCTAGTCACAACTGTCTTAAATGTCTTTTTTTATAAAAGAAAATTGTTTTTTGTTTCAACTAATTTATATAGTATTTTCCTATGTGTACGTGTGCATCCACACGAGCACACACAATGTACACGAATACAAATATATATATATATACACTATAATTTTTTATTAACTTTTTCAATTTTTTTACAATTTTTCTTATATTTTATTTATTTGTGAAAATGTGATAGCATGAATTTTTCTTGTGAGGCTTACGCCTCATGCATCTTGAGGTCCTAATGCCTCACCTCACGCCTTCACATTTTAAAACATTGGTTTCGATACCACTTCAATAATATTGACCAAAATATTGCAAAACCTTTATATTACATGATTTCGGTCGACATGAACCAAAGTCGACCGACTTCATGTGTTTTTGCTGAGAAAACTCTATTTTTTTCCGACCGCATGTTTCTCCCATTTTCTGGAATCAATTCTTACATTGGAGGGTTTTAATCTCATTTTGATTGAGCTTCAATATTTTGCATAAAAACACTCATAAATGCATCAAATTCATGCATCTTTATATATTTTAAGGATTCAAACTAGATTTGTAGATGAAATTTGTAAAAAAACTGGAAAACCCAATTTCCACTAAATTTCACCCCAAATTTCAATATTTTATATTTTAATTAAATGTAGCTGTTCTACAACTGTGGAATTATTCTTCTTATTTGAATTTTTTTTATATTTAATTTCAAAATTTAGTAAATATATATGTAGGCTATATCTATATGTTTGTACATTAGTTAATTAATGCTATTATTTTTTAACTGGGCTAAAAGTTGGGTGATATTTTTTTTGCAAAATATTTAATTATTTTTATAAAAAGATATTTAAAATATAATAGTTAGTTATAAGTTTTACTATAATTAACCAAATGGTCTTACTCATTATCATTATGATGAATGGGTCCCTATGATTATAGGCTGTTGGGTAGGAAAGGGAAACGAGGGATGATTTTGGTTGGATAGGTGGTGTGGGAGCACAAAGCTTGAGGTTGATTTTGGGATGTTTTGGTCTTGGTCACTAGTAGACAGTAGGAATGCTCTTGTGGAATCTTACATTGGTTACTTAGCCAATTCTTGGGTTTGGACTTTGGAGTCCTAGATTGAGGAGTCTCACTGATTGTGAAGTCGAGGATTTTTTAATCTTCTGGACAGGCTCAGTGTGGTCTCTACTTTCCCCTTTCTTTGGGATGTTAGTCTGTTGTGACAAAAAAGGTTAGTTCTTAGTGAAATCCTATTATCATGGTTCACTATCTTCTCTGAGTCTCCCTTACAAATCGGTATGAAAGGCCAGGTTGCTATCCCAAGTTTTCCCTTTTTCTTTTGGTTGACGTCCTTGGACAAGATTCTCACTTGTGATTGTAAACACATAAATTTACCGCCTTTCCTCCCCTCTCAACTCTAAGTGTCGAGATAAGGTCCGAGAGTAGAGGAATAACGCTAAATTTATTCTAAGAGTCGCCACCTACTTAGGGGAAGTAGGATCCCGAGATAATCCAAATAAGGGGGTTTACGGTCCAGAGTAGTCTAGGTAAGAGATCCTTTTAGGTCCTGGGGAAGGGGTTAGGCACCCCAGGACCTCCATCCAATGATGGTAACCTACTCATTAGGTCCAAATCAAACATTTAAAATCACTTAAAATTTCCTAAATAATTATTAATTTTGCTAATCAAACATAAATCAATATGGGGTGTAAAAATTTTATTTTTGGTTGGGGTCGAACCCTGGTTTTGGGCTGCCTACTTATCCGGTTAGTCGGAATCAGACCCTCATAGTAGTTCGGGGTCCGTGACTGTTTTTATACTCGTTTCGGAGTGTGGTCACTTCCAACTCGTGTTTGAGTTGGGGAGGGGAAGTGGAATTGAGATTTATGAATCTCATTCCAAGTGATAGTTGCGTAGCTAGGTGCTTGTGGGGGAGCTCTAGGGGGCGTTCACTTATTAAGGTAGATTTCTTTTAGATTTTTTTTTGAATGTTTTTGTTATTTTGTATTTTTTGATTTTTTTTTGTATTTTTTAATTTTGGCAAGTTCTAACTAGTCAAGAACTAAACTAAATGCCCAAGGTAGGCAAAAAGGAAAATAAAGCCTAACTGACTTAATTAACTTAAAGGCAAAGAGCAGGGCGGATCGAGCGGCCTTAAACCAAAAAAGGCTATGGTTTAAATACGGACCCTGCTCTAGGTCCCAAGGGAGGATAGACCAGTACCTTTAATTTATTTTAATCTTTTTATATTTTTTTTTGTTGTTTCTTCTTTTTTTTGTAAGACTAACTAACGGGGTGGGCCAATTATATAAAAAAAGAAAAAAACTACGCCCAATGTAGGCAAAATAGGAAGATAAAATTGCGGCCTAATCCTATTGCACAAACATGGATAATACATATACACAATATGAACTACAACAGGGATGGGGCTCAAAAGATCAAAAGAAAGCTAATGGGCCAAGGCCCATTGACCACTAATGATCAATTGGCTTTGGTCCACTATCATTCTAAAGCCTCAAGAGGTAAGCCCAAAAATTCTAAAAAAATAATTCTAGGCTTCCCACTCAATAACTATGGCCCGATCCATAGGCCCAAGAGATCAAATCTCTAAATTGAACTCTAACATGCAAGAAAAAAGAAACAACAAAAACAAACACTAAATGAATAAATAAATAAATAGGGAAGGTGCGTACCTGCGTGCGGTTGTTGTGAAGAGGGAAAATCAATCTCGGCTGCTACTCCGTTGATCAAAATATAGAATAGAGAATCCAACAAAGGGTTTACAAATTAAAAACAATAAAAAAAAGAAAATCAGATTGCTGGTGTAGCCATGGGCTGGCTGGAACAGGCAATTTGCTGCTGCTCTTTTGAAAAGAGATGGGAAACCGGTCGGGTCAGAGGCGATGCCGCCGGAGAAAACGACCGGAGGAAAATTCCGACAACCTGGAACGATAACAGAGGAGAAAAAAATAAAAATAAAATAAAATACACAAATATGAAATAAAACACTACAAAAATATGAGATTACAGACGTCTGGATCTGCTGATCCAGATCTGAAGACTTGATCTAGAGATCGGATTCGAACAAGCAGGAAGAGTAAGGAAAAAAAACGATTACCTAAGAAGTGAGGACTGAACGGAGATGAGTGAGAGGTTGAAGGTGAAGAAGCTCGCTGGAGATGATGATTTCGCCGGAGAAAATGATTGGAGGAGACGATCGGAGAAGACGACCGGTCTGATTTCTGTGAATTTGCAACAAAACGAATTGAAAAAGGAAGAAGAAAAAATAAATAAAAATAAAATAAAACAGTGAATAAATATACAAGAGAAAGTCGGTTTAGATCTAGATCTAGATCTAGATCTAAAACTAGAAAGGGTGCAGACCTGATGCTTGCTGGCGCCGGTAATGGAGTTCAGCAAGTGAGATGACCGGAGTCGAGAGGAGAGAGAGGATCGCAGCCAAATAAAACGGGCCAGAGATCTGAGATCAAAACTTGATATATGGATGAGTTGGGACTCACCGAAGAAATTCTGGAAAATCACCGGTGGAGGAAGATCGATGGACTGGTAATGGCTTGGATCTGTAGCCGAGATGGTCGGTAAAGACAAGGCTACCGGAGGCGTTGCTACAGGGGACTGTTGGCCGAAAACAGTCGGAGAAGATGACTGGAGGTGGTGGATCTCCTAAATTCTGAAAACTGGGAGGAGCAGGGAGCTGGTCGGTTGGGCTGTATGATGATGGTGGAGCTACTGTCGCCGACGATAATGGAAGAGTCCCTGGTTTTCTACTGTTTTCACAACAGAAGAAGGGGAAAGAGGGAATAGGGAAATCGGGAGAGAGAGGAGATGGGGGCAAACCGAATGGGATTGGGTTTTGAAAACCCTATCTCATTCCTTATATAGGCAATAGTGATGGGCTGGTTTGGTTTTCATAGGCTTGGGCCCTTAAGGTTTAAAGAGCAGGCTTCTAGTTTGGATTTACACTCTTGAGAGTCTTGAACAATGGGTAAAGGGGATGATCTCTCTCTCTCTTTCTCTCGAACTCAAATCCTTGACACTAGTAAATAAGATAAAGAATTAAAATTAAAATTAATTTAAAATAATAAAATAAAAATAGGATTAAAGGGTGTAAAAATGGGGTGTTCACAGTGATCACCTTATGAGTAGAGGTTGGAAGTTGGGCAATGGCTGTTTTATGTGCCTCGAGTCGGAGGAGTCAGTTGCCATCTCCTGACCACTGTCCTTTTGCCGCTAAGATCTAGAGCTATTTCCTGTCCAGCATGGGAATCAGTTGGGCCTTCTCTTGCTCATTCAAACACTTCTTATCTTGTTGGCTCTCAGTGCACTTGGAGGGTAGGGGGAGGGTAAACTTGGGGGCTTTGCTTTCGGCATTGGTTGTTTGGTCAATTTGGAAGGAAAGGAATTTCAGAATGTTTGAGGGAGTTTCCTCTTACCACTCTAGAGTTTGCTTCAAGATTGGTCAGCTTCTGTTATATTGGTGTTCTATCTGAGAGGGTTTCAATACTGCGGGTTTATACCCTATAATTGTAACTGTCTGATTGCTGTTGTAGTTTCCTTTTGTGCTCTTCTCTAGGCTCACTTCCTTGTGATCCCTTTTATTTTCATGTTTATCTCTCTTCTTCAATATATCTCCTTTCTTTACTGATCAATTAAAAAAAAAAGGGGAAGGTAACAGCTTAAATTGACACTTCGGCTAATTTTAGAGTTGGTAATTAATTTGAGCAGGCTAGTTTGTTATTGAGCGAAACAGATCAATAGGGAAGCTGGGACATCTATAACTGCTTAGCTTAATAATTTCATTTACTACTGCTTAGCTTAATAATTTCATTTACTGTTTTTGTCCTATAATCACCTGCTGCAAATGTTCTAATTGTTGCTTCTGTTTAATATTCCAGGTGAAGGATATTCACCATGCAGATGCATGCAAAATAACTCCAGCAAAGTTTTCTGGTTCTAAAGAAATTATACCACTTCATCTTCGTAGACCGGTAAGTTCCCTTTTCATTTTGAATTCTGGAAATGGTTTCATATTTTTAGTAATTATTGCAAGACTTTTGGAGTTTGCCTCACTTTGGTGGATACTGAAGGTTTGCACTTTGATAAAATATTGGTAGGATTTGGGTTGCGTATCTGCATTTCCATTTCATTTAGTTTATGGTCTAAATTCTAAAGCATAAACATATCTCTAATAGTCTATATAAAGAAATACAGATTATAGACAGTAAATCCGTAGAAACAATAAGGATATTCTAATCAATCTTGTTTTATTAATCCTTTTTTTTGAAAAAAATTAAAATATATATGTTAAAGTAACCATTTGAAACAAAAAAATGTAATGGGTAATCAATAAATATCTCTTTTATTTATGTACTGGTTCATTACCAGAGTCATTTAGTTACCAAAACTATCAACATTTTCTAACAGAAATATTTAATGGTTGACCCTTTACATATCTCTGTTGTATTTTTGGAACTTGTAGTCTGTTGTTATTTTGCATGAAAAAAATGAAATTTTTGGCCAATATGTTTATCAGACTTTTGATGTGTCTCATATAATTAACCCAGGCCTAAACCATAACTATTAAGCTTAATAACAATAAATGTTAACCCTGTTTTCACAAACTAAATCCAACATTTGAGTGTTAAAATCTAGTGTTACATGAATTGATGCTTCAACTATCCTAAATCTAGGGACAAACAGCTTATGAAACAATAATTTCGAAGAAAAAGCAAACTTGGGTTTAATTTGGGGTTGAATGTCATTGATTTCTCTTGAATCAACTGGTTTTGATCAATTTGTTGCTGCTGAATTTAAATGGAAAATCAATCAGTCAACAAAAATTTGGGGAAGGTGATTTTTAAAGGGTTTTTACCAACTTCCGACTGAATTTGTTCTTCTACCTAAATTTTGACTGCTTGCGTTGTGCCTAAATGTTGCAACTTTTATAAAGTAAAATTTCAATTTATTAATATGTTGGAAGGAACTCCATGCCAAGGAAGGAGGTTGACGTCGTTAGGGAAACTAGTTTTGATATTACCTTTCTCCATTATCCATGCCTGTTGCTAATTCAAAAACCTTCAACACTTTGTTCTTTTAGCGAAAATAGTGAAAATTCATGTTATCATCTCCCCACTACTCACACCCACTCACCAAGTTGGATCTTGGGAACTGGGAAAAATTCGAGAGAGTGGGAAGTGAACTAGTCTGGTGTCCCAGATTGAGGAGAGACCTAAATGATTGAGAAGAGGATTTGCAACGCCTTCTTAATCGATTGAGTTCCTTGTCCCCAAATTCCCAGCATAGAGATAGAGATTGTAGGATCTGGAATAGAAACAATAATGGTCAGTTTTCATTGAGATCATTTTTACTGTCCTTTGCACTATTACTTATAGTCCTACACAATCATTTCCTCAGAAGACTGTGTGGTGCTCATGCATACCATCAAAGGTATCCTTCTTCCTCTGGTCTGCAACTTTGAATAAGATTCTTACTACTGATTAGTCAAAGAGTAGAGGGTGGAACATGATGAATTGTTGTTATATGTGCCTACTCGAGGAGGAGACTGTAGATCAATTACTCTTGCACTGTCCGGATGTCTTTGGGGTTTGGCCTTCCTTCTTGCCTCGGTTAGGTGTGGAGTGGGTCTTCCCACTTACCTTCCTGAGTTTCTTAGCGGGATGACATTGGTGGGCACAAAGGAGGCAAACTGGACTATTTGACCTGGAGCTATCTCTTTGACAATTTGAAAAGAGAGGAATAGTCGTATCTTCAACAGTTCCTTCTTTTCCAATGGCCGTATTCTAGATCGGACTTGGCGGGTGATTGTGGAATGGTGTATCATTTTAGTCAGCTGGGACTGGGAGGAGCTGTGGGGGATATTTTTTTTAGAGGAGTTCAATCTTTCTGTATACTTATTTCTTGTATTTCCATGCTAGTGTTTATTTCAGTTTACCTCTTTGTAAACTGTGTTTCATCTTCGATCTATTCATATATTTGATTTTAGATAAATTTGGAAAATATAGGGAAATTATTGAGGAAAGTAATAGAAAAGGCTAATTAATTAGATACTAATTATAATTCTGAATAATTATATTGTATATATTAGATAAATTTGCAAAATTTGCTACCACGATTTATTCGTTACTTTTTGAAAAAAGTGCAGTATGTTCATGCTGACATGTTCTTTCTTGGGGCTTGTTAGTTTAGTGCAGGAACGGAATTAAACCTGCTATTGGTCTCTCTACTCTCTCTCTCTTCTATTTTTTCTATAAAAATACATTTTAAAATTTTGGATTACTCTGCTATGTAACCAGTGTAAGGATCACATGGATTATCAGGAGCTGTATTACATAATTATTATCATGCCTCCTGGTGCTCATAGTGATATTGCCCAAGTCCTTGACTCCTTGTAGAACTGAAACTATGCCATTTTAGTAAATATCATTTTTTCCCTGTTTCTTCACATTTTCCATCTTCATGATTTTCTCGTCAATTTAAATTTACATGCCAATTTATGCTATTCTCAGAGCATTGAGCATTCAAATGCGGGGTGAGGTATCATCATTTTTGTCATATTATTTGTGTCCTGATGTGATAGCTCTGGTGTGTTACTTTATGAAATTTATGCAACTTTGAATTGTAGTTTTTTTTTTTTAATCTGCTTTATAAATTGAACTCCTTCCACAGCTAGCAGGATCTTCGTCTCCGGGGGATGCGGAAGAAATTTATTTTGATTTCAGAAAGCAACGTTTTATCTTTTCGAAGGAGAAGGAAACCTTCTGCAAGCTCCCTTACCCCTCCAAAGAAACACTTGGATACTATTTCAAAGTTACAGGCCATGGGTCAGAAGCTAAAGTTGTGGCTGCCACTGAGAAGTGGGGACGGAATGTGTAAGTTATCCTTCTCAGGTTTGCTGTGTCTTGAATTAGTCAAGTACCCATAGTTGTTCGACCTGCAAGGTGCTTCATACTTACAGTGGTTAGTTTTTTCCTTTTTAGTGGGTAAGCTGGGGGTTAGACGGGAACCCTACCTGACCTTTCAAGTTAAACTAATTTCCATCTTAAATATATACAACCTTTTGCACCACGCTCAATGAACTTGGATAATATGCTAGAAAAACCCTCTTTGTCTTATGCTTGGCACAAGAATGGGAAGGTTGCAAAACATTGATTGAAGGCCACCTACTGATGGTCTATATAGACTCTACATGCTCTGCATTGTTTTTAAAATAAAATAGCCAAGAGCTAGTCTTTGATGTTGCAATCATCAAGTTTTTGGAACTTAATTGGCTATTTTTAAACTAGGTTAGTGGCTCGATTGTGTGAGTTACCTCTCTCCAAAAGTACCTGCACCTTAAGTCCTCTTTTGGAATCCCATCACTACCTCTTTGTAAGACTTTTTCAATTTCCCCCTCTCATAAACAATATATTTTGCTTACGAAAGAAAACAATTCCTCGTCCTTCATACACTCCTTGTCACCCCCAACCTCTACACCAATCATCAAAATTGTCTTCCTTCCATTTGTAAGGTTTTAAAAATCGGGTTTGCTGGGAATTTCGCATTCCAAGGAATGAGATATTTTTGCAGAAATTCTGTTAGAAAGTTCTGATGAGCTGTAATATTTTGCATTTTTTGGGAAGATTTGGGGAAAAGTTATGAAAACTGTGGAAATATTCATGGATGTTTCTGCAAGTGTTAAAAGAGGCATGATTACACACAACTCATAACATGCGCATAAGTAAGACAGGTCTGGGGAAAAAAACAGCTCAATGATGGGCATGTATGATAGCTAAAATTACACTTACACATTGTTTGGAGTATCCAATAGTCATTTAAGTAAATATACTCAATTAACATCTGGGAGTCTGATTATGAGGTCTTTAGTTCAAATGAATAATGATTTGTTAGGTAAATAGGTTTGGAAATTCGGGCAGGAGAGGGAGAGTATGGTGGGCTATCATAGTGGCAATATATGGGGAGGAATCTTGTTGGAACCCGTGGGAGGTTAAGAGATTCTATGGGGTAGGATTGTGGAAGGGTATTGTGGCAATCGCCAATCTAGTTGTGCCCAAGTTTAGTTTCAAGGTGGGTAGAGGATTAAAGGTTCGTTTTTGGAAAGATGTATGGTGCGTCTCCTAAAAATTAAAGAATGTCTTTGGTAACATTTTTCTCTGAGAAAAAAAAAACATTTTTCTCCTCGCCATAGACAAAGATGATCTAGTAGGGGACTACTTTGAATCTCGAGAGGGGAGGGCGGTGTGGTGTCCTAAGTTGAGGCGGTGCTTAAACAATTGAGGATTTAGGTAGGCTCTTATCACGTCTTGGGTCTTTCCTACTGCATCCTTAGGACATGGACTGTAGAATTTGGTCTAGAGGCAACAATGGTCGATTCTCAATGAGATCATTACTATTATCATTTGAGTTAGCACCTTATGCATTATTTCGTCATAGGTTTGTGTGAAATCCGGGTATCCCATCCAAAGTATCTTTCTTCCTTTGGAATGCGTCTTTAAATAGATTCCCACTTGCGACCACCTAAAGAATAGAGGGTGGAGGATTACTAATTGTAGTTTCTTGTGCCTTCAATCGGAAGAGACAGCGGATCACTTGCTCTTGCATTGTCTTATGATGGGTGTGATTTGGGGGTATTTTTTGTTCCGTGTAGGTGTGGATTGGGTCTTCCCTTCTTCCTTTGACAACTTCTTTTCCTGTTGGTCCTTGGTAAGTAAGGGTAGTGCGCACTGCGCAGATGATAATTTGGTCGATTTTGTCGCGACCCAAAATCCCTCCTAGGAGTTAGGAGACTTTTGGCTCATGATTTATCATATCAACCATCCTGAAGAGCATGTAAGGCACGCTAAAAGGTGAGCTTGAAAATTTCTTAAGAACATAACTGTATTCCAAGTGCATACAAGCGTAGCTAATCAAAGTGGACATCCCCACTTAGTTACATTATACATTTCTCTCCCTCTCATTTCCCAAAATAGTAATAACAGGGTCGCCTGTCAAGACCCCGAGCAAGATCATCTTCGAAGTACTCTCTTCCTCTAACCATGGTTCCAGTCTGCATCGTCAAGTAGTGTACCTACCGAAATAACAGTTCAGCTGAGTATTGAATACTTAGCGTATACAAACTACTAGCTAACCATGCTATAACATCACTAATAACATGCTCGCATATACTTATAATAAAGCAGTTCAACATGGAATCAAACGGAGTAAAACATACTTTAAATCAGAGAGTGGAAACCATAATTCTTTTAAAACTAACATGTTCCTATTTTTTTTAAAATCGTACTTCAATTGATACATTTCAAACCTTATTTCAATATCATTTGCATATACCTTTCAAGTCACATATTTCACACATGCATCTTATCTTTACCAATATCATATTTCACATGCATTTCTTTACAAGTATTGTATCCATTACATGTTCATTTACTCTTTACAAATACCATACTTCACACACTTTACTCTTTACAATATCATGTTCATCACATACATTTCTATTTACCATTTTCTACATTCAATACACATGCATATCTCTTTACTAATACCACATTTAACACATGTATTACTAGTACCCGGACTATGATTGAACGGAACATACTATACATGAACATTCACATACTTTACACATGCATATTCTTTTATTTCATTTACCTAGTGCCCGGAACACACTAGCTTTATTTCATTACGTCTTACATTTGTTAACTAATGCCCGGACTATGATGGAACGGAACACATCAGCCTCTTATCTTTACTTGACTAGTGCTCGAACTATGGTGGAATGGAACACACTAGCTATTTCACTTGTGCTCGGATTATGGTGGAACAGAACACACTAGCTATTTCACTTGTGACTAGTGCCCGAACTATGGTGGAACGGAACACACTAGCGTCTTTCTTACTTGACTAGTGTTTGGACTATGGTGGAACGGAACACACTAGCATTTCTCTTTTACTTTACTAGTGCCCGGACTATGGTGGAACATACTAGTTCTTTCACTTGCTTAACTAATGCCCGGACTATGGTGGAACAGAACACACTAGCATTTTTCTTTTACTTTACTAATGCCCGGACTATGGTGGAATAGAATACACTAGCTCTTTCACTTGCTTAACTAATGTCCAGACTATGATGGAACGGAACACATTAGCTTTTTATCTTTTACTTGACTAGTGCCCGGACTATGGTGGAACGGGACACACTAGCCTCATCACATATACTTAATTAGTGCCCGGACTATGATGGAACGGATCACACTAGCCTCCTTGCACATAAAACATCACACATCAGCACATACTTCTACACTTTTAACAAATCCCTTCTTTTGAACCAAAACTTTCCTTTGAACACAATTACTTGAAAACCCTTCTTTGAATAAAACCGCACTTTGAGCAAATACTTTGAAAACCCTTCTTTGAGTCCAACTCTTCTTAAATCAAAACAATACTTTGAAAACCCATCTTTGAACCAAAGCCATACTTTGTACAAATACTTCTTTGAGTGGAAATCACACGTTAAGCAAAGCAATTGATCAGAAATCATACTTTAAATGGAAACCCTGCTTTAAATGAAATCATATTTTGAATGGAAATCCTTGTTTAAAACAAAATATTTCTTTCAAAACTTGTATTCGATGAACACTGATCATATAGGCGTGAGTGATCATGCAGATCCTTTGTGTGCAATTAGGGAAAGCGAGGATATCATTTAAACACTTAGTTCATAACATACTTTACAAAAACAGGGTCATAGGCCATTGGATTCATCAAAAACCATTCATAAATCCTATTATCTAATAAGAATTCATAACATAGCCAACTAGTAGAGTGTATCTACCTTGACAAGATCGGATCCTTACGATCTAGGTGCTTTGGAAACACCTCAGTAGCGAGATCTGGACTTCGAAAGCAAGAAGGAACTCCTTCTCAGTCGAGAAACACCAACACAAGCCTTAGCCAAACCCTCTTCTCTCTCTCTCTCTCTCTCTCTCTCTCTTTCTCTCTTTCAAAATCCCTCTTCAAATCTCTCCTTAGGGTTTGAGTAACTCAAACCCACAAATTTGGGTTCTATTTATAGGCCAAGGGTTGCCAAAACCCTTAAAAGCCCTTAGAAAATATCTCCCATAGGTCAGTTTGGGCGTTTCTGGGTAGAATTCGTCGACGAGTTTGGGTTCCCCGATGGAATTCGTCGACGAGTTTGGCTTTTGGACTTTCTGTCCAAAAACGCCAGAAGAACTCGTCGACGAGTTGGTGCTCTGTTTTTCCTATTTTGCTGTTTTTTTTTCCTATTTTTCCACTTAGATGCTTTTCTCTTTATTCCTTAACACTTTTGAACATACCATAGGGTCTTTAGACCTTTTAACCACACAACCTAACAAGGATGGTGAGACCAAACTCACATTATCATCTCATAAATCAAAACCAAAGGCTTTATGCCCCCTTTTTTTTACAAAACTTATGCCAATGGCACTATTCACAGCATTATTCACTAGAATAGTCAAATACAGTTCCAAGGTTCTACAGATGTACCCCGGGGCCATCTTGTGGTCAATATGGAAAGAACGAAATATGAGTGTTCGGTATCTCTTGTCCCAAGTTTCAGTGACTTTTTTTATCTGGTTGGTCTATAAAGGTGTCGAGCATTCTATGTGGGTTTTGTGGAGTTTGGTCCCGGGATCCATTTGTTGGTGTATCTAGGAGGAGAGGAAAACGAGAGTTGAAAACTCATCCTTTTCTGAGGAAGCTATTTGGTCTCATATAGGCTATAGCAAAGCTTTTACTTTCTTGGGTTTCGATCATGGATGAGCTTGCTGATTAGGACTGGGTATCTCTTTTTGCTTATGAGTAGGTTTTGCGTTTCTTGTAGGGAATGGGTAGGGAAGAGATGATCTCTTCTCTTATTTCTCTTTTCTCTTGCCGAGTTCACAAGCCCGTGGAATCATTCTTGTACATTTTTATCTCTTAACGCATGATCTTATTTACTGACAAAAAGTTAAAACTGTTTTGGAGGGAAAAGAATTCTCAACATAGATTTTATCATTCTTAAAATTGCATTAGTTAGATTAACAATTCACTATAAAAAGTGGAAACACATAAATGATATGTGCGTATATAGTAATGATTCTACGAGATCTAATAGTTTCGTTTTATGCTCAAGTTATTTTTCAATTTATTACTATGATTTAATGTAATGCTTTTATTTTAGTAAAATACATGGTTACTAGTACTTATCAGACACGAAAGAAATCAAATCGTTAACTACTACAAATCGTGTAAGAGTGCATAAATATTTTTTTTCTAATGAGTTTCTGGATAGGATCTGGTTTCTATATTCTTTTCATTTTAAATTCCCTAATTATAAATTTGTCGAGGTTTGGATTATTAATGCACTCAAAACTGATTCTTTAAGAGAAATGGAGGTTTAGGAGAGTTTTTGCAGAATCTTCATAAAAAGTGAGGTTTACATAATATATCAACCTAAACCTAAAATAAAGATACTCGACAACTAATATAGTAATATTTCATCAATACCTCGCAATATTTTTGTAAAATTGAGACAAGTTGCCAATTTTTATTTTAATTGTGAAAATTTGTAAGTTTTATATTTGCCTCGAATGTTTTTTTTCTTAAGGTTTTAAAATTTGAATTTGGGGGAGCTTTCGTAGGTAAGGGAAAATGTAATTTCGATCGAATTATTAAAGTTTGCACCTAAGTTTTGTCCTAAGAAGTAATAAATACTATTTTATTAATATTTTGGATTAATAAAGTAAAATTAACTCACAAATCAGATTTTTATAATTTTATTATTTAATGTTTCTATATTAAATATTAACTTTCAAATGATTAGTATTAATTTGCAAGTAATTATCCATAATACAAAACCAATCCAATGAAAAAATTGTCTATATATTTCAGAAATATAATATTTCGGCAAATGGATAGCTTGGCCATACATACATAACATACTAAAATTACACCTAATATGGACCACTAATCATCACATTAGTGGTCCATATTAGGTGTAATTAAAGAACTAAAAAGTTACCTTTTAAAAATTATTCCCCAAAAAAATATTCTCCTCGGAGTTCTCACATCAATCTTCACCTCATTTGGGTTAATTTTCACCGAAGATACTCAAATCAAATGAAAGGTGGCGAATGAAAAAAACCATGAGAAAACCAAAAAAATTGAAGTTCTTTGGATAATTGTTGAAGTTTTGACTGTTCATCAAAATTTCTTTATATTTATAACTATTAAGTTCAAGTCTATTTCTTGCGTTATTTTGCGAATTATATGATAATTCAAAAAGTGTTGTGAATTATGATGAATTATTGTAAAAACTAAAAAGTTAATATCCTTAGTCGATACTTCGCTAACTTGCAAATTGGCAATTTGGCTGAATTATTGATAATTCACATGAATTTTCAAACATTATCAAGCCCATTTATAGCCTCAGTTTTTGTTCTATGTGGACTCCTTATGGCAGAGTATTTCGCCTCTCTCTCTCTCTATTTCTAATGTGTCGGGTGAAAGACTTTCGTCTTTGGCCCCCCCTTGTACTAGCAGTCTCAGTAGAAGTATAGACTAGCAGTCTCAGTAGAAGTATAGACACCACTTATAGCAGAGGACTCTCTCTCGCTCTCTCACTCTATCATGGAACCTTTATTTTCCAAACCCTTTGATGGAAGAGGCAAGATGGGTTATGTCAATGGAGAGATAGTTGTTCCAGAGCGTACCTCTGCAAATAACAAGAAGTGAAGTTCAGAGAACTCTGTGGTGATGTCTTGGCTTCTTCATTCCGTGGACCCAGAGATTAGTAATAGTCTTTTTTTCTTAAAGACTTCCAAGGATATTTGGGATACCTTAGAGCAATCTTATTCTCAAGCAGGGAACTCGGCTCGCATCTATCAGTTACATCAGAGCATATGTCAATTGAGACAGAGAGAGAAGACTCTTGCAGCATATTTCTCTCAGTTGAGAAGACTGTGGGAAGAATGAGATTACTATCAGGATCTTCAGTTTTCCAACTCTGACGATCTAATGAAAGTGAAGAATATAATTGAAAGGAACCTCACTTTTGAATTCCTAGTTGGGTTAAATCTTGAATATGAGCAATCGAGGGTTCAAGTGTTAGGTAGAGAGACCCTCCCTTCACTCACACATGTGTACTCCTATCTCCTAGTGAAGAGAGCAGGAGAAGTGCTATGGTACCTCTCTACCCTCGAGAGGTTTGCCCTAGCTACTATGCCCATCCATATCCTTGGATTATCCTGTGACGAAGTTGAAGTCTTTCAGCATTTTCAGTCTCGACTAGAGCTTTCTTATGTTACATCATCCTTTGCTTACTCAGGTACCTCAACTTTTGCTCATAATGTCACCCTCTCTATTCCCAGCCCCTCTTGGATGATTGATTCAGGAGCTACTGATCACATGACGGGTATGTTCTCATTTTTTTCCACTTACCATATTTGTTCTGGAAAAGATAGAGTTAGGGTAGCTGATGGAACTCATTCCTCTATCTCGGGGAAGGGCAATGTTGTTGCTACCCCTTCTATGCCTCTTACTTTTGTTTTACATGTCTCTAACTTTGGAACTAATCTTCTGTCTGTCAGTAACATTACAAAATCCCTGAATTGTAGTGTTACATTTTTTCCCACTCATTGTCTTTTCAAGGATCTGGAGACGAAGAAGACCAATGGTAGTGGACATGAGGAAAGAGGTCTATATATGTTGGATACTTCGTCGCAATTGTCTAGTCACTCTTGTTTTGGAAGTAGCTCACATGCTACTACTGATATGATGCAGTGACATCAACAAATGAGTCACCCCCCTTTTTTGTTGTTAAAGAAACTGCTTCCACAATTTTGTGCCTTCTTCAGACCTTGAATTGCATTGTGAACCTTGTGTACTTGCAAAGAATTGTAGATCTTCATATTCTTTTCAATGAAATAGAAGCAGTTCTCCTTTTGATATTATCCATTCTGATGTTTGGGGGCCTTCCCCCACTGTCTCTTTGTTTGGCTACAACTATTTTATTACATTTTTTAATGATCATTCTCGTGTCACTTGGGTGTACCTTCTTAAGGCTAAAAGTGAAGTCTATTATGTTTTTAAGACCTTTTACGATATGGTTAGCACCCAGTTTGGCACTCCCATTAAAGTCCTTAGGTCTGACAATGGGGGGGAGTACATGTTTAGTGACTTCCTTATTTATATGTCTACATGGGATTGAACACCAAACTTTTTGTGTTCAAACCCCTAAACAAAATGGGGTAGCCGAGAGAAAGAACCATCACTTGTTGGAAATCACTCGGTCTCTTTGTTTACCATGCATGTCCCTTAATTCTTTTGGTTTGAAGCTTTGCTCACTGCTACTTTCTTGATGATCGTATTCCCTCTCGACTTTTAGGATACAAAACCCCTCTTGACCTCCTCCCATCCCACACTTCTACCTTTATTATCCCCCCAAAGTCTTTGGGTGATTGTTATGTCCATGCTCATCGCTTTGATAAGTCCAAACTTGATCCTAAGGCACTCAAGTGCATCTTTCTTGGCTATTCCCCCACACAGAAAGGATACAAGTGTTATCATCCCTTGTCCTGGAAGCACTTTGTATCTCTTGATGTCACCTTTTCTGAAACCACTCCTTTTTATTCAGTCCCAAAGCCACCTCTTCAGGGGAGAATCTTGATGAAGAGTTGTCTTCCTCTGTGCCTCTTCCCATTCATGGTTCCATGTGTGATAGTGGGGGTGACCGAGCTAATGTCCAAGCAAGTAATGATGCCAACAATGATGTTGACTTGCTGGTATATTTGAGACGATGACGAAAAGACCTTCAAAATCCCTGCCAAGAAGTCTCCTCAGATCCTCCTACTCTAGGTAATATTGAGCTTCCACCTATTTTCCTTGTGGTTGATGATACTCTCCTTCCTATTGCTCTCTAGAAAGGAACTCACGCACTCAACATCCTATCTCTCATTTTATCACATATAATTCTGTTTCTCCTTCCTATCGTGCCTTTGTCTCGTCCTTGTCCTCTGTTTCTATTCCTTGCAGTGTTCATAAAGCCTTATCTGATCCCAAGAGGAAGAAAGCAATGCATGAAGAGATGCAGGCTCTGGAAAAGAATGCCACATGGGATCTAGTTGACCTCTCTAGAGGAAAAGAGTCTGTGGGATGCAAGTGGGTATTTACTGTGAAGCATCAGTCGGATGGATCAATTGAGAGATACAAGGCCAAACTTGTGGCAAAGGGCTACACCCAGACTTATGGTGTTGACTACCAGGTGACGTTTGCTCCAGTTGCAAAAATGAACTCCATTAGGGTCCTTATCTCTCTTGTAGTCAATCAAGGGTGGACCATGCAACAACTTGATGTGAAAAATGCATTTCTTCACGGTGATCTAGAACAAGAAGTGTATATGAGGATCCCACCTGGAGTTGAGTTTCCCTCAGCTAAAGGGAAGATTTGTGGGTTGAAGAAAGCTCTATATGGACTAAAGCAGTCTCCAAGAGCATGGTTTGATAGGTTCAAAAGGGCTATGATTGAATATAGGTACATGCAAAGTCAGGCCGATCACACCTTATTCATCAAGCACAGTCAAGGAATAGTCTCCATTCTAATTGTTTATATTGATGATATTGTTTTGACGGGAAATGATCAAGAAGAGATTTAGGGACTGAAATTACACCTTACAAAGGAGTTGAGATTAAGACTTACGGAACTTAAAATACTTTCTGGGGATTGAAGTTGCTAGATCCAAGAAGAGTATCTTCTTGTCTCAGAGGAAATATGTCCTAGATTTGTTGAAAGAAATTGGAATGATGGGGTGCAAACCCAGTGCTACTCCTATTGAGCTAAACCATAGGTTGGGAGACAATAGTGAGGACTCCTTAGTCGATACAGGGAGATATTCAGAGATTGGTTGGTTGATTAATCTATCTCTCTCTCACCCGTCCTGACATAGCCTATGCTGTTAGCGTGGTCAGTTAGTACATGCGTGCTCCTAAGTCTTCTCACTTGGAAGCGGTTCACAGAATCCTCAAATACTTGAAGTCTTCTCCCGGGAAGGGTCTCCTTTTTGCCTGCCATCGTCACATGAGGATAGAGGCATACACAAATGCTGATTAGGCAGGGTTGGTGTCTGATAGAAGATCTACTTTGGGATATTGCACCTTTGTGGGTGACAACCTTGTCTCCCTAGAGGAGTAAGAAACAAGCTGTTGTTGCCAGGTCCAGTGCAGAGGCAGAATTCAGGGCCATGGCTCATTGTGTGTGTGAACTTGTATGGTTGGAAATGATGTTGAGGGAGCTTGACCTTTCCTCATAGAGGCCTATAAGACTATACTGTGATAACAAGGCAGCCATTAGCATTTCACACAACCCTTTGCAATATGACCGAACCAAGCATTTTGAGGTTGACAGACACCTTATTAAGGAAAAACTCAATTCGGGAATCATTTGTACTCTTGTGAAGACTGGAGACCAACTAGCTAACATCTTAACTAAAGGAGTAGGGACTAGGGAGTCCTCAGTTTCACACCATCATAGGCAAGCTAGACATTTTCGCACCAGCTTGAGGGGGAGTGTTGAGAATGTTATATTGTGTGAGTTTTATGTAAGGGCATTTATGTCCATTCATCTTTATGTCTATGTTTTCCCTTTGATAGTAAGGGTATATTTGTAACTTGGACTTCTTATAAATACAAATTAGAAGACACTTACAAGGTAAGTACTCACTCTCTTCTTGCATTCTTCTCCTTTCTCATCTTTCCTTCTCCTTCTTTCTTCTCCATCCAAACCCTAGAGCCAAACCTCATTTCCATCTCAAAGGACTTTCCCTTTCACACACGAATACTTGTTAAAGAAAACAAATAATTGGAAACTAAACAGGAAGTAAAGGTGGGGCAGCTAATTTTTGAGTGTTGTGTCGGTGGAGGTATTGATTATACAAAAAAGGTATGGAAATGAAACTACAAAGTAACATAGGAAAAAGAATAGGGGTATTCTTTGTTTTTTGAATCCTTTTCATCTAAATTCTTTTCTAAGTTTAATGATTGTTTGCTTTAGGGTTTTATTTTCTCTGTTTACCCCTCTCTTATTGCTATGGTACTGTCCATCATTTGAATTGGCCCAAGTGTTTCTACTCCCTCCCTCCCTCCCTCCCTCTCTCTCTCTCTCTCTCTCTCTCTTTCTCTCGTTTTCTTTAGGTTTTTTTTTCTTTTTTATTTAATTTTCTTTTCTCCCTGCCCCTTTTCTCTGCATTTGTCTTTTTAATTAAAGTTTTGGCCCAGAATTTGCAACGACTTACAATTCAGAATGTCTTTGCAGAGCTGTTGATGTTTTTGGGTCCTCTCTGGACTGTTGTTCTTGTTAGGGTTTTGATTTGGATAGACTTGGAATCCAAAATGGGTTAATTTGGGGAGAGACAATTTTGATAGTTTAATGTAAACCCTCCTCTCCATCACCATCACCCTTTCACTGTTTTCTTTGCTTTTGCCATCAGCATTGGGTTTTGGTTCAATCTGAGCTTGAATTCATTGAAGGTGCCTAGTTACATCTCTTGTTGGAACTATGATGATTGAACATAAGAGACGCTCTCTATTCTACAAGTAATTTCTGATTTTCAAGGGGCAAAACGGGAATGAATGTTGTTCGGAGATGGCAGTCAGGGAGCATCTCAAAGAGGACATAGGTACTAGTAAGTTTGAACTTGTGCAAAAAGTTTTGACCGCCTTAGTGGGTAGTATTTCTCGACAACCAGGTCAATGATTTGCTCCTTCCCATCCAAAAAATCAGTAAATTTCAATATTTTTCGCTTGCAAGGGATAAACTGAATACAAATATAATGTCCGGGGATTGTAAAATATACGAGCAGGGTTATTGGTACTTCTTTTGGGTTTTCGATTGGGAGTGGAAAGACTGTAAAACTGTTTTCTATATGTGGCTTCTTGAGTGGAATTCTTAGTCAGGAGCAAGATCTATTTCACAAGATGCACGTGGCAGGCATCTCCAGGTGCATGTCATGGTTCTGTTCTACGGCTATCTGTAACTTGTGCAGCCTTACCTCTCTTTGATCAGCATTTTCCATGTCCCTTTATTGTATCTATTTATGTGGTGTCTGTTCCCTATTGCTGATGAATTTCGACAGTTGAAATTTAAACCTATATGCTTCGTAACAATCACTTTTGGTTATCATTTTAGTTCCACAACACGTGTTTAGTATAACGCTTCATCTTTCCAAACATGGTATTACCTTAATTACTTCCATTTTTCTACTTAGTGTGATTTTTTCTTTGCTGTGCAGATTTGAATACCCGCAACCGACATTCCAGAAATTAATGAAGGAGCACTGCATGGAGCCATTTTTTGTGTTCCAGGTTTGTCATTGTATGAACCCTTTGCTGTTTAGGTCAGCAAGGTGTTTTTTTTTTCCTGCTTAGCTAGTTTTTCCCCTACTCTATGTAATGTTGCTTTGGACTTTTATTTATTTATTTATTTTTTCTCTTTGCTAGTTTTTTCCCTACTCTTGTGTAATGATGCTTTGGACTTTCAGGTTTTCTGCGTGGGTCTCTGGTGTTTGGATGAATATTGGTATTACAGTTTGTTTACCCTGTTCATGCTATTTCTATTTGAGTCAACAATGGCGAAAAGTCGGTTGAAAACATTAACTGAGCTTAGACGTGTTAGAGTGGATGGTCAGACCTTAATGGTGCATCGCTGTGGGAAGTATGTCATCTTAATTCCAATTTATGCCACTTTGTTTTCAAATGAGTCTACATTATTTCTGTACTTAAAAAGTTTTTTTTATTATAGGTGGGTGAAGCTGTCTGGGACGGATCTTCTTCCGGGGGAAGTTGTCTCCATTGGGCGCTCTTCTGGTCAAAATGGAGAAGATAAGTCTGTGCCAGCAGACATGCTTATATTAGCTGGGAATGCAATTGTGAATGAAGCTATTCTCACAGGCGAGTCAACTCCTCAGTGGAAGGTGGTTCTCTATCTATAAACTCTGATCTATTCTGTGTTTTATTTGTCATTACCTTCTACTAGTTTTGGTATCAGGTTTTTTTAATGTCTTTTTGAGGACCTTTCCTTGACGACTCATCTGTGGGCTTTGTTATTATTTTGTAGTACGCTCCATCCGTTTGCATGTAAATGGTGTAAAACCATTTACAGTCAAGGTGCTGAATGTTGATATTGCGGCCTTGTGGGATATGTCGCACCTTACCAAAAAGATATATATCGTGGGATATATCATTTTGCAAGGAATATATCGCATGCCGAGGGAAAATTTATGAAAAATTTCAGTGAAACTTCAGGAAATGTTAAAATAGATGTTAATACACATCTGTGTCAGGAAAAAAAAAAAACAATGTACATAAGAGATGCAATGAGAATGAGGTGCAAAGATGCTTGACGATAATGTATAATTGACTAATATTGATATAACTTACATAAAATGTTTCATTCATCTATCAATCAGTCATAACAATAAAAAGACACAATGAGAGTTTCAAACATTACATCCATGATCCAACCCACCCTAAGAATTACAATTTGAGCCACATGGAGTTAAACTAAAATGAAAAATCACTCGGTGAACCCCAAATAAAATATTCGAGTTGAGAACTCACAAACCCAAGGGGGGATGGCTAGCTTTCCCTATAATTCTTTCTACAATTTTTAAGATTTAATAATTAAATTATTAACTAAGGAAAAATAATAATCAAGTGCGGAAAAGGAAAACAAGCAAACCACAACACAAGGTTTTTTACGTGGAAACCCTTCCGGGAAAAACCACGGGACCTAGTCCAGCAAAGAGATATCACTAAGACAAAGTCAACAAGAACTTACAAGACTCGAACTTGACTCCTTCGGACTCGACACTACGATCCTTCAATTCTTAGTCCTCCACGCCTCGAAAAGTCATCACGTACCCGCAAGTCCCGTGATCAACCACAGTCGCTCTTACTTCTCTTAGATCTCCACAACAACCACAATCCTTCTCGGATCGATATCCTTCTACGAAGGCTCCGGATCACAAACACCGGCCAAAGACACACACGTGTCGGGATGTTCAAATTAATTTTCTAACAATCTCTAGAGGGATCTTAAAACCATGAAGATCACACAATGCAAGAGCTAAGAATAGAAAAGTTATTCTTGCATTCTCTAGAGAGGTTGTGAGAGGAGGGATCAACTATAATCAATGAAGAATAAAAGAAACCCTAGGAGAGAGTTCTCCAGCCTCTACTCTCACAAACTAATAAGATCTCCACGAATTAGGTCAATAGAATTCGTATTTATAGATTCCAAAGAGATTGCATGTGAATAGAACTCTTATTTAGCAAGGATGGATCTATCCATGGTGTGGACGGATCTATCCATTGCTCACGGATCTATCCGTCATCACCAAGGATAGATCCTTCAAAGTCTATTCATGTAAGCACTGATCTATCCAAGTTAGCACCGATCTATCTATCACACCAAGGATAGATCTATCCATATGTTGATCGATCTATCCGTCATTACCAAGGATAGATCCTTCAAAACATAACTCTCTGGAAAAAATCCTAAAAATTGAAAATTTTGAGTTTCCTCAAATTTCCGATCCCTAAAGTAAGAAATTTGAATTTTGAACTTAGAAATCTAATAGAAATGCATCAAAGTGATGCATTTGCACTAGTTTGGGACTAATGACACACTAATTATGCAAAATTCTATTCGAATTTGAAGAAAATTCATACATTTTAGGGAAATGTCGCCAAAGGTAGTGCAAATGGAGTGCATTTCGACTCCAATTGACAAATGTAGGTAAATATGAGTACTAAAGTAGGTGATTTCTTTAGAAAATGAAATTTGTTTTTCAAATTCCTTCAAAATTTGATAAACCCTCATCTTTGGTTGATATTTCCCCCTTTATATTCCTAACTTATAAAAGATATTTCAGAAATATTGTGCAATATATTGGGGATATTTTGTAAACAAAAAACTACATGTGAGGTATATTTCACATCCATGCGATATGGAAAGTTATTTGAGATATATCGGACTTATTTCAAACCATGTTTATAATGTAAAAGATTTTATGGTAAAGGTCCTAAAGGAGGGATTCCCCTCTATTCTTACTGTTTGGGTGCAACCCAAAAACTACTTCTGATGTTTGGATCAAAGGAAAATTGGTCAGGATATAACCAGAGAAATAGATGAAAATGAGACGGAATACCTGAATTACACAATTAGCTTGGTGTGCAACATGATTTGGTTTCGATTGAGAAACCTACGTGTACAAAAGCTTCTGAAAACACTGTTTTTGAAAAGAAACCGTGGGATTGGAATCATCTGCCATCTTTTTTTCATATAGGACTTGAATGGGTAGTCATCGGCAGTATAATAATAAAGTACAACATATTCCTGTGGTTGGAAACTGTAGAGGGTTGTTTTGGTCAATCAAAATCTGATTAGAATGTGGTTTTCCCTGATTGCCCCTGAAGTTTGGGATTGTTCCCCAAATACCCAAGTTTTAAAAACCCTTCCCTAAAGAGCCTTATGAGCATTTTTCATAACTCAGCATTTATGAAAAGTCTTAAACACCCCTCCACTACCACCTACACTTTAATGAAGTGTTTTTTTTTCCTAGTTTTGAAATAAGAAGAGGAAAAGAGGGATTTACGGGCGTGCATGAGTTGGGAGAAGCTCTCCCACTCCCCTCATCTTCCCATCTCACGAGGCTCCTCACTCCTTTTAATGAGTGTTTTAGTACAAATTTAATAGGAGTGTTCTTGAAAAGATGAAAAATCCGCAAAATTTTATGTTTTAACAAAGTTTTTGTGCGTAGGTTCAATAACGGTTGATACACGTGGTCGATACACTTGCTTGATACCAATATAGATACACCAGGTATCGATACACATCGTCTTCAACCCTGGATCATAAGTATCGACCCAATTTGTTGAGTCTCGATAGCACACTGTAAACCATAAAAAATGAATGGAAAATACATAAAACTATCTAAGACCAACTGTTGTTAAGGGACGGAGGGGACACAAGTTTGTGGATAAAGTTGGTCCAAAATGAAAAAAGTTCGTAAACACCTTCGCATGTGTGTGGAGACATTAAGGAAGGGTTTTTTAAATTGGGTATTTTGGGAACAATCCCAAATTTTAAAGGTAATCAGGGAAAATCCCCAATTAGAATCCATCGAATTGAGATGTAAATATGGATTGGGCAGTGGCAGAAGATAATGAAAGAGGAAGGCAGGAAGGTGCAAATGCAATTGGGTCCAGATGGTGATCAAGAATGTGCTTAGCTTCAATTTCAAGGGAATCATGGAACGCCATTGGCTGTCTTCCCTCTATTTGTTTTTCATTTAGAAAGCAAATGAAGTGAAAACTGAGACCAACTGTGATGCCTCGAACCCTCGCCTTAGGGAATCGTGTTCCGAGACGTGCGCCCGGTCGTTCATACAAATGCAGCGGAAGACTTTGCCCGCGACAATTGCGGGAATTTCAAACTTTGCCCCCAATGAAGCAAATCATCGCTGGTCATCACAATAGCCATCGCCACAAAACAAATACCTGTATTAATTACATTTATGTTTGTTTACAAAATGTAGGCGCCACTAACGCGCCGGGTAGTCTCTATCCAAAATCCAAAAAAGGTCCAAGGTGCAGGATCCACACTTACTGCTCAGCAGCTCCTGTATCTGTTGACATAAAACGTCAGTGAGCTATGAAGCCTAATAAAAACCACAGTCCATCTATACTATTTTCCATGAATTAACATGCATCAATAACAACATAATAGTACAGATCCAGTGTTATGATACCGTATAATAATATATCCAAGTTATAATGTGACACACGCATGGTTGTTAAATCCTACGATTCGATTCAAATCCTACGATTCGATTCAAATCCTAAGCAAAACGATTCAAATCGGAGGTGAAAATCTTAATTGGGCAAATCCCATTTGATTTGCGATTCATATTACGATTTGCGATTCAAATCGTACGATTCATGCGATTCATACGATTCGAATACGAAACCCCTTTTACGGACCAAAACACGCGGTATTTTCATATACGAACAAACCAACGTCCGCGATGACAGATGATGATTCTTACGACCAATTGGCACGCGGTGACATTCTCCGTTTGTATTTCTATTGGGATCTCCAACAGATATTGGGTCCCACTTAATTTCTGAAAATCTAAAAATTTCCCATTTTTCTCAATTTTATCACACTTAATGGCCCCGCGGTCCCGCGAAATGATACCTGACAGAACCGATACGATAGCGGTGTGTCCCGGCAGTTAACCGACACTGTGTACGATTTTCGAGAAAAGATACTGAGATTTCCTCGGTGCACCTCAATCCCGAGCAAATCCCACTTTTTATTAATTTAACAATCACTCAAGTATTTAACCCTAGTTAAGGACCAATAAACGCATAATTTTATTATTTAAAATTCTGGGGCGTTACAATCTCCCCTCCTAAATATTTCATATTAATTTAACAATCACTCAAGTATGTAACCCTAGTTAAGGACCAACAAATGCATAATTTTATTATTTAAAATTCTGGGGCGTTACATCAACTGCTGTCCAATTGAAATTCTCTCTCAAGGAGAGGTAAGATAAAACAGATTTGGGGATAAACGTTACGGAGATATCTGCATTGAGGAGTTTGTTTTTTCATTTTTCTAGGGTTCCATTGTCAAAGATAAGACTCATGTCTGCATTGTTTGGTTTAAGCATGGAGAAATATGAATATGATCAAGGTTTAGGTGTTTACAAGATGGGCTGTTGGAAATGGAGTAAACTCCAAATCAGTTGGGAAAAACTCCCATTCACACTTACCATTGAATTACCATGAGTTGTAGGAACTAGGGAATGGAAAACTTGAGAGCAAGGTTGTTTAATTGTAATCGAATCAGAAAATTGTTTCTAGACAAATTCGATTCAAATCGGGATTCAAAGCGTAAATCGTAAGATTCAATCCATTTTTTTAAAAAAATACAAAAAAAATACTTTATAAATCATAAAAATTGAATCATCCATTATCCAAAAGATTTCATTCATATCTATTAATAAAAGAAAGTATAAATATTTCGTTGCATATACTACACAAAACGCGAATGAACTCCATAAAATGAAACATGATCCTCAGTACTATCAAAGATAAATCAACAACTTGTACAATTAAAAAGACTGATAAAATAAACTATCAAGTTTTTCAGAGTCCAATTCTCCAACTCCATCCTCTTTCTTCTTTTTCATTTTTTTTTTCTTATTTCATCGTACCTTTAGAAATTTGAAGAATAAAAAACATTAAAAATATATATTTTTAAGGATCAGTCTGTAACAAGAGTTTTGTGCTAGAATCGCATGAATAGTACGATTTGAATCGCAAATCGTAATATGAATTACAAATTGAATGAGATTTACCCAATTAAGATTTTTTTTTCTGTGATTTGAATCGTTTTGCATGGGAAAACGCAATATGAATCGCAATTCGCAAGGATTTTACAACCATGCTTAAGAGAGGAAGGGTCGCTAAGAGGGATTTAGAGCTCTATCGTTTTCCGCAAAAAAAAAGGCACCATTTTTTGTAAAAACTCATAGAACCAAATATTTTTAACATGCAGAAAAGGGAATTTCCAAAAAAATCATTTGATTTCCGCTCTTCTACGCAGAAACAAACAGAGCCTAATTGTCAATTGAACTGTAATTGCACTCATGAATTCCCTGTTGGACTGTGAACCAAGTCACACAGTTGTCTAATAAATATTTTGTGCTGCTCGAGTGGTTTGATTGCTCTATCTGGATGGTATGACCGATGACACCATGTATTGTGCTTAAGAACATTTCAAATTTCAATTTTCAATGCTCCTATAAATTTGTGAGGCTCCAATTCCATAGCCCTCATCACCTCTCTCCTCTCTCTCTCTCTCTCTCTCTATATATATATATATGTATGTATGTATGTATGTATGTATTTATATATTTTGTTAAAGATAAAAACATTTTTAATTCCTAAACCATTATCCTAGTTCTTTACCTCTTCCCCTACCCGACACAACTAGACCCCTATATCGCAACCAAGTCTATAATTTCTAATCTCCATTGCCTCCAAGGCTCCAATCTAATCGGCGAGCCTTTAATTATCGATTTCCCCCTATTTTAGCTTTCTAACAACCAAATCCATAAAACCTAGTATCCAAATCTAAAGTTCATGAGTAGAGTGGTCAACTGGTCATCTAAATAATAGAATGGAACAAACATGAGAAAAAAGGTGAGCTCTTTTGTTTGTAAGGGCCTTAGATATGTAACGGATGTTACGGTCTAGAATGCAATGGTTATCTTTTTTTTTTACTTTTTTGATTTTTTTTTTCTAATAGCCATTAAATTTAAATATATAAAGCATTGAAAACATGAATTATGCAAGTTAGATACTCATTAAAAAAAAAGGCTTATAGTATGAGGCTCAGACAATGATACAAGTAAGTGATTCACAAACAGCAACACATATATTAAAGTCTCATTCTCATAACTCATTCTTAATCATAGGGTCTTAGGCTCGTAGTATCTATCTCTTGCTAGGTTGTGAGGAAGAGAAACCTCATCTCAAACTGTCTTCTAGCAAAAGCTCTCCTAAGTTGGGCTTTTTTTTGTCACTCTTCAAAGTCTCCATGCTCCGTCTTAGAGCCATTTGGAAGTTTGATTATTTATCATTCTCCTCATATGAAGAGATGTAATACGCTACCTCATCAACAAGAGTATAAAAACATCGGGATTCTTCATCCATTGAAATATTCATGCTTTCCTTTAACAACTATGTGGAAGTGAGCCAAGGTTCTCAATATTGATATCGCATGTCATGTCGAGCCGTGGAAGAAAGATATATCGAGGATATTTCGCAAGATATATCGGTATCGCGGGAACAATATTGCACATGGAGGAAAAATAGAAGAAGTGAAAAACATAGAATTTTTCAATGAAACTTCAGGAAATGTTAAAATAGATGTTAATACACATCTGAGAATAGAAAAATTAAAAAAAACAACAATGTATATACAGATGCAATGAGAAGGGGGCCAAAGATATGCGCTGACGCTGATGACAATGTATGATGATATTTCTCTATATTGTAAAAAAAATTTAACTACATTTTATTCTCTTAGTCAATTGAAGGAGATATGTAAACTCATTTTATTCTTTTTATTTTTCAATGATTATCCATGTTAATTGTTTTAGAACCTTAAAAATTTATGAATGTACATTAAAGTTGATAAATAGTTGAAATTCAATTTAGTTTCTAAATCTATTGAAACCTGCAATTAATCTATTGAAACCTGCAATTAATGAGTTAAATGTGCAAGACCTCTGTTCAAGTTTTTTTTATTTTTGATGTAAACAACCAAGACTTTTATGTCTTTTGAGCTAAAAAAAATAGCACTATGATATACATATTTAATTAACGTGTCCCCTTTCAATATATTTAATTAACGTGTCCCTTTTCAACTCCCTTTAAATATGGTTAAGATTCATTAACATGCCCCTTTTAACTCCCTTTACATGTGGTTAATATTCACTACCCCTTAGGGTTAAAGCATCTAACCTTGGTTTTTAGAAAGAAAAAAAATTAGTGTCCACTTTTAGCTCCCTTTGACTATAATTAAGATTCACTGATCCTTAGGGTTAAAGCTTCTAACCTTTGTTTTTAGAAAAATAAAAATAAAAATAAACGTGTCCCTCCCTTTAACTGTGGTTAAGATTCACTAACCCTTAGGGTTAAAGCATCTAAATTTAGGTTTTTGAAAAATAAAATAAAAAATTAACGTGTTCCCTTTAACTATGGTTAAGATTCAATAACCCTTAAGGTTAAAGCATCTAATCTTGATTTTTAGAAAAAAATTAAGCATAAGGGTTAAAACTTATTAACCATAGTTCAAGAACAGTTAAGGGGACTTTGTGAGGTTATGAAATATTTTAAGGGCATAATAGTGATTTATTAAAATTACAAACGAAAGTCTTAACAGATATAAGGGGTTGAGGTTCATTGTTTAACTGTTGGAAAACAAAGAGTTAATTTGCAAAACTATTATAGGTAACAGTGTTATTGCAAACTAGGATAAACCTAGCAGCTGATATGTAAAACCCAACTTAAGACAAAATAAAACCTACCTTCTTCTAACATTCGATCAAAACTCAAAAGGAAAGAAAGGGGCAGGGACTCACCGACTCAGAAGAACAAAGACCTAGGGCTTCGGCGACGGCGGTCCTCCAGGCTCCGAGTATATATCCTCCCTAGTCCCTACTCCCTACTATTCCTCCACTCTACCTAATCTTTCTCAATTTTTTTTTTCTTTTTTCTTCTTCTTTTACTTCTCCTTCAGATTTCAGAGCTTGTTTACAAATTGCAACTTTTGATATCGCACGAAAAAAAAAAAACCTAACAGTGAAAAATTGACCGAAATTTCCGAAATATCATGCGATATTTCGGATATTTTGATCGATATATTCGAAAAATTGTAAAAATTAGAATTCTTGGTCTAGGTGTGTCGGTACCCTCCAAAATCGATACATATTGTCGAAATCAGTGTAGTCAAGGAGTCTAGGCGATGCCTAGGTGATTAGGCCTGGCTAGGCGATAAAAATAATTAAATTATATTTATATATATTAAATATATTTATATGTAATATTAATATATACACATTATATAAATAATAGATACATAATTAGTTTGAAGTTTTCTAACTTTTAAGGTAATTTTGAGTGTTGACTTTGGATGTTGCTTTTAAAGTTTAAATGCACCACCTATATCTAAGATAGTGTTTTTAGACTTTAAAAGAGGGTTTTAAAATAAGGTTTAAGAGTTTAAGTGATGGTTTTAAAATAGGGTTTAAATTGGGAAATGTTTAATAACGTTGCCGCATTCCACTGTAGAGGAATGTGCGGTCCTCATTGGTCCATGTCCCCCCATCAGTTGCGGTTAAGTTTCATTCACCCCTAGAGTTAAGCAATCTAACCTTAGTTTTTGAAAACAAAATATATTAACCCGAATTTTCTTAAGTTTAACCATAGTTAAAGGCCTATTAAAAGGGACAAGTGGACACAACATTTGACTACATAGTCAAATGCGTGGTGGGCTAATCACTACCCTATTTAAAATATGATTTAAAAGAGGTTTTTAAATGAATTTTTAAAATAGGATTTTAAAAGAGGGTTGAAAAGAGGGTTTTAAAATAGGTTTTTAGAAAAAAAATTGTATGGACCACCTAGGCGACCACCTAGATGCCTAGGCGTCGCATAGGCAACGCACAGTGAATTTCGCCCGCCTAATGGGGCGCCTAGGCGGTTGAGACCCAAAAACGCCTAGGCGTTGCCTAGGCAACGCCTTGACTACACTGGTCGAAATATACTCCTCATCAATCTCTTGGAAAATAGGCTTGTCTTCATCTGGGAAAATGGGCCCCATCCGCGATGCAGTTGGCGCTACACACTCTGAGTCAAACCGAGACACTTTATTCTCTTGTGCCTTCTCCCCTTCAACTCTTAGTAGGTGGTCATCATTAATTGAGACACCTCCTTGGGGATGTGTACACATTTCTTAACATCTCTTTACTTTAATGTGCTAGGTGCTGCTTAAATCTTGTGATGGCCCCTTGAATCATGGTTCAAAATGACGACAATATATTGTCGGTATCGGTGTGATATGTCGATATCGGTGGTGACCAATATACCTATCTCGGTGGTGACCACCGCCTCACCTAGCCAAGACCACTATTACCTACACTATTATCTAGGCGGGAAAAAATAAATTTTGGTCGCCTAGACATCACCTCGTCTAGAGAACCCCAAATTGTCTAGGAACTGCTTGGACTTTTTGATTGTATTGCCTAATAATTGTATTAAGATACACTTAAGTTTTGAATTGAAAAAAGTGGGAAAAAAGTTACTTTGAAACTTAAATCTACACTTGCTTAAGTATATCTAGATTATAAAGAAACACTTTCATAGTTTAGATCTAGCATTTTGTTTTGGTACTAAATTAACAGGTAAGTAATATATCTAATGTGTACTAATTATACTAGGTAAATAATAAAGCAAAAACGAATAAATTTTCAGAAAATATTTAAGAAAACAATTTTATAGTTTAGATCTAGCTCTTTTTATACTAAATTTATACTAAGTAATGCATTTAATGATTCTATTGTATACTAATTATATTATGCAGAAATTAAAGCAAAGACACCTAACAACTTTGTAAGTGTCTAAGAAAACACTTTGATAGTTTTGATCTTGCACTTTTTTTGATACTAAGTAATCTATTTAATATATCTAATATATGCTAATTATAATATAAAAAAAGAAAAAAGTGTGTAAAAAAAAAAAATCAAAATTTTCATGCAAAAATTAATATATATAGGTGAAAAGTCCATACAAGGAGAAAAAATGTAAACAACATCTACGGGTTTTACTTTCAAAACACTAAAAACAAAAAAATTGAAAAAAGTACAAAGCAATGTTAAAAAAAAGAAGAGAAATTAGAAAATTTAACATTTGAACATAGATCCATGGATCGTATTTCAAATCCATAGATACGATCATTACAAAATATCCTACTTATTTGACAAATTTAAACTGAAAAAGATAATAAAATTTACCAAAAATGGAAATCCAAACTTGTTTAAGTTGAAACCTAGGGTTTGAATGCTTGATTTTTTGGATTTTTTTTCTAATTCAAAAAAGCAAAGGGGTGGCTGAAATTTGATGCAGATAGAAGAAAAGGGGGGGAGGGGACCCCAAAGCATTGGCAATTACATTACGGTTGACTTGGCTGTTACGTAACAGAATTCCTGTTTTGGCCGTTACGTATTATTACCCTATTTTTTCATGTAACGCAAGTCGAAATGGTTTGTCCTCTTTCAAAACTATTATGTAACGGTCATTATGTAACAACGGTTTTGGTGTATTTTGAAACCATGGTTCAAACTCAACTCACTTATAGCAAGTAACCAATTCCACATGATATGCCCACCCTTGTAACTCATTTCTTGAACTCGAACTAAACCAAGTCCGACTACAATCAAAAGTTTATTAACGCCACTAATAATATAGGTTTTAAATTTCAAAGTTGCAAATTTCAAAGTTGCAAGAAAGTTTGCACTCTGAAAATAAGAAATGTCGATGGAAATTTCACCAAATATTTTTTGAATTACGGATTTTTGCAGTTAGGTAAGTTTAGGGGCATAATTACGCACCAATTACCGTATATGATACTCTGATATCCAACTATCATTCATTCATTATTTAATCAATACCATAATAAATACTCAAATAATAAACTCAATAGCTACATGAGAGGTCTCTCGTATGTCATATTCCAATTAAATTTTGGTCCAACCCAAAGTCATCATCCTTATCATGACCAGACAAGTGTAATATTTTTTTGCCACACAATTGATAGTATAAGTTACTTAAAATGACACATGTATCATGTATACGTTCGTTTAGTTACAACTTACAAGCATAGTCACAAAGTCGGGGTACGGGAATAATTCGGCAAGGGTCAAGTACGGAAAAATTCGAAAAAAACGGGAAAACTTCGGGAAAAAAACGAAAAAATAATTAAAAAATTATAAAAATTATATACATGATACTAATTAATATATCTAACAATTTGATGAGATAATATAGAAAAAAGTAACTATAATCAACAATAATAAGTCCATAACATCATTTAAACATGAAACATCCAATTTCATTCCATCAAGCCATCAAAATACAAACTGTTCTTACAATTTCATCAACAAAAAGTATCACAAAATACAAATTGTTCTTACAATTTCATCAACAAAAAGTATCACGGAATACAAATTACATGATAAATCATTCATTCCTATTTATCAATTGGTTAAAAGCCACATTATCATCAAGGTCATCAAAATCTGCATCATCTTCATTCCCTAAAGATTCATTGGAAGAGGGTGCTTCATCTTCAAGTTCATGATTCCCTTCAGCTTCAACTTCAAGTACATCTGGGAATGCCAAAATTTTCTCAAGATTAATTGGTTCATTGTCCTTCTTTATTTTAATTGCACTTGTCTTCATCAAATGCAAGTTCACACGAACAAACACCAAGTCATGCAACTTATTTGGCTCTAATCTGTTCTTCTTCGTGTGTGCAGCCTCAAAAGCACTCCAATTTCTTTCACATGCTGAGGCACTGCATGGTTGGCTATGCAATTTAATTGCCAACTTTTGAAGGATTGGAACTTGTTGTCCATACATGTCCCACCAAAGTCCTAATTACAATACAAATACATTTTTAAAATGTTAACTATTAAAACTGAAATCTAATTAAACTTCAAAAATTAAAATAATGTAAGTGTGTAATAAACTTACTTGGATGTGTATCACAAAGGTTTTCAATTCCCCATTTGGTAAAGATGGAATTGTCTTGTTGGTGGTAAAGTTTCAGCTCCTTGTTAAACTTCTTTGCCTCCTCAAAATTAGGGATCATCCTATCAATCATCTTCTCAATGCTCACCCTTACTTCCTTATCCATCTTCACAAGTTTATTATAAAACAAGTTAGGATTAAGGTAGGCGGCAACTGCATGCAAGGGGCTGTGCAATGTCCTATTCCATCTTTCATCGATTATCTTCCAAAAAGGCATATATTTCTCATTGTTGCCTTTATGTACTTCCTTGATTGCCTCTTTCGCTCTATCCATACTTTCGTAAAGATATCCCATAGTAGAACCATCACCATCCACCATCCGTAGGACCCTAACAAGAGGCTCAACTGTTTGTATTATTTCTCTGCCCTTCCCCCAGAACACATTCCCCTGTATAATATTTGCAATTTCTATTCCTTCATCTGTCTTACTTTGAGATAAAGCTCGCCATTCCGCTGAAGCAATCATAAACCTTAATGCTTGTTCTTCTTTGAGAATAGATTGTAAACAGAGGAATTGTGTTGCAAACCTAGTAGCCCCAGGCCTTTTTAGTTCTCTGTTTTGGGTGTGTAATCTCATTAAATCCAAAACATGCTGAAACCTATATAAAAACTTCACAATAAGTCTCGCATTTTCTAAAATTGGTTTCACATGAGGAAGCTCATCAATACTCTCTAAAATCAGATCCAAACAATGTGCTGCACATGATGTCTTGAAAATATTTGGATATCTATCTTCAATAATGATTCCGGCCGCACTATAATTGGAAGCGTTGTCTGATATGAATTGAACAACATTTTCTGGTCCAATTTCTTCAATCCCAGATGCAATAAAATTCGCTATATATGTTGCATCTTTCTTCTTCCCCACCGTACACTCACTTTTTAAAAATATTGTTCCCATAGGAGATGCCACCAACAAATTCACATGTGGCCTCTTTTTTGCATCAGTCCAAGAATCAGACATTACAGTGCATCCTGAAACAGCCCAAGATTTTTTAATTGTATTGACATACTCTTCTGCTTCATCCTTTAAGCTTGCCAATAACTTTACCCTCAGTGTTTCACTACTTGGGAGAACATATCCCGGACCATGATTTGAAACAGCTGTGATGGCGTCTTTAAACTCTTGCGACCTTAGCAAGTTAAATGGAAGGTTATTAGCCACAAAAGCTTTTGCCATCAAATGATCTGCAACATCTTTTTCTTTCTTCTTTATGAGTTGAGTTACCTTCGGCTGAGCTCCTCCTAAATTACCATAAGTCATGTTTGAAATCGATCCTGAAGAACTTCCACTACCAACTTGAGATGATTGCAATAAATCTGATACTTTTGTCTTCTTACGTGACTCCATCTCTTGTATGGCCTGTAATGCCCTTTCATGAACAAGATCAGGCACCGAAGGACAAGGCCTCACATCTCTTTGCAATTGTTTTGCAAAGTGATGTTTCATACGGGTAATGCTACCCATAAACGTCTCTTGACAAAAATTGCATCGAATCTTTGTCCCTCCTTCTTCAGTCACATACTCCCAAAAAGAATCTCTAGCTCTTGGCATTTTAACTTTGATACTTTGATTAATTGATTCAAAATAATCCTAATACCTAAAGAAAATACAACCAAAAGTTTAAATTATTAGCATGCATGGAGTGCAAGTGCAAGTGCAAATTTAAAATCAAGCAAAAGTGCATAACTACCTACACAAATCAAATTCAAATAAGCACAATTACCTTCATGTAAATTCAAATAAGCAACAACAATGCTACATAGTTTTAATAATCAAATATAGATAATGGTAAAAATCCAGTAGTTATAGACTAATGGTGTCCAACAAATAGATGACTAAGGTCCTTCATATTCCCACAGTAATTAAGGTTTCAGATCCACAGAAATATATAACTAAATCAGAGCAGACTAGAGACATGGTAGCATACAAAATTCCACCGGGCAAGCAAAATTCTAGAAATATATGAACACAAGTTTTGAAAAAAAAAAAAGGGCAGCAAGCAAAATTCCAGCAGACATCAAGCAAAATATATCACCCAAAATATGTCTTTTGTGAGGACATACCTAAGGAAGGAAGACATTAGGTATGTCCAGCAAAATTGACATATCTAATGCCTAAAATGACTCCTAGGGCATGTCTCTCATAGTGGGATAATAAAAGAAAAAAAAAAAGGAAGAAGGAGAGAGGTGGAACCGTGGAAGCACAGAGGTACGAAGAAGAAGAGAGGTGGAATCGGGACTGACCTTGAGCCTTGAGGGATGACCGGATGAAGCACACAGGCGATGCAGAGAGGCGTGAGCAGCGTCACCTTCTTCTTCTCCTTTCTTCTTCTTCTTCTTCTCTGTTAAACCCTAATCACCGAAGAGGGATTTTTAAAAAAAAATTTAATAACAAAAGAAAATAAAATTTAAAAGAAGAAGAAGAAGAAGAGAGGTGGAACCGTGGAATCACAGAGGGTGAAGAAGAAGAGAGGTGGGACTGACCTTGAGCCTTGAGGGAGGAAGCACACAGTCGATGCAGAGAGCCGTCAGCCAGGTGAGCCGCCGTGACCTTCTTCTTCCTCCTCTTCTTCTTCTTCCTCCTCCTCTTCTTCTTCTTCTTCTTCTTCTTCTGCTTCTTCTCTGTTAAAAACCCTAAACACCGAAGAGGGGGTTTTGTTTTTTCACGGGAGTGGAGTGTGTTTCGGTAGGGAGAAACCGAGAAGAAGAGATGGTTTTAAGGGTTTAATTTCTTTAAACCCTTAAATTACCGAAATAGCCCTTATAACAATTTATTTTACAAAATTTTAAAAAAAACGTTTTCTAAACCGTTTAAAACGGGTTTTTACGATTTACACGCGAACAAAACGCGAAATTCGCGTTTAAAACGTAAAAACGCGTTTTTTTCAAAAAAACGCGTTTTAAACGCCGTTTTTTTCGGGGAGGCAATAATGCGCGTTTTAAACGCGTTTTTTTGAAAAAAACGGCCGTTTTTGTGACTATGCTTACAAGGGCTACTATTTCAATTAAAATTTCATTTATTTTAAAAGAATTCTTCTAAATTACTGCTTAAGTATTAGTTTAGATGGTAAGTATTCTTATAATTGCGAAATTACTACAAATTATATCAAAAATGCATAAATACTTTACCCTAATTGGGTTTCTTATTATTATTTTTGATCGATAATTAGATGAATATATTAACCAAAAGTGAGTTATAGGAAAGGAAAAACTATAGTACAGAAAAAGAGTTTACAATAACGTAAACTGAGAAACACTGAGATAACATAAAAGTTCCCCCACTAGTACGAAGGACAGAACCGAAACTGTATCAGACTTCTCCCCAACACAGCTCCTAGATCCACTCCACCATTCCGAATGAAAACCCATTCAAAGATCAGAAGGCGGATTCGAGCTTGAATATGAGAAATAGAAGAGCTAGAGTTGCCAAAGACTCTCCTATTTCTTTCAAGCCAAATTGACCATGATATGACCCTAGGTAGAACCTTAGAATTGCCCTCTTGACACTATCCGCACTAGCCAAAGACCAACGGGATCAGAAGTTCTGAAAGGAAGAAGGGAAGATCCGAACGACACCTACTTGGGAGAGGAAGTATCCCCAAATCACATCCACAATAGGGAAATGCATGAGCAAGTGGTCCACTGTCTCTTCCGCTTTGAGGCACAAGAAACAACGATTCATCATCCTCCATCCTCTATTCTTTAAGTGATCGGAAGTAAAAATTTTATAGAAAAATGCATTCCATGGGTTTATTATATTTTATTAAAAAAAATAAAAAATAAATTTATTATTTGAATTAACTGAAATAAGCACATATATTAGTATAAATAAATAGCTATATATATATATTGATTAAGCTAACACAATTATCTCATGCAAATATTATACTTTAAATAATGGTATTGCTTTTACAAAAAAACCTCAAAAAAGGAACTCTTGATTCTCACCAAAGAAATTAAGAAAACAAAAAAGTTGATTAAAAATGATTCTTTGGGGATTTTAAGAAAGTTCTTAACAAAGTTTTCTTCATCTGTCAAGATTTCTGACACTGATAGAATTTTCGAAGAAATATAGATTTTAAATGCCAGTGCCAATTTTTCATTAAAAAAGTTGAAATGTTTAAATTTGGGCAAACATTTGCGAAATTTTGCTAAAAAAATGTGTTGTCTTTTGCATGCAGGTCATCTCTTTTTTTGTGTCCAAGGAAATTGGATAATCTCAGCTAAAAATTTCAAATTTTGCTGAAATTTAAAACCATACTAATAACTACCAAACGTGCTAAGAGAACTATTATGAGCTTTCCTTGCCTAAAACCAAAGGATGCTCGCTCTACCACTTACTATTTGATGCTAAACTTGAAATTTTATGAATTTAAACTGCTTACTACATGATACTGAACTTGAAATATTATGAATTAAAAGTCAAACTTTCTTTCATGAAGTTTGTAAATCAAAATTTGACTTTGCCTTTTTAACTCATATTCTTTGGGGTTCATGCAATAATGGGTCAAATTTTGTAAACTTGCCTCTAGTACGAGGTCACTGCAAGTGGGAGTTAATAAGGTAATTCTTCAAACATGAAATCTTAAATCGCTTAAATAATGCTTCTTATTTTTTCAGCATGTGAATGGGTTCTTCATTTTCTTTGGGCACGTCAACATAGACTACCTTGAACTCTGTACTTTCCTCATGAAATCTAAATTTCGCAAGGGATGGAGTCCCACTCACACATGATCTACATTGGAAAATAGGGTTGAGTCAATCCCATCGGATTGGCTGTTCAACTTCAACCTGGCTAACCTTGTGATGAAACGATAATAAAAGATTATCTTTTTCTTCTACCTTAACCTAAAGGTTAGCCTCTCGGTCTAACTTAACTTTACCTCTCTCCAGCAAGTGTCTCTCTCCACCCATACCCGCGGATGTCTATCTGATGACTTTGTCCACCAAAACCCCCCACTCTCTCTCTTTCTCTCTCTCTCTATATATATATATATATATGTCAATCTCTCCACCATAGTTACCAAACACCCGTATTATACCCGTTTAGTACTCGTATAATACTTTTAGGGGGGGTCGTTGTTTAAAACCATGGTTCAAAATATCGGTATTAGTCGCCGTATCGGTAAGTCCAAAATAGGATACGTATCGGCGTATCGTTGGATACGGCGGAAAAATCCAGGATACGCTAAAAAAAGCTTGGATACGCAAGGAAAAACTTGGATACTTTGCATAAAACCTCTTTTAATGCAAATATAAACTAAAAACAAACTAAATGAACGTCTCCAACTACATTTATAATCATACATACGAGAGTTAATAAATTTATAAGTTAAAAAAGGCGTGCGTGCTGATAAATATGTATGAAAATACAAACCATAGTTACTTAACCAAGTGAAAGAATCTCATTTGCATTCATAAATAAAAAATATGAAAATACATTGATCCTTGTATTCACAAATCAAGTTACATACATGATAGAAGCTTAATACCACATTGAGTTTCGTGCTGACTCAAACTCTATCATTGTGGGATCAGGAATTGACTAGAGTGATACATTATAAGTGGATCAGACATGATGACACTACCATGTCCAAGTCATCATCGTGTGGTACATGCCCAGGTACATTTGTACATATGCCTGCTACTGAGTCGTGATCTGTCCATAGCTGTTAGTCAAAAACTGGGACTGAGCATTATAACTAGTAGCTCCTGATAAGTAAGGTTGGGTTGGGGCATCATAACCAGGGGCTCCTGATAAGTAGGGCTGGGTTGGGGCATTATAACCAAGGGGATAACCTTATTTACATATTAATATCTAAAGTAAATGAAAGTAAAATCAAGTTAAAATCATTTGCTTAAATAATATATTATGTAAATAAGTTGTGTGTATCAGGTTTGTATTGTGGATACTAGTGTAAATGGAAGGAGAAAAAATATTAACTGAAAAATCCTAATATCGAGTGTATCGGCCCGATATAGTGAAGTTTTTTTTTCTAGCGTACCAGTGTATCGGGTAGCTTCAAATAGGATACGTATCGGCCCATATCGGTCGATACGTATCGATATTTTAAACCATGTTTAAAACTCCGTACTTTTGCCGTGTTACGTGTTATACCCGTATCGCCGTTTAATACCCGTTTAATACGCGAATTACGTATTAAACGCGCATAATACGCGTATTTTTACAGTTCTTTTACCGTGTTAAATGCTTATTCCACATTAAATGATTGTTATTAGTTAATATCATGATTTTTATTTATTTATAATCATTAATTATTTTTTAATTTTCCCGTACTTTTGTCGTGTTTTTGCTGTATAACACCCGTACTTCCCGAACGGATCATTGCCGTATTATACCCGTACCCGTACTTGGTAACTATGCTCTCCACCATCCTGAAACCTTATTTGTGTGTCTGCATGGTCCATCTATCGATTGCTTTGTTGTTCTCAATTGGTCTTGAGGGCAAGTTTGGGTTACGGGTTCGATAGAACCACTTTAGAGTCTCTCTTTGCTTGACCCCTCAGTCTAGTCCGGGTTTAAAAGTATTGTTTGTCCTTTTTGTAAAAGATGTATCCCAAGTTACAAAATTTGCAAAATTTTTGAAAATTTTGTGAATTTTTGGTGTGCCAAATTATTCGATGACTTATTGGATTCCCAAATTATTTGTGAATTTCATGAATACATTGTAAAAAACGCGAATAATTCATTTAGTTCAGCAAGTAAACTACTTATTTTGTATATTGTTGGATTCATTTTTCCCGAATTTTTCCAAACTTGACACCTATCAAATTATTCCTGAACCCCGATTTTGTCACTATGGATGTATCTTGATGAACCCCTAAAGAAGGTATGTTCTTAGCTCCATGGTGAATGGCATCTGTAATAAGTTGTGACAAAAATCCTTAGGCACCACATTGCCCCATAATGATTCAGGCTATGTGGTTCCAACAAAGAACCTGATCAAACAATATGGAAATAGAACATGTCTCTGAGACCTTTATTTTGGACCTTGAAAGAGCTTCCATCCAAGTTGTTTGGTTAAACTTCTCCAAACCCACCCTCACTTTGGCCACCTTTGTTATCGTTCCCCTTACTATAGAGTATAGATGAACCAATATTACAAACAAACCCATCCCTCTCACCTGAAAAAATTCATCTTCCATATCCTTGTCATTTGTCAATAACTAAGAACCTGCTCCTATCTATAACCACCTCCTTTATGATAGCCCACTGGACAATCCCTTTGGTGATCATTTTCCTTTGTTCCCTTGATCTTTTCTTTTTTGATCTGTCTCCTTGATCATCACATTGACTCATCTTCTGCATCCTTTTTATAATCTTGCACCTATCCCTCCCCCCAAACATGTGAACTAGCACAAACGCACTTACCGGCACCTTCCTCATGAGTCCTTTTTATAATCTTGCACCTATCCCTTTTGGTTTCCAGTTTCCACCATTACCTTCGACAACTCAAACAGATCATCGAGTCCTACTTCCCTTCTGCTCAAAGTAAATCTATCATCCTCACTAAGAGTACGAAGCATTTCCACAAAATGAGGGTTCCTTATATTTCCTAATTCGTGGAGTATCCGCCCTTATTCATGGATGAACTATTCTTTTATATTTCTTAAGATATTTCTTACATTTTTTTCTTTGTTTCATCACGGCGAATGTTTTAAAAAACGTGTGAGGCTTACGCCTCGAGAGAAGATTAAGGAAAACGGCTTGAGGCTTAATTATGAGGCTTAAATCTCATAAGTCTCACACCTCAAAGTGTGAAATTGAAATGAGGAACATGGCCCATGCCTTGAGGCTCACTTTATTTCTATAGTGTACACCTCATAAATTAACTAAAATAAGGTTGTAGCCACATAACTGTGACTTAAACGTTGTTTTTTCATTTAAAGTTTGTTATTTATTTCAATTAATAACAAATAACACTATTTATATCAGATAAGACGTTGAAAATGATGATGATGATATTAGTTTCAACTAGTACTTAATTTATTATGTTTAACGTGTTTAGACTTTTAAAATCCGGTGAGTCTAATTCATACTAATTTTCCTACTAGACATTGCAAACATTTGGAGCAATTGGCGTACAATATAGTTCATGACTTTTTTTTGCAATTTTTTACTAAAATTTTAAATCCACCACATGAATTGATGATTGAACATTATCTTCAATATTTTATATGAACTAAAAAGTAAATTTGAAATTCAACATTTGCTTGCCTTTCTTATATTTATTTTTTTGATAGTTAACTAATTTATATAGTACTTTCTATGTGTACGTGCGTGCCCACACACACACATGTACACGAATACAAAAATATATATACATATACATCTCTCTTTATATATATAGAGGGAGTAGCATTCTAATGAGCCATGCTCATTAAGGGTCTAGTGAACCCTAGGGAGTTAATGCTGATAAACCAGGGTCTAATGAACGGTCTAAACATGTCCGGTCAAGTTGCTTTTTTGACACGTCTCTCAATGGACCCACCTCAACATCCAACCGTCAAATCATAGTTGTTAAAGGCGCCGCCTTGAGTTTTGAAAAATTCACGAATTTTAGGTGCGTCGCCTCAAATTTTTGAAAAATTTGTGAATTTTAGGTGTGTCGAATTATTCACAAATTTTAGGTTTGCCGAATTATTCGCGGATTTGCGAATTATTCCCGATTTATTTGTGAATTTTGCAATAATTTGTTTAGTTCGACAAAGTAATTGCTTATTTTGTATACTATATAATTAAATTGTTGGATATTGTTTTTATAATAATTATTTTTTTCTTGAATTGTTCTTGAATATTTCTTGAAATTTTTGAAATTTGACCCTTGCCGAATATTCACGAACCCTGACTTTGTCACTATGGCCTTAGGCGGTCGCCTAGGCGACTAGACGCTCTACTGGGCTCAGGCGACTGGCCGCTTAGGCGGTCATTATTAAAAATCTTATTTATGTAATATTATTATTATTCAAGGTTATGAAATATTATTTTATTTGAATATGGTAGTTTAGTCAACAAAAAGGCTTGCTATTATATATGCTTCTTGTATTTTTTACTATATAATATGTTAAGGCTATATCCAACAAAATAATTTGCAGATAGAAGAAAAATGAAAAAAGACCATATTGTATTGACAATGTTTCCCTCATCTTAATTTATCATCTCTTTCGCTAAGTAGGTGGTGGACTAATTGATCTCTCTCTCTCTCTCTCTTTGGACTCTATTTTGTTGGTGGATCATATAGCCCCCTTTTGCTTTTGCTTGGTTGTTAAAGGTGTCGCCTAGATGACCAAGCATACAACTATGCTCATGCCATCATGCGACCCAAGAGCAGAAAAGGACTTTAAATGCCCCAAATTTTCTCTATGACCCTTTAAAGCTTCATAAACTCATTTTAAATGGGTATTATATAATTTAACCAAGTGTAGGCTCCAAGGATGGTTTTATCAAAGTTCATCTTGACATTTGAGATTTTGAAATTTATATGAATTATAAACCCCCTTATTCAAGGAAATGCAGCATATATAGATCTCATACTAGGGAAAATTTCTACTGCAAAGGGGTTCATCAGGCGATGCCTCGGGCGCCTTAGGATACCGTGGCAGGCGTCCATGGGGTCTGTCGCCTTGACAACCATGCGTCCAATTTAAAAAAAGATTTGTCACGTCATCTTTCTAGAGGGACCACTCATTAAAAGCTTTATTGAACATGACTCATTATTATCCTTCCCTATATATATATATTATAATCTTTCATTAACTTTTAAAATATTTTTGTAATTGTCTTACATTTTATTTATTTATTAAAATGAGAGAGAATGAGGCTTTCGTATGAGGCTTAAGCCTCACGCCTTGATGCTTACGCCTTATGCATCTTGAGGTTCCAACGCCTTGCCTCACGCCTTTGCATTTTAACACATTAATCATGACGAAATGACGCGTCCTGTTTTTCTATAAGCAAGTCTCTTCCATTGACATGCATCAAACACCGACGCTTACACCTGAGTTTGCATGAACTGTCTAGAAGACAATATTCACCCTTCTGATTTGTGCACATCATGTGATTCCCTACTTGGTTGCTGGCTGGTAGGGCTGTCTTTGAGCTGAGCTGAGCCAAGTTTGAGCTTGGCTTGAACTTGCATCATGTACCAAGAAAACAATATATTTAAGAGAACAAGAAAACAATAAAAGCTTTCACTATAGGGAGCTTTCTTTCTTCTGACACGGGTAATCTTTTGGTGACATCTGTTGCTGTTCACTTTATTTTTAAATTTTAAATTATATTTTATTACACCAAAAGTAGAGAAAGGTTCTTCCATTTACTCCTAATAAGTGACCTAATCACCTATGGGCATTTAATTTTCAATTCAAATACATATTCTATTATACTTAATTACATATATTCACCAAAAGTAAATATATTTAAGAGAAAGGACCTTCATTTTTTCTTACTTGAATGTGACATTTCATTCTCTTAGTATATACTATATAGAATGATAGAATGAGCTGAACCGCACCAAACCTTAAACAAGCTGAGCTGAATCAAACATGATCTGGCTCGAGCCCTGCTTGTTTCATATCAAGCTTAAATTATAGCTTGGCTTGTTCAAGCTTGAAATACCTGCTTGAGCTCGGCTTGAACGAGCCAAAAATCCAGGTTGACTTGAGTGCAGCACTACTGGTTGGGAACAGAAGATAAGTTATTAATTTGGTAAAATGTATGTTTCTTCAGGTTTCAATCATGGGTCGGGGAAGTGAGGAGAAATTATCAGCTAAGCGTGATAAAAGCCATATTTTGTTTGGTGGGACAAAGATATTGCAGCACACTCCAGATAAGGTAGGTCAGACTACTTAATTATTTCTTCTACTTTGGTGTTTTAGTATCGGAGAAATGCTTACTTGCTTTCACCTTTTATTGGAGTCAGTCCTTTCATCTGAAAACCCCTGATGGTGGCTGCTTGGCTGTTGTGCTACGAACTGGATTTGAGACAAGTCAAGGCAAACTGATGCGAACAATTTTATTTTCCACCGAGAGGGTAAATGCTTTCAATTCCTGGTTGAGGATTTGTCACAGGAGTATTAATTGATGATCTATATTTTTTTCGCTAATCTTTCTCAATCTTTCTTGTTATTTTAGGTTACTGCAAACAGCTGGGAAAGTGGGTTTTTCATCTTGTTCTTAGTCATATTTGCTGTCATTGCTGCTGGCTATGTACTTAAAAAGGTACCATATATTTTTTCATCACAACTAATACATTTGGCTCTTAATGGTTTCTTACATTCCCCTTCTTCTATCCTTCGCAATATTGATACTGTTTATTATAGCGTGTCTTCTTCCTTTTTTGCTCCTCTCTTCTGTTTGACAAGGAAATCTTTCATATAGGGATTGGAAGATCCGACAAGGAGTAAATACAAGCTTTTCTTGAGTTGTTCATTGATTATTACTTCTGTGATCCCCCCTGAGCTGCCAATGGAACTATCAATAGCTGTTAATACATCTCTAATTGCATTAGCAAAACGTGGAATATTCTGCACGGAACCTTTCCGAATACCCTTTGCTGGGAAGGTAAGTAGTATAACCCTTAAGAATGTTTCTGATTGGATTTCATAATGTGATGCTAATGAATGCACTTACATGGATCATTTGGATAATTTATACTGCTAATATCCTATTTGTAGCCCACTTAAGAAATGATCTGGAGGGTTCAGTTGGTTGGCCATGTCTTGTGTAGGTGATAGCTTACTCATAAAAATGTTCCGTTCCCAAGATGCTGTACTAACTGATCTTTCCTTCAGTCATTAGAGCAATTGATTTTAACCCTCCAACATTGTCTCCTCTTTTTCTCTGACTGGATGGTTTAAGTTTTTGGCATAATACAAGGACCAGTAGCTTTTGTGTATAAAAACACTGAGTATATCTGCATCCTTTAATCCTCCAACTTTGGCTCTTATTTTTGGTTTTCTGCAATTTTTTTCATCCCTTTGTGTAAATAACCCAATATGGGTTCACAGTTCTAGAGTGGATGATAAGTTTTGGGGTCTAAATATGACATAGTGCATGGTCCAAAGATTATGTTATATTAACACAAGTATATCTCTAGGTTGTTACATCTTTTATTGCAATCTGCAGGTTGACATATGCTGTTTCGACAAGACAGGAACTCTTACATCAGATGACATGGTATGGCAGTTGCAAAGCTGGGCCTTTTTTGCTCATTTGTTAATCGAGACTTTTTTTTTACTTCTAGAATTTTCTCTGTATTTTTTCAGGAGTTTTGTGGAGTGGTTGGATTGACTGATAGTGTGGATTTAGAATCAGATATGACTAAAGTTCCTCTCCGCACAGTGGAGATCCTTGCTGCTTGTCATGCCTTGGTGTTTGTGGACAACAAGCTGGTATGTTAGTGTATAATTTCCTTATATGGATAATGATTAAAAACTTGGTACCAGTTTGTGGCTTGGCCAGTATTCAGTCTGACTCAAATTATTGTCTTGGATGCCACTTTTGATTCACAGCAAGTTTCTTTTTGTTTGTTTCTTTCCCGCTTTTTCATGGCCATCACCATTTTCTTAAAAACAATTCTTTTGAATAATAAAGAATGAACACCAAACTTTTTCATAGGATGGCTATCTTTCATAGGAAAAGCAATTTCATTTCCAAATTGTTGGTGCATGGTGAGTGACGGGAGGGGAATGCAGAGATTGTGGACCGCGTTGTTTCTTCTTTTTATCAGGACCTGTATAGGGAGAACGAACATTTGCATTTCAAATTAGATGGCCTTCCTTAGAGAGTCTGTTCCCCTGAGCAGAGTGATGTTTTGGAGGGTCCCTTTGAGGAGGGGTTTTTGAGAGCAATCCGAGGTATGGCCGGGGACAAGGATCTTGGGCCCGGATGGGTTCACAATAAAATTGTATCGTTCATGTTGGGAGATTGTGGGTAAAGACTTTCTTGCAGTTATGAGAGAGTATGTCTCGGCTCGGTTTTACAGAGTGATTAATAGTACTTTTGTCGTTCTGATTCCAAAAAAGAAGAGAGGTGGATATTAAGGATTTTTGGTCAATCAGTCTTGTGAGTAGTGTATATAAAATTCTCTCTAAGGTCTTAGCATCAAGACTCAAGTCAGTGATGGGATCTATCATCTCTCCTCAACAGGGAGCATTTGTGAGGGGTAGGCAGATTCTTGATGGCATTTTGATAGCTAATGAGTGTATTGATGAACGGATCATATCAAAAGTTCCTGATAATTCCTACCGCACTGTAATTGGAAGCATTGCCTGATATGAATTGGACAACATTTCCTGGTTCAATGTCGTTAATCCCAGATGCAATGAAATTTGCAATGTTTGTTGCATCTTTCTTCTTCCCTACTATGCACTCACTTTCTCTTCTTCTCATCAGTCCAAGAATCAAACATTATAGTACACCCCGAAACAACCCAATATTCTTTAATTTTCTTAATGCGCTCTTCTATTTCATACTTTAAGTTTCCCAATATCTTCACTCTAGTTGTTTACTACATGAGGGAATATGACTCCGGCCATAATTCGAAATGGTTATGATGGCGTCCTTAAACTCTTGCGACATTAGCAAGTGAAATGAAAGGTTATTCTCCACCAAAGCCTTTACCAACAAATGGTTTGCAAGCTCATTTTCTTTCTAATTCATGAACTGGTGTATCAATAGCTGAGCCCTAGACCCTTCCACATGGCCCCCTAGGCCTAATACTCTTCCCAAAGGACCCAAACTACGGTGATTGGATTTGCACCAATGAAAACCATATATTTCATATGGTATATGATAGATCTCTTTATTTTTAGATAGCGAATGTAGTTCTTCCATTCTATCCTATTCACTGCTACTGGTCATTGAGATTCGAGAAAGGGTCTCTTTTCTTTGTTCCAGCTCATGATCTGAACGAGCCACACATTCACCCTAGTATACACATATTACATAAAGAAGAGATATAATGAAGTTTTCTACCTTCTAAGTGGGTTCATGCTTTTTCTTTTTCAAAATTTCAGAATTTAGCAAACTGGAGGGAGAAGAGAGAGGCAATGGCTGTGTACGAAGTCTTGTTGTCATTGAAATTTGCGCCGTACAAGCTAACCCTGGACCACTATAGAACCAAATGAACAAACTATTACCCATCAAAACTTCGTCAACAAAATGGGTACACCACTACCAACAAAACAGAAATGGGAGCAGAGCAATGGGACTTGAAGATGTCCAAATTAATGCTTAGCATATTAAAAACACCAAATTAATGCTTCCCTTGCTAACTTTTAAAATCTGCTATGGCAATCTACCGGGCAGCATCTCCTATGGCACACTTTTACTTGCACAACAGATTTTTTTCCCATCAAATGAATGATACAGTCCCTCCACCAGTTCTATGCACTCTACCGGACAGTGAAAATAGGTTTCCACTATTCTCAAGAAACTTATTTTGAATTTTTTATAAGCTTGAATCTTGCTAACTATTTTAAAGTGCAATGACATGACATAACCATCTTTTGCCTAAAAATCAAGAAGTTTTTTGCTCTGTGGGATCTAGGTAGTAAATCAAGGAATTAGGACACGAATCCTAATTTTTTAATCATTCAAAGAAACGTCCCATTTATTATATATGTGGGCTCTAGGCAGTAATTTCTAATCATTCAAAGAGAACCGCAGAGAAACAATATGGATTAGAGGAAATGATTTCTCTTATCTTTTCTTGTTGGCTTGCCTACATGATCTAAATTGATAGAGAGAGACAGAGAGAGAGAGAGAGGGAGAGAAGATTTAACGGGCGACATACATACCTTTTCCCTTCTTTTCCTCCATAGTCAGCTGTCCGTAAAGGGCTTGTAACTATGTAAGAAGATTTTATAAAAGAGGGTTTAAAGGGAGAGAGATGTAGGGTTTACAAAGCTTAATAAAATAGGGTTTAATAGGGTTTTCTTTAGGGACCGTCTAGGTAACCACCCAACGCCCAAGTACTTAGGCATCGCCCAGGCGGCTGCCCAGAGAATTACACTTGCCTAGGGAGGCGCCCAGATGATGGCAGTCGAAAAATGCCTAGGCAACGGCTTGACTCCACTGTTAAGCATAAGAGAAGACAACTCCCTCCTGATAATGTCTGCTTCATTGAGATCTTCCTCCGTTCTGTTAAGCCTATCAAGGTCTATCCCACCTAACACCCAATGTCTCCCAACTCCTCCCACATGCTTGGTGTCAAATATCCCTTTCTGCTGGTCAATCTCTTCTAATAATCTTGAATCCCACATCACGATTATGCCACCTGTCATGTACCTATAGTCGGGATATACGATCACCCCAAAAGTCTGTAATCCCACAAATCAGCAATCACCCTATGGTCCAACTCCCCAAGTTTGGTTTGCAGGACAACAACCAGATCCACCTTCATCATCAATGCTTTATTCCAAACATTTGGGGTTGGCAAAAATGAATCTAGTTTCTCAATTTCCATTTATAGTAAAAGTTATGATTTTGGTCAAAGTGTGTGCTATTAAATCTTCTACACTATCTCCATCCATGTTAATTTTATCATTTTCCTTGCCTTTTTAGAGCCTTCAACTTGCACCGATTCACTTTTTCTCACTGATGTCATTATTGGTCTTCGTTGAATGTGTCTATACCATCTTAGTCGACTCCCCCTTATTTTATCACCTATTAGAGCTACTTCCAGATTCTCCCGAATGTGCTTATTTTTATCTTCTTTTTCATTGTCTTTGTACTTGTCCATCTCAACATTCTCATCTCGACTACACTAATTCTGAGAATATGTTATTTCTTGATCTTGCCCAGTAGTTTGCTTCATAAAGCATAGGGGTCTTGCGGCTGTCTCATAAATTTTTCTTTTAGTTTTATCAATGAGTTGGTCACACATCCTTCTGGAAGTATATATCAATTTTAGCCATCCATATCTAATTATATTGGCAACATTGTCCTCAGTCTCCTTGTCCTTGCTTTGGCATAACTCCTAGTCATCAATCTTTCCCTCTTTTCTTGTCTATTTAATAAAAAGGAGAAATCAAAACAGAATGGTGGACATTTAACAATTGAGTTCCGTCTTTGCAACTCAGCTGTTACAGTAATGTAGCTGCTGGAGTTTTTTTTTAATACATATAGGACTCTGTGAGTCCCTGCAAGTTGATAAGATGCTATTGTTTTATTTCTTCTTGAACTCTATCCTGAGCAAAACTGTGTACTTGGCTGAGTCTTTAAACCTGGCAGCTATGAGATATCTTGCTTCTTTGCTATATATATATATTTAAAAAAATAAATAAAAAATCTCTGCTATATATTTCTTAAGCTCTTGGAACCCCACTTGTTTAATTATTTGACGCATTCTCTTGTACTAAGCTTCTGGATAATACTATTTCTTTAATTATCAATCATTGGTTGTAGGTTGGTGATCCTCTCGAGAAGGCAGCTCTTAAAGGAATACAGTGGAATTATAAATCAGACGAGAAGGCCATGCCTACAAAGTAAGCTGCAATATTAGTTGCCATTGGCAGCTCAAATATTTTCATCTTAACTACTTTTCTTAATAGATCCATATGTTTGTACCTTGTAGTTCCTTCATCTTCAAACTTGTGAATGAATAGTTTTTTTTAGATTTCTATTCATTTTTTTGGTCCTGGTTTGTTCCGAACTTTAATCTTTGTCCACCTTCTAGTCATATCAATTGTTTTTTTCTTTCTTCAGGAACTGTTACTGTGATTATGATAATTTATAAGGTGGCAGGTTTTCTAGTGATACCATTATCTGAAGTTGGGATTATAATACTAAAAAATAACTTTCTCTCACTTAGCCCACTACCTTGCATCTTTCTTAGAAGGATTTTTGTTCAGAACATTTTATGGAGACTCAATTGAGTCTGGAATGACTTAGCGGGATCTCCTACGCATTAAATTTGCCAAGTTACTGATCAAAACAAAATTGTATTGGCCAATTGCATGTACTGTTGGGCTTCTGTGTGCTGATATTAGAGAGAAAAAATAATTTAGCTATGTTCTACATTTTGGCTGAGTCAGAGCTAACTTCCTGACATGACTCATTATCATCTGTGGCTGAATCACACAGTACCAGTACTTTAGTGCTGGCTCTTTTTTCCTTGCCCTTATCTAGTTTGAACTGGAGATCCAATCTGGTAGGCTTGTGGGCTCTACCAAATTAACTGGCTTCATGATTTCCATGGTGATAATATCTGCAAGACCACTTCAATAAAGTGGCCTAAGTTATATATGATGTTTCTTCGAGACAGATATCCTCTGTAGTTTTCCCATTAAAGATGATGAGATTCCATTTTGCAGTACTTGGTTGTTTTGGGACAGTTGAACAATTAGTATTTGATAATACAGGTGGAAACAAGTCATAAGTGTCAATGCTAATTTTGGCCATTTATTGCAAGTTAATGGCTGCTTAGTTGTGTCGAAAGGTTTAAAATCTTTGTTTTTATGCATGGCAAGACCAAGACGAAGTGGGTGAGATTTGATCTAGATGATTTTCTATAAAATTAAATTTGAAAACCAACCCTACAGAGTTGGTATCAGGCACTGTATTTTAGGCAATCAAATACAAATGCTTGGACAATAGGTGATCTTCATGAAACCGTAGATGATTTTCTAGAAAATATAATTTTAAACCATTGCTACAGAGTTGGTATCTGGCACTGTACTCTAAGCAATCAAATACAAATGCTTTGAGAATAGATGACCATCATGAAAACACCACAATATTAAGTTTGAGGATCCCGTGGTTCAGGTGTATTACATGCAAGAATGCACCAAGAAGTGGCAAATCTGAGTCATGGTTCAAAATATTAGTATCGGCAAGCATATTAGTTAAGCAATTTTGGGATACGTATCATGCATGCTTGAATATGTCGGAAAAAATTAAATATTCTAAGAATGGTTGGATTTATTAGGATAAACTTGGATACCTTGCATAAAACTTTTTTTTAATGCAAATACTAGTTAAAAACAAACAAAATGAAACTCTTCAACTACATTTATAACCATACATACGAGGGTTATGAATTTTATAAGTTAAAAAAGGCGAAAAACACAACCATAGCCATTCGCTACTTTTTTGCCTTTTGCTCAATCAAGTGTCTCTCTAGGACACATAGGGAAACGGTGATGTTTATGTACCAATCCGAAATTTTTTGCTCCATTCAAGTGATCCCACCATCTAGAAACTCGAACCCACAAAATCTATATTTGATCTTTAACCTATCACCATCTATTGAATCTGCTTATTGCCACCCTACATCTTTGATGCGCTCTATACTCTTCTTTGATGCAATTTCAAACCTATTTAGAAAGAAACAATGATCATTAATTGTATTTCAGTGTAGCTAATTAAATTGTTTACAATTTTTTATAACAATATAAATAAATCCAAATTTTGAAACAAAATTGCAATAAAATTTTCTAATCTAAAAATTTAAATAACTTCTTACAGAATATCTACCCTTCAAAGCTTACAATTCAGTTGTATACACTTATTTTAATGCAATATACATACACAAAGATTAAAATTAATTTTAATTGAATATAATAATATATTCAAAGATTAGGGTTAGTTGGTTCTTGTAGATCATCATAGACTTAACCCATTTCATTTTATTCAACCTTATTTTGAAGGTATTTTTCAAAAAATGAAGATTGTATGGCTTTTAGATTAAAAAAAGAGATTAGGAAAAATCATTGATATCTCCTCAAAAATGATTTTTAGTTCATAAAAATCAATAGATCTACTTACTTTGGGTTGATTGCAACTTATTTGCATCAATTTAAACAACTAAAAATGGAAACAAATGAAAATTTATACATTCAATATTTTGGGGAAACCTTTTGAATTTAAAATCAAATGCCTAGATCTTTGTTTTTAAACCTAAATTAACAACAAATATATTGCTTTATACCTAGAAATCGATCAATGAAGGAAAGATAGGCCCACAAGGGGTTCTAAGGATGTTTTTCAACACCCAAAATATGCCCCCATTCAGTTTTTATTCACTCTTCAACATATTGGTATTGGTAGGCATCTTAATAGTATCAACCGATATCTTTATGATTCTCAATAGTATCAATTGATACATTAATTTTATGAAAGAAAGTATGAAAAATACGTAAAATCAATCTATTTTGTATACGTATTAGTATCATGGTTCAAAATATCGGTATCGGGTGTCGTATCGGTAAGTCTAAAACATGTTATGGATCGTCGTATTGGACCGTATCAAATGGTTACGACGGAAAAAATAAGAATACACTAAGAAATGCTTGCATATGCACGGAAAAGCTTGGATACCTTGCATAAAACTTCTTTTAATGCAAATATAAAGTAAGAAAAAACTAAATGAAGGCCTCCAACAATGTTTATAACCATACATATGAGAGTTAAAAAATTTATAAGTTATAAAAGGCGTTTGTGTTGATAATGTATGAAATTACAAACCATAGTCACTTAACCAAGTGTAGGAAATACAATGTAGATATTAAAACCTTCCATTCAATGAGTTAAATATGTGTATCGAATTACAACCATAAATTATAAACTTAAATGTAAGTCTTTTTATGCTAAACTGTTACACTATTAGTTGACTTTTTGACCCTGTAGATGAAAATATTTTTGAAGACTAAAATATGAGACTTTTTTCCTGGACTTTTAGGTTTTGGTAATTTTTTGATATAGTATAATTTATAAAATTTTAATATTTGAGAATTACCTTACTATTTGAAAGTTGAAATTTTGACCTAATCCCTAAAAGGTGATAAAAAGAGAATTTTGTTCTTAAGCTGGAAAGTTGACTTTTTATTCTTTAGGAATTTGGATCTAGGATAATTTTTATTGAATTCAAATGGGAGGTATAACCTTATGTACATATAAATATCTTAAGTATTTAAAAGCATAGTTCAAAAACCCGAAAACTCGACTCGACCCGAAAGTTAGCCGGGTCGAGTAAGTCGGAAAACTCGAAAAAAAATCGACTCGGTCCAACTCGGAATATATATGTAATAACTTAAAAATTTTGGGTTAAAAGAACTCAAAGTACGTTGGTTTTACAGCTTCAAACAACAAAATTAGGTTTAACAAAACCCATAGTAAGTTGTTTTTGTAGACCCTAAAAAATATGATGCAAAAATAGTGCGACATTTTAGTTTAGGTTTTAAAAAATGATAAAAATACCCTTCTATGACTCGACCTAGTATGGAGAGTCGAAAAACTCGGCTAGACTCGATCGAGTCACCTGAGTAACTCGGTAAATAGTGTCTCCTTCGAGTTTTGAGGCGACTCGACTCGAAATTCAGCCGAGTCGAGTAACTCGGCCAAGTTACTCGGGTGACTCGCTGAGTTTTCGAACTATGTTTAAAAGTAAAATTAATTTAAAATCTTTTACTTGGATAATATTTTATGTAAATAAGTTATGTGTATCGGGTCTGTGTTGTGGATCTTAGTGCAAATGGAAGGAGAGAACAAAATTTTAACTAAAAAACTCACCGTATCGGGCCCAATACAGACGATACAGGCCGATACGGTCATATGGGGTCGATACAAGGGTTTTTTTTTTCAGCGTACTAGTGTACCGAGTAGCTCCAAACAGGATATGTATCCGCCCATATCGGCCGATACGAACTAAAATTTTAAACCATGTAGGCATGCGTTCAAATGTATCGGTACCCCTAAAAATTGATACGTATTAGACTGATCCAGTGGATACGCTTTGTTTGAACCATGATCTGAATGTACATCCAAAATAAGTTGAATCACTAGTCTAACTTCATCATCTTTATAAATCTTGCTTTTTGTTATGACATAGTTGAAGTTCTGTGCTGTATCTCACGAGTTTTACTTGGATAGACTGTTTTGAGGAATCCTTTCATATAGATATCAGTCGTGTTATGACTATGATTCTATGAAGAGTTTTCTAGTAGCTAAGGGGTCGTTTAGTATCACTCTCGGGAGGAACAAAATCAAGTCACTTTTGAGAAGCAATTCTCATAAGCAGAAATTTCTTTAACTCTCACCACCGCCTCCACTACCACTGCCCCCCCAACTACCACCACCATACTCGTCGCTACCCCCATCACCACAATCCTCATCACCACCATCCTCATCGCTACCTCTCATCACCGCAATCCTCAATGCCACTGTACCACCACTACAGTCCAATGTTTTTAACTGTGAGGCGATGCGTTAGGACCTCAAGATGTGTGAGGCGAATGCGTAAGCCTCATAAGAAAGCTTCACGCTCTCTCATTTTAACAAATAAACAAAATACAAGAAAAATTGTAAAAAGATTCAAAAAGTTAATGAAAGATTATAGTATATATATATAGAGAGAGAGCGAGATATATATATACATATTTGTATTCGTGTAGATTGTGAGTGTTAGTGTAGGCACACGCGTACACATAGGGAATACTATATAAATTAGTTGAAACAAATAACAAATTTTAAAAAATGACATTTAAGTCTCAGTTATGACTAGAAACCTAATTTTAGTTAATGTTTGAGACGTACATCATAACATAAAACGATCTTCAAGGCATAATGCGTGTGCCTCATGGGGTTTAAGCTTCATGGTTGAGCCTCAAGGCGTTTTCCTTAAGCCTCGCCCTGAGGCGAGCCTCGAGGCGTAAGCCTCACACGCTTTTTAAAACACTGCTGCAGTCACCACCACGACCTTCACCCTCACTGCCATTGCCACCTTCACCCCTCAACACTAACCCCGCCCCCCAATTACCGCACCCCCACATCCACCCTTGTCTTCCCTAGTTTACAATGATCCTTATTTCTTTCACCATCCAAATATGATTATGTTGTTTTTGTTCTTCAAAGTGGATTCTGACTGGATGTATCCAAGTGGGTTCTCATCACAAAATTCATTCTGAGAATTTAGGAATTGATATGTTTCCAAAATTAGAGAATACCGGATTTATTCCAAATGACCCTAATTATCAATTTGTTTGATTTCTTTTCATTCTTTCCCTGTATGCCTGTCAGTTTATCATATAAATTTCTATTTCTTCTCTGTATGGATGGTGCTTTATGTTGCAACTATATACCTATGTGTGTGAGCATGCATGCTTGTGCACATGCATGTGTTTGTGTGTCCATGAAAGATAGTGCTATGCCTGCATTAGTAAATTCAAGAGCAAGTGAAAATGCTGAATCCAAGGTAGTCTGTGGTTGGAAGAGTAAGTTATGAAATACAGCTTGGCTCCAACCTCCAGACCCACTAGATAGCCCGGAGGATGAAGAAATGGTGATGAGGGGTAGAAGTAGAAGCTTGGATGAGTTGAGCGGGGGTATAGTAGAAGCTAAGATGATTGTTGAGCATGTGTGTGTGCGTGCGCTTTTGTTAGGGGAGTATGTTATCAATTACATTTTGGCTCCAGCTCCACCAGATGGCCCAGAAAGTACAGAGAAATGACAAAGCGTATAACTGGAAGCTAGATGCGTCCGCGTGTGGGGGTGTAACCGTGTAAGTAGAAGCTAGGATGAGAGTTGCGTGTGTCTGTGTGTGTTCTGGTTTCTGAGTTTGTTATTATCATCTGTTTTCCATCTTAACAGCAGCAAGCATTTCCTAGATTTCTAGTATCCTCTTCTTTTGTGTCACCATTTGCCACTTGGTGGTTATCTGTCTCCTTTTCCTTGAACTGCAGGGGAGGTGGCAATGCTGTGCAGATTATTCAGAGGCACCACTTTGCATCTCACTTAAAAAGAATGGCTGTTGTTGTTCGTGTGCAGGAGGAGTTTTTGGCCTTTGTGAAGGTTTGTTGGTTGCTTTTTGTTCCTTCTTCAGACTTCTCATTAAAAATTGATGTATTTAAAGATCATGATCTGTATTATAATTTGACTAGTCCTTTATAAAGTATCAGTCGTCAGTACATGAACAAAAGTTAACAGAGTGTATCCACTTCAGGAAATTTCTAATTTGGGAATCAATGTTCAAGTAATTTGGAATTCTAATCTATTGGGCACTCATGATGAAAGTTTTTATCTTGAGGTTGTCAATCAAAACATTGTTGGCAAAGGAAAGTGTTCTATTAAGAATTACCATTTCATTAACATAAAGTTATTATGTAAGGGAGAAAATAGACAAGGGAGGGGGGCATGAGCCTGAGGAAGGTAGTTGAGCGCAATTTTCTTTGTTTCTTTTCTCCCACGTGTTTTTTTGGTCGGCTCCACAATCGAAAAGTCAATAGAGGTGTGAATGCTTTACTAAATAGAACCAAGAGTGTTGGATAATTTGCCAATAATTAAGCCAGCAAATTGGCTGTATGAGGAGAGACTCTTTCCATTATTGGAAATGAACGATTTTCCATAGTTTTCCTCATGTACTTAAAAATCCTATAAGTAGCTCTAGAAAAACAGAAGGAAATAAAAATATCTGCTTTTCTTATGTCTTTTTTCTTTTTGTTGCTCTTTATTGAGTTGGTGTGATAAGTTTTTAATTTGAATGTGCTATTTAGCTGATGTATTGCTTCTCCTTCTCTCAACAAGGTTTGCTGCTTATATGGAAAATGTTGTGATATGCTATTTTTTTTGTTTTTTGATTTTTTTAAAGCTGAATCCTTCATTGTATTTTTTTTAAAACAACTGCATTTTTTTCAGGGTGCACCAGAAACTATCCAGGATAGGCTGATTGATGTGCCATCATCATATGTTGAGACCTACAAGAAATATACACGTCAAGGGTCTAGAGTTTTGGCTCTCGCATGCAAAGCTCTTCCAGATATGACAGTAAGAATTCTTTGAGATTTATTGTCCAAAGCCATCAGAGTTGTTTTTTTCTCTATTTTATCTCGTCTTTCTTTCAAATAGACAAAACATTTCATCTGTTACTAGTTATTAAGAACAAAGACCTGAAGTCTTTCCTTTCTGTACCAATTAGTTACGTCAGCAGTAGTCATGATGTACAATATAAAGGGGTTACTGCTGATGCAAGAAATTAGATTCCTAGTAATGGAGATACACATTCACCAAATAGGAGTAGAACTTCAATTTATTATGGGGTAAATTTGTGAAAATAATGCGAAATGTACTGGAGAGATTTTATCTAGAAAACGAAAAGAAAAAAGTAATAACTCTTGTCTTTGGAAAATTCCTGTCATATGGTATCTGTCCTGGGGACTGGATACAATGCCATTTATAATGCAACCCAAGCACTAGAGACATTACTCCTGTCATCCAGTGATGATATCGGTATTCATTAACAGTATTCTGGGAGCATGTTTGAATTTTCTTATCTTAATTTTTTTATTTAGCTTTAATTATCCTATTTTTCGAACATATGCTTCCTAAAATGGGAAGGAAGCATTATGATTATGGTGTGCTCTTGAGTTTATATTATCCACTACTTCCTCATTCTTATTCTGGGTTTCCTAAATAGTTGAATATAATTTTTATTTTAACTTTTTAATTACATGTCAGGTTAGTGAAGCTAGAAGCTTGGATAGAGATTTAGTGGAGAGCGGTCTTACTTTTGCTGGTTTTGCGGTAAATCATTGTCAAAATCCTTTTGTTGCAATTCTATACTAAGTTCATCTTCATGTGCATGACATTTATTCATATCAGTATAGTGGGTGAAGTCTTTGTTGTAACAAAATGCTTATCGTCTATATTTCAGGTTTTTAATTGTCCTATTAGAGCTGATTCGGCTTCTGTTTTGTCAGAATTAAAAGGATCCTCACATGACTTGGTAAGTATTACATGGCTGAGCCGAATCCTTACTTGATTAAATGTTATCTTCTCAACATTGCTAGATTGTTGGAGGGGGGGTCTGTGGCATCACTCTTAATGAGAAATTTTGAAGACAATCCATTGGGAGATGAGAGCATTGATTATCCTGCTCTAGGCATGCTTTCTGAAAAATATCCTTCTGGATTACAATTCGTAAAACTCACCTATGGAGGTGCCGCTTAGATAACTTCATATTATTATGTTAGGTGACCTAATCCGGCTTTGCTATAGATCCCTTAAATAACCTCTTTCAATGCATGGAAAGGTGGCCTTTATGTTAGTCGGGACTGTTTGTGGGAGCAGCATGCCCATGACTGGCCGAAGGTTTAGATACGTTTTTAGGAGCAAGAACAAGTTTCTTTGGATTGCTCCCTTTCTACGAGTGGTTATGGTCTTTGCTTATGCCTTCTCTTTGGGTTACTCTTTAGATTTGTACCAGTTAAGTTCATAGTTTCCTTACTTTTCACAATAACATGAAACCAAGGCTTTTTCTAATGTTAGGTGATGATTACTGGCGATCAAGCTTTGACAGCTTGCCATGTTGCTAGCCAAGTTCATATTATTATGAAACCAACAATGATTCTTAGTCCAGCAAAGAGTGGTGAAGGATTTGAATGGATTTCACCAGATGAGACTGAGATCATTCCATACTGGTAAGGTTATAACTGCCGAGGATATCTTGAATTTAATTAAGATTGTTAATTGTTTTGTTTCTCTGAAGAACAGTATACCATTGTTCTCTGTTTATTCTATGCTTACAAGTATGTCCAATCATTGAACTTGAGTTTTCTTGTTTTTTTCATTTCATTTCTTTTATGGAGCTCAAGGAATGCTGATGATGATTTACTATCAGATTTCATCTTGCTCTCACTTACCCAAGGATTTGTTATTACAGTGAGAAAGAGGTAGAAGCTTTGTCAGACTCTCATGATCTGTGTATTGGAGGGGACTGCTTTGAAATGTTAGAGCAGACTTCGGCTGTTCTCCAAGTCATCCCCTATGTGAAGGTTGTAACTCATATTATCTGAAACTGGTATTTGATGATTGCTTTATTTTAATGACTGATACTACAACAATGATTTCAGGTTTTTGCAAGGGTTGCTCCTGAGCAGAAGGAACTCATCATGACCACTTTTAAAACAGTGGGAAGGATGACATTAATGTGTGGAGATGGAACCAATGATGTTGGGGCTCTGAAGCAGGTAATATACGTTTCATGCTGATTGAAGTGTTTTAGGACTCTGCAACTGTAGAAAGGAACAAAAGGTTTACCAGTTGAAGAGAGTATTGGCTCCATCAAGGTTATCTGAACCTAACTTGAGCCTAGGAAATATGTATTGGTCATTCATCCTGTTAGATTCATATCATGTATGCTTGATTATTTTGAGCAGAATTCATGGCCTTCTGAGTATGGTCATTGTCCTGGCACCTATTTAAATTGGATCAAGGTGTTTTCTGGAGTAGAGATCACTCTACTTGGACTATGACCACAATCAACTTATATTTGAGATTGATAGTTTAGATCTTTTGGATGTGAATCCTGGACCCAGTCCATCCTGAAGCTTGAAATAATTTGGCCTTGGAAAAAATTACATTTACTATGATATGGTATTTTAGTGGATAGGGCTGATGCATCGAGATAAATCTCTCCCGCTCTCGTACCAAATTGATGCTTGGAGGTAAATCTCTACTGCTCTAATACTGAACCAAGGCGGTTTATATTGATGTCAATAAAATTAGCATTATTAAATAAAAATTGAATCTGACCCTCAACAGAAAAAGAAATAGAAAAAAAATGATAGAAAGAAACTCAACTAAATATGAATCTAATATAAACCGATTAGCAGTACACTAGTCGAATTTGGAAAGGATAAAATGTCAAAAAACTTTTCTGCACACCATGCATATTGATCATCATATCCAATCTTCATGAAATTATTTCCATAATTTAAGGAGAATCATTCTTCTTTAGAAGGAAAACTCAAATTTTAGTACATCGGCTCTCCAAAATCAAAGAGTGGGGGTTGGGTTTGGGGGGGGTGGTCTATGTACAGTTGTACTCTTGCACACAATTTTCAGGACCGACAATCCAGTCCACTCTTTCTCTGGATGGTCGCTCCTTTTCTAGCCATGTGAAGGGTTGACATGGTCACTCCAGATTGTCTATATAACAGGTGAAGCTCTTGATCAGCAATGTGTACAATGCCCCTTTTCACGTCAGCCTCAAATCCTACTTTTATTGTACTTTTCATTAGGAATGACAGCCTTGATTTTTTACCTTTAGATAGCAAAAAAGTGGAAAGACCCTGCATTTTTGTTTCCACGTCACGGAGGTCTAATAGCCTGGATTTTGCTCCATGGGGAGAGGGTAAGGTTGTGAAACACACGGATCCCCTTCAGCCTGTCATTTCATCTGGCACTTGTAAGATGCATGTCCCTTCTAGATTTTTACTCTGAACTGGATACAGTAAACATTTTCCCTTGATCTAATCAATTTGGTGTTTTATCCCATAGGCTTAGGTTCTTGATGCAGATTATTGTGGACTGTATTTCTGATAAACAAGGGCAACATTTAACCTTAGTATACATTCAAGTTGGTCTCTAGAGTAGGTTTTCTAATATTTGCTTATTTGATGTTGCAATTGTATAAACTGAGAACACCTACTACATGAATCAATAGAGGTAGATCATGACCCTGCATATGAACCTTATGACTTCTAGTCTTGCATTGTAATAAGTTGGAGTGGTTTAATGTATATTAGATTTGGTTATTGACATTTGTTTCATGAATCATTAAAAAAAATGAGAAATAAATATATCTAATACTATTTTCAGGCTCATGTAGGAGTTGCTCTCCTGAATTCGGTGCCACCAGCTCAACCTGGAGATTCGTCCCCACAAACGACCAAAGCCAAACCAAAGAAACCAAAGGCTGGATTGGAGTCACCAAGTTCAGGCAAAACCTCTGTTCTTAATGGAGATGGTTCTACAAGAAGCAGAGCAGTGGCCCGGTCGGATCCTAGTGGCCCCTCAGGAGGGAACCGCAATTTGACACCTGCAGAGATGCAGCGGGAGAGGCTGAAGCGGCTTATGGACGAGATGAATGAAGAGGGTGATGGTCGTGGCCCACCCATTGTCAAGTTGGGGGATGCTTCAATGGCATCACCCTTCACCGCAAAGCATGCATCTGTGGCCCCCACTAAGGACATAATTCGGCAGGGCCGGAGTACACTGGTCACCACTCTCCAGATGTTTAAGATACTTGGCCTTAACTGCCTCGCAACGGCTTATGTCCTCAGTGTTATGAACCTGGATGGCGTCAAGCTTGGTGACGTCCAAGCCACAATCAGCGGCATCTTCACGGCTGCCTTTTTCCTCTTTATCTCCCATGCTCGCCCCATCCAAACCCTCTCGGCTGCCCGGCCCCACCCCAACATATTCAGTGCTTACATGTTCCTCTCTCTCCTAGGACAGTTTGCAATCCACCTCCTTTTCTTGATTTCTTCTGTCAATGAAGCTGGCAAGTACATGCCAGATGAATGCATTGAGCCAGACTCTGACTTCCACCCCAACCTGGTGAACACGGTTTCATACATGGTGAGCTTGATGATCCAGGTGGCCACCTTTGCTGTGAACTACATGGGACATCCGTTCAACCAGAGCATCCCAGAGAATAAGCCATTCTTGTATGCCCTGTTGGCTGCTGTTGGGTTCTTCACGATCATCACCTCGGATTTGTTCAGGGACTTGAATGACTGGCTGAAGTTGGTGGAATTGCCAGAGGCGTTAGGAGGGAAGCTGTTGCTCTGGGCTTTCCTCATGTTCTCGAGCTGTTACATATGGGAGAGATTGCTGAGGTGGGCTTTCCCTGGTAAGATTCCAGGGGGGAAGAGGCGGCAACAGTTGGCAGCAGCTACCCTACAAAAGAAGCGTGTCTAGTTGCAAAATGGAGGTGAACCTTGTAAAAGAAGTGTGGCTCCAACAATTATGGCAAGGGAAAATGGCAATGTGGCAACAATGACAACAGAGCAATGGAAAGGATGTAGCTGTCGGGCGGCAGCTGAAGTTTTGGTTATATACATGATCTTCGGCGGTTCCTTAATTTTTTGTGGGGTTTCTTTAATGCATTTATATCCCTCATTTCCTTGTAGAAGGTATCTCTCCTATTAAGATTTTTTGGGGGACAACAGAACTGTAAATTCAGGTGCAGTAACAATGCAACAGTCAAAAAACGGGTTCCCCATTCGAAGTGAAGGTGTGGATTTTTAGGCTATGGAATTGATCATCCCTCAGGAACTTTGAAACTGGAGAATGATTTAGAAAGCTACTATTTACTGGTTCAAATTCAAATACCTCTCATGCCAACAATGTAAGTGTTGAATTCTTTTGTCTTTTCCTTTCAGGATTTCAAATATATTGTTGGCCCTTGAAGTTTAATAGAGTCACCAGTGGGTCGATTAAATTTTTTTGAATAGAAACTGGCAAATGGCCTTGGGACGGGGAGGAAAGTTTGCTGTCTATTGTGGTCTCCTTTGCTGTCACCATTTCTTCACTTTGCCTTCTTTGGTTTGTATGGTAAATGGAGAACTTCTAAAATTGCTTGTTTTTTTGTGCCGCTCGCTATACAATAGAATACGTAAATTATTTGCTTTTGTACTGCATTATTGTTAATTGGATTGGGGGCCTTTTTTTTTTTCCTGACTAGGGGTGGTTTCGGTCTTCCCTATTTAATATCAGAACTTTTAAAAAAAAAATCTTGTTGGTCCTTTGGTGAGATGGATAGGGTCAGGAAAGTAATTTTGTGTGTTTTGCATGGGGCCATCTCGTGGAAAATTTAGAAAGAGGAATAAGAGTGGATAATTTAGAAAGAGGAATAAAAGAGCGTTACTGTGGGCAGTGAAAAGAAATATACACACAACACACACACACTCACCTCATGAAGCTTCACCCAAGTGAACCTCATTTCAGTTAGGTTTTTTATTTTTGTTGTTGCTTAATAAACTCCCTACTCTTCTTTCCTGTTTCTTTACTCTTATCTTCATTTATATAATTTTGATGATTACTAATTTTAAAAAAAGGATTATACATTGTATCTCCATCACCTAAGAGATTGTTGAAGACATTGATAGAAAGATTATAGGCGCGTATTTTTTATAGTTGAATACGACGAAAGCATACAATAGCCTTCAATGGGACTTTCTTATTAGTGGTTGTCCTCAAATTTGGGGTTCAATAGACTTAATGATCAGTTTATCAAGCACATAAGGAGACACCTCCAGAACCAATTTTCTCTATCCAAGTTAATGGCTCTATGTTTGGCTTCTTTAAGACAACAAGAAGATTATGTCAAGTGGAATCCTCTTATTTCCTTGTCTTATTCATCATTGAAGAAGAAGAAGTGCTAAGCAGAAGGATCAGATAGCTATATCGGAAGGGGAAAGGTAGTTATTTTATATGTGGCATGAATAATACTCACATTTTCCATTTTCTATATAGTTTCCTAGTATATATATTCCTCTACATCTCCATATAAATCCCATTGGGGGTAAAGGAATAAATCAATTGGATAATTCCCTAAAATCCCTTACCCTATGTTTGGTTGTCGAGAAAATATCTGAAAACATGGAAAAGAAAAGAAAATTAGATAAAACACAACTAAGAATTATATTAGAAATCTGAAATTTTCTTTTCTTTTCCATGTTTTCACCTATTTTCTCGGGAACCAAGCATAGCTTAGGGTGTGTTCGTTTACCGAGAAAATGAAAGAAAGTAATGCTGTGTTTGGTTGTTGAGAAAATCTAAAAAGTAGAGAAAAGAAAAGAAAGGCCTAGAAAATTAGAGAGAAAGTTACTTTCTCTTGTTTGGTTGTTAAGAAATATTATTAAAAATAAAAAAATATTTTAGTCCATTGAGACATTTCATCAACGTTATGTCCGAAAAGTGTTAGCATTCTAAATCATGAACCAAGTCGCCATGGTTACTTCTCCTCCATGCTACCATATCCAAGTTTCCCCTGACAATAAGAAAGAACATCTGCTCTTACTGTTTGAGTCCTCTGGCTTTTTTGAATGGTCGATAAATTACTGTTGCCATTAAAGTGTTTTAGCAGAGGTACGTTTCTTGGAGTCTTCTTACTTTGTTCGAGTGATTGGAGGTAATAAACATCATGTCCTGTGATTAAAATGCGGGTGTGCATTCCATTAAAGAGTTGGGCATTTGAGAGGAAGAAAAAATTAAAAATTAATCCCTTTTCAATGCACAGTCATGTTGGGCACACTCAATATCTTCTATCCCTTTCAATTTTGGCGAAAACAATTCTGGCATTCCCAGATTATATTACAGAATTATGTATTACAGAAGATACTGAAAGATTTGAAAGACTGAGTTATGTATTACAGAAGATACTGCAAAAAAAAGAAAGAAAGAGGAAAGACTGAGTTATGTATTACAGAATTTCTTAATTCATAAGCACATGAGCAATTTTGACTCACTTGAATCCTCCCAACTTTCGTCTACAACCCATCCTAGATTATATGTTCTTGACAAGGTTCCTAGCCAAATCATACACAGAGAAAGTTTGGAATAGGAAGGGAAGACAGATGAACAGCCGACACAGGATTGAGGGGTGAGATCTTGGACGAGGCTCACCGATCCAAGTACACGGTACATCCGGGAGGTATTAAGATGTACCAGAATCTCTAGAGGCACTACTGGTGGCGAAACATGAAGAGAGAAGTCCCTGAGTATATTTCTAGATGTTTGGTGTGCCAGCAGGTGAAGGCCGAGCATCAGAGGCCGGCAGGTCTTTTACAGTCTCTCCCTATTCTGGAATGGAAATGGAAGAATATCTCGATGGATTTCATCATGGGTTTGCTGCGGACGGCGAAGGGCTCCGATGCTATTTGGGTGATTATTGACAGATTGACAAGGTCTATACATTTTCTTCCGTATCAGACTACTTTTAGTTCGAATCAGTTGGTGGCCTTGTATGTCAAGGAGGTGGTTCGTTTGCACGGTGTGCCGGTTTCCATTGTGTCTGATCGAGATCTTAGGTTCACATCCAGGTTCTGGAAAACTTTTCAGAGTGCTATGGGTTCTCGTTTAGATTTCAGCACTGCCTTTCATCCTCAAACCGGCGGGCAGACTGAGATGGTGAATCAGGTCTTGGAGGATATGCTTCAAGCTTGTATGTTGGACTTTCAGGGCAGTTGGGAGGACCACTTGCCGTTGGTTGAGTTTGCCTACAACAACAGTTACCAGGCAAGCATCCAAATGACACCTTTTGAAGCTCTGTATGGTCGGAGTTGTAGATCACCTCTATATTAGGATGAAGTTGGTGAGAAGAAGGTACTTGGTCCTGAATTGATTGAGCAGACTGCGGAAAGGGTCAAAGTCATTAGGGAGCGATTGAAAACTGCTCAGGATAGGCAGAAGAGCTATGCGGATACTCGCCGCAGAGATTTGGAATTCCAAGTTGGGGAACGGGTCTTTATGAAGATTTTGCTGAGTCGGGGAATCATGAGGTTCGGAAAAAGAGGGAAACTCAGCCCTAGGTACGTGGGGCCATTCGAGATCATCACTATGGTTGGTGAGATTGCTTACAGGGTAGCACTACCGTCTCACATGGCAGCGGTCCATAATCTATTTCACGTTTCTATGCTTAGGAAATACATTTCAGATCCGTCACACGTCATTGCTCTTGATCCTATGGAAATTCGAGAGGATCTCACTTTGGTTGAGCAACCCGTTCAGATCTTGGATCATCGAGATCAAGTCTTGCGCAACAAGACTATCCCTTTAGTCCTAGTGAGATGACAGCATCATTCCATAGAAGAGGCTACATGGGAGCGAGAAGCTGAGGTGAAGGAAAAGTACCCTCACTTGTTTGGGTAGTTTTCTTTGTTGGATTTTCTGTATTTTGTTTTGTTGTACTTTGTGGTGTTGTTCTAATTTCGAGGACGAAATTCTTGTAAGGGGGGAGGGATGTAGAACCCCGAATCCACATCTCACTAACTAGTGAATAGTGTGTGAATAGTGCTCAAGTGTGGTTTTGTACACTAATGGGCCTTATGTTAATATACGTGTTTGGATTTATGGTGTGCATGTTCTAATAAGTTTGCATATCCTTAGGGAGTGTGTTTTAAGCATTAAAGGTGTTAGGAATGAGATTGGAGAAGATTCAAGTAGTGAAAATAGGGTTTTGCAGCAAACAGCGGACCACCGATCACTCGGTGATAACCTCCGATCGACCGGTCTTATACTGATCGCTCGGTAGCTATTGAGCGGTTAACTTATTTGTATGAGGAAAAATTCCAGAGAGGGTGTTTTCAACTGATCTCTCGGTTGAAACCACCGATCTCTCGGTCTGTACCACCGATCGATCGGTTATACGCATATTTTCTTTATTAAGGGTGTTTAAGGCTTTAACCACTACCCTTTGCCTATATAAGGGCTGAGTTCGTGCCTTAGGGTTTCAGAAACCCTTTGTGCCCTATTTTGAGAGATTTTGAAGAGGAAGAAGAAGGAGAAAGCTAGGTGTTGCTCAAGCTTGAAGGAAGATCAAGATCCTTCATTCCTTTCAGTGGTTTCCCAACCAAGAACTCAAGGTTCTCACTTGTTCAAGCTTTTTGGAATCAAAATCATTGATTTCACCAAGGTAGATACACTCTACTCTCAATCTAGTAATACTACTAGTTACAATATGTTATTCTTCTTATTCTATAATACTATCTAAGCTTTGCTTTGTTATGGTGTGGGATGTTATTTCTATACTTGGATGTAAGCTATCACTATTATGCACTCTATGTGTTTGTGTAAATGCCTCTAAGGGTTTTTGGGTGTGTAAACATGCTAATACTCTCATATGCTCATATGTTCGCATGTCTCGCATGAACCGAGGTTTTTCCATGTATTCCTCAAAGTACGAAAAGAGCTTTGAATAAGTGACTTAAATAAATGATTCTAAGCAACTCTATGATATCTCTAAGATCGGTTCACAAGCTCAAAAGGATCATGATACACTCACAAGAACTCTATGATAATGTCTAAGATCGTCTCACAAGCTCTAAGGATCACAAATGAAATGCTCTAAGATCTCTATGTTTTGCTCTATGGATATACTCTACGGTATTGCTCTATGTCTCTACGGATCATAAATGACTCTACGAAACTCCATGAACTCACAAGGCTATGATTATCGCTTGACTCACACGGTGTTGGTTTTGGTTTTGGTTTTCGGATCTCATCTTACATTTTATTTCACGGTTTCCACTCTTTAACATGTTTTAAGGATTTCGTTCTTCATGATTCGTATGCTCTATGCTCTATGCTTATTGCTTTATTGTTAGTAGTATGTATACGCTGAGTATTCCACGCTCAGTTGATTTTTTTTTTATCATCGGCAGGTGCTCAGGGTCCCTTCGATCTATGTGGTACGGAGCCTTGGATAGAGGAGGAGTACTTCGACCCCGAGCCTTCCATGGACCACTACCAGGATGATGGTTCATTAGATAGATGTCGTGACTTCGATTTCTGTTGATCGACAATAGTTAGAAAGATACATGTCATTTTGTTGAGTGAGTGTGGGACTTGTCCACTCCACCTTTTGGATTCTCAAACACGTGTATTTTTGTTGGTTCACACTTAGGCCAAGATATAGGAGTGTTTACTTTGCTTCCGCTATGTTTAGTATGTTTTGCTTCCGCTATGTTTTATATTTTGTTTCCGCTGTGTATCTCTGTGTACTCTGACCGGTTTCTACGTGTGCCTTATGTATCATATGGATGTATGATACGGCGGTCACGAGTCAAAGTATCCCTAACTCCTAGGGGGTATTTTGGGTCGCGACATAACCATATCCTTATCCTAATCCAATTAGGATTCCTTAATTAGCAAGAAATTAATAGAATCCCTAACAATTAGGGAATCTTTAATTAGTAACTAACTAACTAACTAACCAACCTTATCCAATAAGGAGTTTAGTTATTAGAAACTAATTAAACATAATAACAAGTATTATTCCTTATGGAGTGGGCGTCCCACCCTAGGTGGGTCCCACCCCACACGCCCCCTAGGGTATTAAACCCCTTTTGGTCTCTTTAAATATTCTTTTAAAATATTCCCCAATGGGTCCTACCCATTTGGTTTTTCACATCTAATGTGATTCCACCTTTTAGAGCTTCACTATACCATATAGTGATTATTTAGAGAAATTAATTCATTTAATTATGTAATTAAGTTAAATACTTTAAGAAAGTCATTGTGTGTAGGATCTAAAGAGATCTTCTATTTCCGATTGTGGGACCAAGTGCTCAACCTTTTGGTTAAAGCATTGTTACTAGGAAACACCTTTTCTACACTCCATTAGGATTATAGAATGTCTTCTATATCCTTGGACTTCCACCAATCACAATTAATGTCCATTAATACAATGTGATTAACCTCCAGAAAATAGAGAATTACTTGCAGGTATTTCTATCTCAAGATTTGTTTACAGCTTAGTCCCTCCACTTCCAATATTGTTATAAGCTTACCGGACAATATCTAATACTGTCTTTAATCTCTGGCTTATATTGAGAACCCATTCTCTTTGATACTTTCTGTCAAACTTGGACTTTCAAAACATTTTTAGAAATTCTTTAAAAGAAATAATTATTATAATTACATTTCTTTTATACAGAAAATAAATTCCTCGATAAAACCATTTCATCGATAAATACCAGTGCTGGGCTTTTCAAGTCCGGTTTTAACAAGTATCAACTCAATATTATTTACTCTGTAAGAGTAGTGGGATCCTTGTTGAACGTACACACACTTCTTCCAGTACAGCGTACATAACCCAACGAGCCCGTATTTAGTCCGGTGTGTTGGACATTGACTGTAGAACCCCGAATCCTTGTTTCACTAAGTGGTGAATAGTGTGTGAATAGTGTTCAAGATAGTCTTGTAAACTAGTGGGTTTTATATTAAAGGAAAGGTTTGGATATTTGGTGTGCATATTTTAATAGGTCTACATATCCTTAAGGAGTATGTCTTAAGCATAAAAGAGTGTTAGAATTGGATTGGGGAAGATTCAAGTAGTGTAAACAAGGTTTCGCAGCAAAATAGGGAATCACCGATCGCTCGGTGATAACCTCTGATCGATCGGTCTTCTACCGATCACTCGGTAGCTATTGACTGGTTAACTAATTTTTATGGGGAAAAATTTCAGAGAGGGTGTTTTCAACCGATCTCTCGGTTAAAACCACCGATCGACCGGTAAGCCACTAATCGCTCGGTCTGTACCACCAATCGATCGGTTATACGCAGATTTTCTTCATTAAGGGTGTTTAAGACTTTAGCCACTACCCTTTGCCTATATAAGGGCTGGGTTCGTGCCTTAGAGTTTCATTTGTACAGTATTTTGAGTGATTTTGAGAGGAGAAGAAGGAGAGGAGCTAGCTTGTTGCTCAAGCTTGAAGGGAGATCAAGATCCTTCCTTCCTTTGTTGTTTCTTAGCCAAGAACTCAAGGTTTTCAAGGTGTTCCAAGCTTTTGGATTCAAAATCAATGATTTCACCAAGGTAGATACATTCTACTACCAATCTAGTGATACTACTAGTTACCTTGTGATGTTCTTCTTATTCAATATTTATATCTCTTGATTTATTGTTGGTGTGAAAGGTTGTTTTTATACTTGGATGTAAGTTATCACTATGATGCACTCTAAGTGTTTGGTTTAATTCCTCTAAGGGTTTTTGAAGATTTAATGTGTTATTCCTTCATATGCTCGCATGTCTCGCATGAACCGATGTTTTCTAAGGATTTCTCAAAGTTACGAAAAGGGTTTTGGAATAAATGACTTATATGAATGATTCTAAGCAACTCTATGATATCTCTAAGATCGGTTCACAAGCTCTAAGAATCATGATACACTCACAAGAACTCTATGATAATGTCTAAGATCGTCTCACAAGCTCTAAGGATCACAAATGAAATGCTCTAAGATCTCTATGTTTTGCTCTATGGATATGCTCTACAGTATTGCACTATGTCTCTACGGATCATAAATGACTCTAAGAAACTCCATGAACTCTATGAATTCTAAGAACTCACAAGGCTATGATTATCGCTTGACTCACATGGTTATGGTTTTGGTTTTCGGATCTCATCTTACATGTTTATTTCACGGTTTCCACGATTGACATGTTTAAGGATTTCATTTTCTATGATTTGCATGCTCTATGCTTATTGCTTTATTGTTAGTAGTATGTATACGCTAAGCATTCCACGCTCAGCCGATATTTGTTATCATCGGCAGGTGCTCAGGTGTCCCTTCGATCTATGTGGTACGGAGCCTTGGGTAGAGGAGGAGTACTTCGACCTGGAGCCTTCCATGGACCACTACCAGGACGATGGTTCGTTAGATAGGTGTCGTGACTTCGATTTCTGTTGACGAGAGTAGTTAGAAAGATACATAATATTTTGTTAAGTGAGAGTGGGACTTGCCCACTCCACATATTTTGGATACGTACATGTGTATTTTGTTGGTTCACACTTGGACCAAGTAATAGGAGTGTTTACTTTGGCTTCCGCTATGCAATATATATTGTTTCCGCTGTGTATATCTGTGTACTCTAACAGGTCTCTATGTGTGCCTTATTTATCATATGGATGTATGATACAGTGGTCATGACTCAAAGTATCCCTAACTCCTAGGGGGTATTTTGGGTCGCGACAGACTTGGTATCAGAGCTCTAGGGATTGGTTTCCCTTGAGCTAAGCAGAAGTGAGTTTCTCTGAGTTGAACTTAGAACTCAGATGGACTTGTTTGTCTTAGGCTTGTTACCACGACATAACCGGTATCAAGTGAATCCTTAGGTCGGTCTAGGATCTTATTCTAGGTTCTAGTTTAGGCTGTGTCCTTGGTCTTATTCCGAAGGGAAGGGTAGATGCCCAACACAAGTATCTTAGCTACGCTAGAATAAACTAAGTTGTAATTATGTTCTTATGTGTATACTTTGATGTATACTATATGCGGTATTAGCATTTCATGATTATTGAATTGCTATATGTTGTGTGAGGTTGGTATCCAAGTTAGACTCATGTTTTGCCAATTCATCTCAGGATTTGATATCATGAGACACGGCAATTGGGGTCGTGGTTACTATACTCGGAGATTCGAGGGTGAAGTACCAAGAGAAGAGGAACCGCTATACTTCACGAACGCTATAGATTCCATAGCTGAGACTTTGGCTTTATTGGCAGCCAGACCTACTCCTACCCCATCGACTACTCTTGTGCCTACACCAGTGCATCACACTGCGGGACTCGAAGCTTTTCGGAGACTACGACCTCCTACCTTCTATGGTACTCTGAACCCAATGGTAGCAGAGGCCTGAATTATGCAATTGGAGAAGATCTTTCGGGCTCTCCAATGTACTGAGGAGCAACAGGTTGAATGGGCTTCCTTCGTAATGGAAGGTGAAGCCGAACATTGGTGGCGAGCTGCCCAAAGGCAGAGAGATATTGCTAAAGCAGGGGAACCCTGGATATGGGCGGAGTTCCTCGAAACCTTCCATGAGCAGTACTTTCCCAGATTTATTCGAGAAGAGAAGGCAATGGAGTTTATGCTTTTGGAACAAGGATCGATGAACGTGGCCGAGTATGAGGCTAAGTTCACCGAGTTGTCGAGATTTTCTCCGCATTTGGTTGCGACTGAGGACCTACGGGTCAGAAAGTTTGAAATGGGATTGAAGGCTTTCATCTGAGATAGGGTGTCCATTCTTCAAGTGGAATCCTGGAGCAAGATAGTAGGAAAGGCGAAGATCGCCGAGAAGAATGCAGAAGAGTTTATCCAGAGAAGAGATAGGGGCTTCGAGAGAAGCATGTCGCGGGGTCAATCTAGTGGTTCTTCACAGTCAGAGAAGAGGACTAGGACTGCACCGTACCAGTTTTCTCAGCCGATGTCGGCTCAGAGGCCTTCTTTTACGCCTCAGGCACCGCGTCCTACAACGTTATAGGCTATGAGGGTTATGCCTCTGGCTTCCTCCACATCGCAGGTATTTGAGGAGTGCGTCGTATGTGGTCGTCGGCACAAGACAAGGGATTGCCTAAGATTTTCAGGTGGATGTTTCCACTGTGGGATTGGCCACATGATTTGGGATTGTCCGCACAAGCAGTCACAGACTGGGACACAAGGAGTTCGGCCTCCAGGCAGGTAGACTTCACTGCAGGGGTCTTCATCTCAGGCCTCTAGATCTTTGCCGCCCACCTAGCATTCTCGTCAGGCTAATCAGGGCAGGGTATTCACCATGATTGACAGAGATGCACAGGCATCAGACGATGTTGTGCAAGGTACGCATGAGTTTGATATTGTTGAAGTTCTAGAGTTGCCGTGAATGTATTGTATATATGTATTCTATGTGATGCTTTGCTATGCGTGTATCTACATATATTAGGTATGTAGTTTATGTTATAACTTGGGTAGTTAAAATTCTCAGGTTCGTTGCTGGTAAATGAATATTTGGCACGGGTGTTGATCGACACGGGATCCACTCATTCATTCTTCTCACCTAGTTTTGCTAAAGGCTTTACGTCCGAGCCGAGTAAGCTACCTCGGAAGTTGTCCATTTTGACTCCATTGGGCAAGTCTTTTGAGACAGATAAAGTGTATCTGGGCACTGTTGTGCAAGTCATGCAGCACGAGTTGCTAGTCAACCTGATCATTTTGGGATTTCAGGATTGGGATTTTGACGTTATCCTAGGTATGGATTGGCTCTCAGCTCACCATGGACATGTGGCGTGTTTCGAGAAGGTGGTGAACTTTAAACCCGCTGAGTTGAAGCCATTTCATTTCAGGAGACTTCAGAAGAGAGACATTGCTCGCTTTGCAGCTCTCAGTCTCGAGAATGTAGAAGTACGAGACTCCACATCCATTCCAGTTGTGTGTGAGTATATGAATGTTTTTCCGAAGACCTTACAGGGATTGCCTCCTGATCGGGTAATTGAGTTTGCGATCGAACTTGCTCTAGGCACGGCTCCGATTTCTAGGGCTCCGTATAGGATGGCCCCTATTGAGCTTAAGGAGTTAAAGGACCAGTTGGCAGAATTGCAAGGCCTTGGTTTCATTCAGCCAAGTGTCTCACCTTGGGGAGCTCCGGTGCTATCGTGAAGAAGAAAGATGGGTTGATGCGGATGTGCATTGACTATAAGCAATTAAACAAAGTCACTATCAAGAACTGTTATCCATTACCTCGGATAGACGACTTGTGACCAGTTGAAGGGTGCGATGTTCTTCTCAAAGATTAGCCGTCGATCTGGTTATCATCAGTTGAAGATCAAGAAAGAAGACATTCCGAAGACGGCGTTCCGAACTCGATACGGTCACTACGAGTTTTTGGTCATGTCTTTTGGGCTGACTAATGCGCCTGTAGCTTTTATGGATCTGATGAATCGGGTGTTCAGATTGTCTCTTGACCAGTGTGTGATTGTATTTGTAGATGATATCCTTGTGTACTCACAGTCACAGGATGATCACACAATAGATCTCTGCCTTGTATTGTAGACTCTTCGAGAGCATAGTCTGTATGCTAAGTTGAGTAAGTATGAGTTCTGGCTGAACAAGGTATCTTTTCTTGGCCATGTGGTGTCAGCCGAGGGTATCTTAGTTAATCCTGTGAAGATTGAAGCAGTGATAAATTAGGAAAGGCCGAAGAGTGTTACCAAGATTCGCAGTTTTCTCGGCTTGGCAGGATACTATAGGAGGTTCGTGGAGGGATTTTCAAGCTTAGCAGCTCCGCTTACCTATCTCACACGGAAGAACACTAAGTTCACTTGGAGTGACAAGTGCGAGGCAAGTTTCCTAGAGTTGAAGAAGAGGCTTACTACAGCCCCTGTTCTCACAGTTCCATCTAGAAGCGGTGGTTTCAAAGTCTACAGTGATGCTTCACTTGTCGGACTTGGATGTGTTCTTATGCAGCATAAGCAAGTGGTTGCCTATGCTTCCCACCAGTTGAAGGAGCATGAGCATAACTACCCCACGCACGATCTAGAGCTTGCCGCAGTAGTCTTTGCGCTGAAGATTTGGCGTCACTACCTCTATGGGGAAGAGTTCGTTGTGTTCACAGATCACAAGAGCTTGAAGTATCTCTTCTTACAGAAAGAACTGAATATGACGCAGCGTCGATGGATGGAGTTCATGAAGGACTACGATTGTTCTATTTAGTACTATTCGGGTAAGGCTAACGTGGTAGCCGATGCTCTTAGCAGGAAGCCCTACGGGGTTATGGCTCACTTGAGGGTACAAGAATGGAAGTTATTGCACGATATGTGCAACCTAGACACTACTCTTAGGCATGTTACCTATGGGCTGGAGATGTCAACCATCTCGGTTAGGCCACATATCTTGAATCGGATTAAGAAGTTGCAGAATTTGGATGCTGATTTGCTTGCTTACCGAGACAATTCGGTTAGTAGTGGCAGTCAGGAGTTTGCTTTGAATGTTGATGGTGCCATCACATTCAAAGGCAGGTTGTGTGTTCCCGCCAACACAGTATTAAGGGGTGAGATCTTAGATGAGGCTCACCGATCCAAGTACACGGTACATCTGGGACGTACTAAGATGTACCAGAATCTCAAGAGGCACTACTGATGGTGAAACATGAAGAGGGAAGTCATCGAGTATGTTTCTAGATGTTTGGTGTGCCAGTAGGTGAAGGCCGAGCATCAGAGGCCGGCAGGTCTTTTACAGTCCCTCCTTATTCTGGAATAGGAGTGGGAGAATATCTCGATGGATTTCATCATGGGTTTGCCACGGATGACGAATGGCTCTAATGCTATTTGGGTGATAGTAGACAGATTGACTAAGTCTGCACACTTTCTTCCGTATCGGACTACTTTTAGTTCGAATCAGTTGGTAGCCTTGTATGTCAAGGAGGTGGTTCATCTGCACGGTGTGCCAGTTTCCATTGTGTCTGATCGAGATCCTACATTTACTTCCAGGTTCTGGAAAGCTTTTCAGGACGCTATGGATTCTCGTTTATATTCCAGCACCGCTTTTCATCCTCAAACCAATGGGCAGACTGAATGAGTAAATCAGGTTGTAGAGGATATGCTACGAGCTTGCATGTTGGACTTTTAGGGCAGTTAGGAGGAATACTTGCCATTGGTTGAGTTTACCTATAACAATAGTTACCAGGTAAGCATCCAAATGGCGCCTTTCGAAGCTTTATATGGTCGCAGTTGTAGATCTCCTCTATACTGGGACGGAGTTGGTGAGAGGAAGGTACTTGATCCTGAATTGATCGAGCGGACTGCAGAATGGGTCAAAGTCATCAAGGAGCGATTAAAAACTGCTCAGGATAGGAAGAAGAGCTATACAAACACTCGCCACAGAGATTTGGAATTCCAAGTTGGGGATTGGGTCTTTGTGAAGATTTTGCCGAGTCGGGAAATCATGCGATTCGGGAAGAAAGGAAAGCTTAGCTCTAGGTACGTGGGGCCATTTGAGATCATCACGAGGGTTGGTGAGGTTTCTTACAGGGTAGCACTACTGCCTCACATGGCAGCGGTCCATAATGTATTTCACGTTTCTATGCTCAGGAAATACATTGTGAATCCATCACACGTCATTGTTCTTGATCCTATGGAAATTCGAGAGGATCTCACTTTGGTTGAGACACCAGTTCAGATCTTGGATCGTCGAGATCAAGTCTTGCACACCAAGACTATCTCGTTAGTCCTCGTGAGAAGGCAGGATTATTCCTAGGAAGAGGCTACATGGGAGCGAGAAGCCGATGTGAAGGAAAAGTACCCTCACTTGTTTGGGTAGTTTTCTTTGTTGAATTTTCTGTATTTTGTTTTGTTGTACTTTTTGGTGTCGTTCTAATTCCGAGAATGAAATTCTTGTAAAGGGGGAGGGATGTAGAAACCCGAATCCTTGTTTCACTAAGTGGTGAATAGTGTTCAAGGTAGTCTTGTAAACTAGTGGGTTTTATACTAATGGTAAGGTTTGGATATTTGGTGTGCATGTTTTAATAGGTCTTCATATCCTTAAGGAGTATGTCTTAAGCATAAAAGAGTGTTAGAATTGAATTGGAGAAGATTCAAGTAGTATAAACAAGGTTTCGCAGCAAAACAGGGGATCACCGATCGCTCGGTGATAACCTCCGATCGACCAGTCTTCTACCGATCGCTCGGTAGCTATCGACTGGTTAACTAATTTGTATGGGGAAAAATTTCAGAGATGGTGTTTTCAACTGATCTCTCGGTTAAAACCACCGATCGACCGGTAAGCCACTGATCGTTCGGTCTGTACCACCGATCAATCGGTTATATGCAGATTTTCTTCATTAAGGGTGTTTAAGACTTTAGCCACTACCCTTTGCCTATATAAGGGCTGGGTTCGTGCCTTAGGGTTTCATTTGTGCAATATTTTGAGTGATTTTGAGAGGAGAAGAAGGAGAGGTGCTAGCTTGTTTCTCAAGCTTGAAGGGAGATCAAGATCCTTCCTTCCTTTGTTGTTTCTTAGCCAAGAACTCAAGGTTTTCAAGGTGTTCCAAGCTTTTGGAATCAAAATCAATGATTTCACCAAGGTAGATACATTCTACTACCAATCTAGTGAGACCTTGTGATGTTCTTCTTATTCAATATATATATATATATATATATATATATATATATATATATATATCTTGATTTATTGTTGGTGTGAAAGGTTGTTTTTATACTTGGATGTAAGTTATCACTATGATGCACTCGAAGTGTTTAGTTTAATGCCTCTAAGGGTTTTTGAAGATTTAATGTGTTATTCCTTCATATGCTCGCATGTCTCGCATGAACTGATGTTTTCTAAGGATTTCTCAAAGTTATGAAAAGGGTTTTGGAATAAATGACTTATATGAATGATTCTAAGCAACTCTATGATATCTCTAAGATCGGTTCACAAGCTCTAAGGATCATGATACACTCACAAGAACTCTATGATAATGTCTAAGATCGTCTCACAAGCTCTAAGGATCACAAATGAAATGCTCTAAGATCTCTATGTTTTGCTCTATCGATATGCTCTACGGTATTGCTCTCTGTCTCTACAGATCATAAATGACTCTAAGAAACTCCATGAACTCTATGAACTCTAAGAACTCACAAGGCTATGATTATCGCTTGACTCATACGGTTATGGTTTTGGTTTTTGGATCTCATCTTACATGTTTATTTCACAGTTTCCACGCTTGACATGTTTAAGGATTTCATTCTCCGTGATTCGCATCTCTATGCTTATTGCTTTATTGTTAGTAGTATGTATATGCTGAATATTCCACACTCAGCCGATATTTGTTATCATCGGTATGTGCTCGGGGTCCCTTCGATCTATGTGGTACGGAGCCTTGGGTAGAGGAGGAGTACTTCGACCCAGAGCCTTCCATGGACCACTACCAGGATGATGGTTCGTTAGATTGGTGTCGTGACTTCGATTTCTATTGACGAGAGTAGTTAGAAAGATGCATAATATTTTGTTAAGTGAGAGTGGGACTTGTCTACTCCACATATTTTGGATACGTACATGTGTATTTTTTTGGTTCACACTTGGCCCAAGTATTAGAAGTGTTTACTTTGGCTTTCGCTATGCAATATATATTGTTTCCGCTATGTATATATGTGTACTCTGACGGGTCTCTATGTGTGCCTCATGTATCATATGGATGTATGATACGACGGTCACGAGTCAAAGTATCCCTAACTCTTAACGGGTATTTTGGGTCACGACATTGATGATTGGCTACATCAAAGCTATATAGGCAAATACTAGAGAAGATGTCGACCTCTCAGGTTAAGGACAATCTGTCAAATGGACTACCCTAAATATAAAGACAATATATTTCTAAGGGTATCCACTAAGCGTTCCAGTTGCAATATAAGTACTTCTTACTTATATCCACATCTTCGTTAAGAGACCATTCTCTCACTGATTGAGATTCATCACTCCATCATATGGAACTAACAATGTGTAAGTTATTAGGGATACATTGTCCAGATGTATCCTGATTAACTTAAAACAAGTTTAGGTCTACAAAGAACCGGAAAAACCATATCTCCTTAGCAATCAGTTATCAACTAATTGGATGGTTTTCCTACACTGTTACCTAAGGGACAAAGTAGTCTCATCCAATGAGATACTTTTGATATATTACCCAATGTAGAAGACAATGTGTGAATGTAAAATATGCATTTATTGATTAAATAGATAAATACAATTTCAGAATGGCTTATTTGTGGGCATATGTGTCTAACAGTTTTTACATAAAAGTTCATAAGGAAATGATTTAGAAAATATGCACAATTGATTTATACTCTACGGTCTACGATTTCTATAGTATAAACTGTATGCATGATCTTGTTATAACTTTGTTGGCTAGTGGTTGGTACCCGCTGATGTTTCAACACTCAGCCGTACATTTTGATTGTCGGCAGGTGCACGAGTCCCTTTCGATATCTGTGGTTCGGAGCTATGGATAGAGGAAGAGTATTACGACCCAAAGCCCTCTATGGATCATTACCAGGATGATGGCCCACAGGATAGGTGGCCCGAATTAGACTTTTGTTGAGAGAGCGAGAGAGAGAGGATACTTACTTTTGATAGTATTGAGAGTGGGACTTGTCCACTTCATACTTAATGTTTATTATGTTTTATTGGTTCAAACTTGTACCGTGCGATAGGAGTATCTTATTATAAATTGTTTCCGTTTATTCCGCTGCGTATATGTTGATGTGCTTTCTCAGGTGGGTATATGTGCCTTATGTATCATACTAGAGGGTATGATACAGCGGTCCCGAACTAAAGAATCCCTAACTCCTAGGGGTATTTTGGGGCGCGACAGACTTGGTATCAGAGCTCTAGGCATTAGGTCACCTAGGGCTAAGTCATCTTCTAAGCGGAAGCACGTTCTCAGAGTTGAACTTAGAACTCAGATGAACTTTTTAGCTTAAGTTTGATACCGTGACATAATGGGTATCAAGCAAGTCCTTAGGTCGAGTTAGGGACTTTAGATTCCAAGTATGGACTAGTCATCTAGTCTTAAACCGTAATTGGCTAACTCATTAGCTGAGTTAAGCACTTAGCATTGCTAGGATTTGATTGGTAGGTTTATACTATTATGTATATACTCTGATGTATGCTACGCCATATAAGGTGAGTTATCAACTGCAATATGTCACGTTGATTATCTGGATTCCAAGTTAGACTTATGGATTACTGTTGTTCTCAGGATATACTATGGATAGACGCGGTATCCAAGGTCGAGGATACCGCGTCTCATGGAAATGGAGGTGAAGCTCTAGTGGGTGATGAGCAGCCCGACTTTGCTCAAGTCTTTGCATCTATAGCCGAGACATTGGCTATGCTTGCAGCCAGGCAGCCCGCCACTATGCCGGTTGTACCAGTACCTCCTCCACATAGAGCACAAGCTGGAGTTGAGGCTTTTCAAAGGATGAGGCCTCCTATCTTCTATGGTGGCATAGAGCCAATGGTGACAGAAGCTTGGGTGATGCAGCTAGAAAAGCTATTCTCGGTTTGACGCCTACGGAGGCAGAGAGAGTATCTAGGCCGCCTTTGTGATGGAAGGTGAGGCAGACCACTGGTGGAGGTCAGCTGTCAGGACTCGAGACTTGACTCGAATGGATCAAGAGTGGTCGTGGGGAGAGTTTCTTGACGTGTTCTACAATAAATACTTTTCAATCGAGGTGCGTGAGAAGAAAGAGATGAAGTTCATTACCTTGGAACAAGGTAATATGTCTGTGGCCGAGTATGAGGCCATGTTCTCGGTATTATCTCGCTTTGCCCTCAGATGATAGCCACTGAAGCTATGAAAGCCCGAAAGTTTGAAAGAGGCTTGAAGAGCTATTTGAGAGAGAAGGTATCGATGTTTCGGCACGAGACATATGCAGAGGTGAACGACAAGGCCTAGTTAGCTGAGGCGAACTCGGAGGAGTTCTTCAAGAGGAGGAACATGGTGAGAGGACAGGCGAGTAGCTCAACACAGCCTGAGAAGAGGGCTAGAACTGCCCAGTATCAGACTTACGGGCCAGCACAGTCGCAGAGGCCTCCTTTTTCACCATAGACTCATAGGCCTCCTCTTACAGCACAAGCTCCTCATCTTATGGCTCCACAGTCTCTTCGCCCGGCTACTACACAGGCTACTCGATATGGGCAGCCCACATCCTCTTCAGTACCTTTTGAGGAGTGTACATCTTGTGGTCGGAGACACAAGCTCAGAGAGTGTCGGAGGGCATCAGATGGTTGCTTTCATTGCGGTGAGAAAGGGCATATGATACGAGATTGTCCACATCGCCAGCAGCCAGGACAGTCCCAGTCTCAAGGGAGTCGACCTCCAGTTAGGCAAGCTTTGCAGCAAGGGTCCTCATAGGCAACTAGACCCGTACAGCCCACACAGCCACCTCGTCAGGCGAATCAGGGCCAGGTCTTCACCTTTTCAGAATGGGACGCACATGCATCCGACGATGTGGTGCAAGGTACGCTCAAGACGAGTTGTTAAAGTCATAATTTGTTGGTATTATATATAAGTATGTACTATTGGATGCATGGATGTATGAACATGCTATTTATAATTATTCAAGATTGTTACTATGGCTTGACATTTAGTTAATTTTAATACTCAGGCGCTTTGCTAGTGAGCGAATGCTTAGCTTGTGTGTTGATCGACATTGGATCAATGCATTCTTTTGTCTCGCCTAGTTTTGCCAAGGGGTTTACTTCAGAACTGAATCGACTACCATAGGAGTTATCCATTTCTACCCCACTCGGCAAATCTGTAGATGCAGACAAGGTGTTTCGGGACTGCATAGTACAAGTGGGACAGCATGAGTTGCCAGTCGATTTGATCATCCTTGAGTTCCAAGACCTAGACTTTGATATCATTATTTGCATGGATTGGCTCTCGAACCACCATAGGCATGTGGCGTGCTTCGAGAAGATGGTGAACTTCAAACCAGTCGGGAAGAAGTTATTTCATTTCTAAGGGCTACGAAAGCGAGACATCGCCCATTTTGCAGCTCTAAGTCTATCAAACCTGGAGGTGCGAGACTCCACATCCACCCCGGCTGTGTGCGAGTATATGGACATATTTCCCAATAATTACCAGGTTTACCTCCAGATCGGGTGATAGAGTTCGTTATCGAGCTTGCTCTAGGCACAGCTCCAATTTCTAGGGCTCCGTACAAGATGGCCCCTATTGAGCTTAAGGACTTGAAGGAGCAATTGGAGGAATTACAGAAGCTTGGATTTATACGACCGAGTGTTTCACCATGGGTTTACCTCCAAATCCATGTTTCACCATGGATTTATATGACCAATTTCTAGGGCTCCAATTTCTTAGTGAAGAAGAAGGATGAGTTGATGCGGATGTGCATTGACTATAGGCAGCGAACAAGGTCACGATCAAGAATCGTTATCCATTGCCTCGAATAGACGACTTGTTCGACCAACTAAAGGGAGCGAGATTCTTCTCGAAGATTGATCTTTGATCTGGATACCACCAGTTGAAGATCAAGGCTGACGTTTCTAAGACTGCTTTCAGGACTCGGTATGGGCACTAGAGTTCCTGGTCATGCCTTTCGGTCTTACGAATGCGTCGGCTGCGTTCATAGATTTGATGAACCGGGTGTTCAGACCATCTCTTGATCGGTGCGTAATCATTTTCATGGATGATATCCTAGTGTACTCCAAGACATGAGATGATCATGATAAAGACCTTTGCCTCACTCTACAGACTCTTTGAGAGCATAACCTGTATGCTAAGTTAAGCAAGTGCGAGTTTTGGTTGGAGAAGGTGGCGTTCCTTGGCCATGTGGTGTCTGTCGAGGGTATCTTCGTTGATTCTGTAAAGATAGATGCAGTAATGACCTGGGAGAGGCCGAAGAGTGTTACTGAGATTCGTAGTTTCCTCGGTCTGGTAGGGTATTATAGGAGGTTTGTGGAGGGTTCTCTAGCTTAGCAGCTCCGCTCACTTATCTCACGCGGAAGAACGCTAAGTTCGGTTTGAGTGAAAAATGTGAGGAAAGCTTCGCCGAGTTGAAGAACGGCTTACTATGGCCCCAGTTCTCATAGTTCCATTTGGGAGTGGCGGTTTCATACTCTACAGTGATGCGTCACTTATCGGGCTAAGATGTGTTCTGATGCAACGCGAGAAGGTCATTGCCTATGCTTCTCGGCAGTTGAAAGACCATGAGAAGAACTATCCTACGCACGATCTAGAGCTTGCTGCAGTTGTCTTCGCACTGAAGATTTGGCGTCATTACCTTTATGGGGGAACAGTTCAATGTGTTCACGGATCACAAGAGCTTGAAGTATCTATTTTCCCAGAAGGAGCTAAATCTGAGGTATCGTCGATGGGTGGAGTTCATAAAGGACTATGATTTATCTATCCAGTACCACCCGGGTAAGGCAAGTGTCGTGGCAGATGCTTTGAGCAGGAAGTCTTCTGGACACTTGGCTCACATGATGATTCGGGAGTGGAAGTTATTGGAGGTCAAGGCGAACCTCGATACTAGCTTCAGTGTGCCTACTTTTGAGCCAATCATGGAAAATCTCACGGTCAAGCCTTATATCCTGGTTCGGATTAAGGAGTTGTAGAGTTTGGATGCAAAGTTGCTTGTTTACTGAGATAAGTCGGTTAGTAGCGATAGTGAGGAGTTTGTTTTAAATGGTGATGGTGCTATTATGTTCAAAGGCAGGTTGTGTGTTCCTGCCAACACGGAGTTGAGGAATGAGATCTCCCATCGATCCAAGTATACAGTGCATCCTGGTGGTACTAAGATGTACTAGAATCTCAAGAGGCACTACTGGCAGTGAAACATGAAAAGGGAAGTCACAGAGTATGTTTCGAGATGCTTAGTATGCCAGCAGGTTAAGGCCGAGCATCAGAGGCCAGTAGGTCTTTTACGTTCCCTCCCTATTCCAGAATGGAAATGGGAGAATATCTCGATGGACTTCATAGTTAGCTTACCAAGGATAGTAAGAGGCTCTGATGCTATCTGGGTTGTAGTTGATCGGTTGACAAAGTCTGCACATTTATTACCCTATCGGACCACGTTCAACATGAGCCAGCTTTTAGCCTTGTACACCAAGGAGATAGTTCGGTTGCACGGGCTGCCAGTTTCTATCATCTCTGATCGATACCCAATGTCGCGCCCTAAAATATCCCCTAGGAGTTCAGGGATACTTTAGGAGTGACTATACATACCTGCCAAACCATCCTGTAATGAACAAGGCTAATATGATACAATAGTAACAGTAATCAGAGTGCGGAAGCTACATTATGAGTGCGAAAGCATAAACTAACTTTTTCTTTTCTATATAAGGTGGCCTGTATTCCAAGTTAACATATATACAACATATCAAGTCAAGGGTGGACATGCCCACCTATCAAAATATCAAAATACAAAAGAGAGAATCTCGCCGTCACTCCTCTCAACAGTAATCTAAATATGGCCACACGTCGCGATCTCTATGCTCCTGCAGCTGCATCGGGATAGGTGGCTCTCTCTCCTCTACATACTCTTCCTCAACCCAAGGCTTAGGGTTGAGGGCATCCTCGGTACCTACCAACATAAAAGTACGGCTGAGCATGGAATACTCAGCGAGTACAAGCTACTAGCTAGCCATAGCGATAACAATCACACAACCAACGAGATATAATTCAACACTTCAATATAAAGCAATAATAGCAGCATATGACAAATAGCATTGAAAGTAAAGCAATGTGATGATCTTGACATGCTTTAATGAATGTGAAAACTCTGGTAAAACTCATACTTTAAAATCATGTCTTATTCTTGAAAATAACTTTTCGTGTTTCTTACAAAACTTGCTTGTCAGTGTTTGAAAACTTGTTCTTGTCTTGGTTTTGTTCGTGAGAATCATGCATGCTTGTCTTGTCTTGCCTAGGATCACTTGTCTTACTTGTTCTTGTCATGTTCTTGATTTGACTTGCTTGTATACTTGTGAGCTAGAGGTTAGTGCCCTTGAAGCGACTTATGAGCCGGGAATGTAAATTCCCTTCAGTGAAATATCTATATAGAAAAGGGTACACCAACCTCCTTGTCTTTTTTTCTTGTAAGCCAGGTGTGACATATCTTGCGATATGCCCTACCCTTGATATTCATGCTTGTTTAACTTATGAGCCAGGTATGACATATCCTAGGGATATGCCCTACTTGACCAATCCGATGTCCGGCTTTATCAACTTGCTTGTTCGTGAATCACATCCTTGTTCTTATTGTTTTCTTACGTACAGATACTTGAAAATCCGATTCATGCATGTATGCCTGCTCATGGGTGAGATTCGTGGGCATAATGATGACAAGAAAGCATTGAGGATAATACATGGCATTTGAACAATTTTAGGCACATGATAGGCATTAGAAAATTCATAAAGCATAGCATTATTTTTACTAACAATTGGGGAAAAGTCCTTCGTTCATATCTCATAGCTTTTATTCCACATTTTGCACATATATTATATCAAACATCTTGCATGCAGTATTTGTTCAATCCTTTATTCATGTTCCTTAATCTTAGGCTTTTAATTCTTTCATGCATTTTATCAAACATATGGCATTCAACATCTTTGAGAGTATTTTATTCATGTTTTTGGTTCAAGCAATTCATCAAGCACATGGAGTATGTTCATTATGAGTATATTTCCCTTCCATCATTTTCATCACACATCATTCATCCCCAATCACACATCACCTCATTACTTCATTAGTTTATCTTGTACATTTTTGGGTAACCTTAGTCCATTAAAAAATACTAAACCCAAGCATCATTATTTTCAAACAAAACCTAGGTTATTGCTAAGGGAGTTAGTAGGGTGTACTAACCTTGAAGATTCCTCCCAATGGTGAGGAAAACCCTTAATTGAAAACTCCAACTTGGTGGAGAATGACCCTTCTTTGAAGAAATGCTCCAAACTTTAAATGGGGAAAAGTTCCACACTTGATCTTGATCTCCTCCTTCTCCAATCTCTCTCAACTTCTCTTAGTCTCTCTAGGTTTAGCGTAAGCCAAAAACTCTCTAATGATCCTCTATTTATAGGTAAAGGGGTGAAAACCCCAAGAAAATCGAACAAAAGGAAGTAAAATCGCATATCTACGATCGTTCGTAGCGATTACGATCGATCGTAGCTTTCTATGATCGTTCGTAGGTTCGTACAATTGATCATAGCTTCTCCAGTGAGTTTACTACAACTACGATCGTTATTAGGGTCCCTACGAGCGATCGTAACTTTTGCAGAAAGTTTCTATTTTTTCGTGTTTTCGTATTTTGCCCATAACTTTTGACTCGCCTATCGGATTTTAATGACTTAACTTGCGTTGAATTCATCTTTTGAAGGTGAACAACTTTTATATTTTGTATAAATTCTAATTCTTCTTTATTCTTGGGCCATTTTGCCCCTAAAGCTGACTGACATGTGAATGGGTTTCATTAACCCGTCTTTGTAGCAGATCCGATTCCGGAAATCGGACAATTGACTCTAACTCGACTCAAAATCCGGAAAAGTGATCAACATGAACCTCGAAGAGGGTTCCAATATCTTTCTAAAAATTCAAGAATCACTCTATTCTGAATAGATATGAGTGAACTAGAGCTTTTCAAAGTTGAGGGTATGCTAAGGCATAACCCTTGGTAATACTTAAGAGTATTCTATACTCTCACCTTCTTCATCCCAAACACCCATACACTAAATATACATTCTTAAAAGCTTTAATACTTGATATCATTCATCATACTAGGCCATCAAGATCCGGGGTTCTACATCCTCCCCCCTTACAGAATTTTCGTCCTCGAAATTTGAATGATACATAGGTATGATGAAAACAAAATTTACATGGAAACATTCCTTATACAAACAAATGAGGGTATTTCTCCTTAACTTCCGCTCCGTGCTCCCACTTAGCTTCTTGCTTAGAGTGATGTTGTCAACGAACAAGAACCAAAGGAATAACCTTGTTACGCAAAAGTTGATTTCTACGGTCTAAAATTTGAACCGGCTCTTCCACCAAGGTAAGATCCTCCCGGATTTCCAACGGATCAAGATTTATAACATGTGAAGGATCCGGGATATACTTTCGAAGAATGGACACATGGAAGACATTGTGAACCGCC
>CM026563.1:19718745-19773696 GCA_015143295.1 Tetracentron sinense | reverse complement strand
TATAAGAATATCCCCAATTTTTTATAATTTGAATAAATTAAATAAATTATTGTTTCCCTAGGCAACACCTGTCACCTGGCTAGTGCCACCTACTACATTGTTGTAGTATTACTATTACTAAGTGAAAAGACAAAAAGAGGAGAGTTGGGCCCCTTCGCCTTTCCATTACCCTCAAAATTTGTCATCCTTGTAGTGTTTGCGCGCTGGAATTAAAGTGTTTTGTAATGTACATACGTGTTTGTATATTCTAGAACACCGCTGCATCCCCATGGTCATAGTTGATTGCATAATGGTTGGGGGCATATGTGAGTGAGTGTCGACCAGTGCCAAAACACAGCCAAATTTACAAAATGGAGCATAGTCATTGCAAAAATAACCCAATTATATTCACCTAAATGAAGGCACATCTGAAGATAATTTCTCATTACTGCCCCTTATGTTAGAGCCAAATGCCAATGTATCTATTGGAACGTATTACCTGAAGATGCCCTCTCCAAACGCATTAGTGAAGAGTGGAAGACCTCTGCCAATATTAGTGATCATGATATCTCACACAGAGTAGAAATCTCTTGATTTAGTAACTTTCTCCCGGACCAATTAAAAACAAAATTTTGATCGGTGACCAATTTAAAATCACCTCAATGCACTAGAGAAATGTTCTCTCAAGAAAGCGAGATTGGAAGATATGTCGATGGCCTCCAATTTTGTTTGCTACAGAAGCGTAGCTTCATTAGAAGATAAACCTTGAAAGCCAAAACTCCATATAGGATCTTTACCCATATCAAGCTGTATGCTGCAAGTACCATCACATGGTATGCCGTTTCCACCGAATTTCACGACGTGTGTATATGTCACATTGCTAAAAGCACTACAACTGTATGCTTTGCATTTTGTGATTCCGTATAGTTTTTTGACCATAACTTTGTATCGAACTACTTGGTTTATTCGACTCAAGAAGCCTAAAAAAAATAAAAATTCTCTTTTACCAAATACCAGGAGGCTATGTTCCTAAATCCTACCTAGTTAAATATGTGACTTACTACATTTTACGACCCATCCTATGTATACCAAATTCGATCAAATCATCTAAAAACCTTTGTCATTTTGCTTGAATACATGGTATTTTGATCTGGAGCCTATAATTTGAACCACCTCGTAGTACTGTACAGATTTTCTTCACGCAAAGATATTCAATTATTTAAGCCAACAACTGTATTTAACTTGTCATTTTGAAACGAGCACTCCACTGCTAGGGGCGTAAATTACTTCAATTGATATCCAAAGTAAAACGGACCCTTCCACTGTGAATGAAACCTTAAGACAAGGTTGCTCACAAGTCACAGACCCACACTAGTGGAAGTGTACTCTCAAAATGAACTGTCAATTTGGATACCAGCATGAAATCCTAAAAATGGCAAGTCCTTCATATGCTTTTTGCGGATATAGGTAACCCAGCTTGCACTGATGTGCAGGTTTTAAACAATGTCTCTTCCTTAGAAAGTTAAGACCATGGAAATTTTGACCCTATCTTTTATCCCTACCCTCAAGCTAATTTTCCTGTATAAATTCAATGTCCACCCAACAAATTATATGCCACACCCTATAATAGGCCTTTACCTCCTACCTCTAATAGCAGACTTCTCGCATCCAATCTCCCTCCATACAACCATTGTTTCCCTTTAAAAACCTTTTCATTTCCATTCTACATCCATATTCACCAATTAGTAGGGGAAAAAACAATTTCCATCACCAAATTTAAATACTAACGGCCCGTTATAAATTTATAATGTAGATCCAACCTCCCACCCTCTCAATCGTTAACAGGACGGACACCATTGTACCAAACAAAAAAAAAAACAGCAAAAACAAGCTGGCCGATCCGATCCGTAACTAACATTTATCAGATTGAATCATCAAATTCTCCGGCGGCATTGAAAAATAGAACCAACATGTTCTTAAAGCGGAAAAAAACAGCAATATTATACATTGCTACCAAGACTGAGGCAAAAGAATCTCAGACATTACTTCCCACCAAAAATATTAGTAGTAGAAATAAGAAAGTAAAAGAAACTGCAATGACAAAAAAAAAATTGGGGTGAGAGAAATCACGAACCTCAGTGTTGCAAGATGAACTCGAAAAGCAAAGGCTCATGTCATTCCTGGGGGTGGGTGGGGCTAGGGCATTAAAACAACCAGCTCCAGTAAAAGCTCCAAGTAGAAACCCTAGAGACTGATAAATGGATGTAGTAGCAGCAATAGCAGATGATAAGGAGAAAAAAAGGAAGACGGGACAACTAGATCATGTAGGAATGGCAATGGGGCGGGGCGGTAGGCGGGGGCGGTTTTCTACCGCCCCACCCCCCCACCCCCGCCCGATTATAAAGCCGCCCCGCCTCGCCCGCCCCCGACTGGGGCATACATATGGTGAAACCGCCCCCACCCCGCTTATAAAATCCCCACCCCGGCCCTGCCCCGCCCGTCTTTATATATATATATATATATACTAGTAAATGTGCACGTGCTTTGCACGTATTATTATTTTTATTTATTAAAATATAATTATTTATTATAAAAATAATAATTGTATATAAGAGTATTAAGACCCCAAAAATTAAAACAAAAACAAAAGAAAAAGAAAAAAAAAAAAATATATATATATATATATATACATATATACAGTTCATGCACCATATCATGGTGTCACACCGGTCACGGGGCTCCGGAATGTAGCTTAATCTCCTCATTCCCAAATCAACTTAGATGTGATCTCGTCATATTCCGGGACATTATCATGATATAAAAGAGAAGAAAATACCTATAAAGGACTGCTCTCACCAAACTCTGTTATCAAATCATTAAAACTAGACACATCTTTATCTTTTTCCTTGATCTCTTCCTGTTTGAACTCTTTGATTCCGTAATTGTAATACCGAAATTCCCAAGAAGGTTGTCGTACGGAGCTCTCTATTTTAGGGGCAAGGAGAACACATCATTGCACCTGATAGAAGATGAGCTTTTAATTCCCAGAACCTTTAAAAGAAATCGTCACCATAAACATGCATGCATGCTTCAATAGGAGGAAGATGACTTTCACTTAAGAGTCTTCCATAGGATATGGAGATTGCTTAGCTAGTTAAGAGACGTCTGTGAACAACAAACCTCTAAACTCACATGTGTATATCTAAAGACCAAATAGAATGGAGTTTTCTCATTACATTACATGTATATACGTAAATAGAATTCTAATTTAAATAGGATACTGTTAATAGATTTCTAATTTAAATAGGATTTTGTTAAAGAGTAAACTTTCTTAATTTTAGGGTGCTGCCAGGAGCACATTAATATTTTCTTACTACACACCAAAGTTATAATTTATTGACTACACACCATTAAATAGATCATATTCTACTAACACACCAAAACATTAAAAAACTATCAATATAGTTCTAGTAATACACCAAACTTAAAGCTTATCTACATATCCACAAAACCCAGCTTTAACGTAACTCATCATCTTCTGTTCAACTCCATGACAAACGAACGACTCAACCTGTATGACATCCACTTGGAATTCGACCTCGTCAGCTATGCTTTCATTACCAACAACAAAGACACCCATCATGGGGGCAATGGCGTGGACGCTTAAGTCTCCTAAAGTAAAGCTATGCATCAATGGATAAGTAACTGATTACAAAATTATAATAAACACAGAAATCCTTTAAAAGAAAATATAAATGAAAGAAAAATTGCACAAACCTACAATTGGCCCTCAAAGATATAGAGCAGTTCTAATGCCAACGTTCCTCCGAGCCTATTTCACGTGCCTCTCCCATGGCCTAAACTTGTATTGGCTATAAATACTTTCCCATACTCTCTTGCTTGAAATACATTCCTGGATTTCGATCAAGAGGATCAAAACGTCTTTTCTCCGATGGCGGAATCAATGGTGGATTTCGTTGCATTAAAGACTGAAATTTTGGCAAAAGAAGTTTAGAGACTTGGTTATAGAGACGGCGATCTCGAAATAAAAGACTCGTGTTTTTTGTACCCTAAATTTATTTGTTCATTATTTACATAGAATGCCATTAATGAAATTTATAATGACCATATTATCCCTATGAACCACTATAAAAGTTAATCTCTTAATTTATCAATATAATGTTTACTTTATTAACAATAAAATAAGAAAGGTTAATTTTGTCTACATAAAGTTTAGGTTACTCTTTGTAATTTTTTTATTAGTAGAATGATATATATATATGAAAATATATCTTTATCTTTACTATTATAATAAGAATTGCCACTTAAAAACATTGATTGAAATCTAAAAATACCTAAAGTACCCGTCAACCCTTGATATAATGAATAAGGTCATAAAGAAAGTTGGAAGCCATGGTTGAATTTTTGAAGGTTGGTTTCATCATTCAACTAAAACTTCTCCCTCATATGTCGCAATCAATGCACACGTCACTCCTTCCCATATCTCTCGCACGTCCCTCTCAACCTCTCTCCTTTCCCCAATGTGAAGAAAATCACATCACTTCCGATCGCAATTGAACAAAGGGAGAGTTCAACCGCACCCAGAAGTCCTTAGGGTTTAACCATTTAACCTTGATTTTTAATTAAATATTTTTAACTCCCAAGGCAAAATTTTAAAATTAGTTTTTTCCTTAAAACTAAAGTTAGATTGTTGAATTCTAAGTGTTAAGAAATATTAACCATGGTTAATAAGGGTTAAAAATTACATGTGTTGATCTGTGGGTACGATTGAACTCAGGGGTGGGTGAATCTTAATCACAGTAAATTAGTGTTAAAAGGACACATGCGACCTTAGTGGTGTAACTGGACTCCTCGCTCTCTTGGCAAAATACTCCAAAAGAAAACGTCTCGCCAGGGTCCCGCCCACCCCCTTTCTTTGCTATAACCAAAATGCCTCTAAGTTTTTTTGGTTTGTAAAATGTCCCAATATCATATTTCAAAAAGAAACGTCTCTCACAATTTACTTTTTTAATCTAAAATGTCTCTCAAGTTTCTATATCCAAAATATTCCTAATTTTTTTTTGAAATGTCCACACTAGGGTCCTTCCATATATATATATATATGTCTTTACTATTATAATGCGAGAGTCTGGCGGATTTTTCAAACTACCCTTATCTTTCTTCTCTTTATCTTTATCTTTACTATTGCCTAGATGGATTTTTTGAAATTCCCAAACTACCCTTATATAAAAACAAAACATTGATTTAATGTTTTATTTTAATTCCCAATCTACCCCAACCAATCGTGATTTAACTCGGGGAGAGAGTTCAATCGCACCCGTGGGTTAACACGTGTCCCTTTTAACTCTTATTAATTGTGATTCACTCCTTCCCCTCGCGCTCACGTGCGTTGCACGTGTCACTAGCGAGTTCAATCACACCTACGGGTTAACACGTGTCCCTTTTTACTCCTATTAACTATGGTTAACTCCTTTCCCTCGCTCACACGTGCATTGCACGTGCCACCCGCTAGTGTATATATATATATATATATTTAAATGAAATATATATATATATAAAATTGTAGGCGGGGCGGGGCACCGAAGTGGGGTATACTAAAACCGCCCTGCCCCACCCCGCCCCCGAGTTGGGGCTTATTTTTTATACCATCCCCAACCCGCCCCCGATTTTTTTGAAAAAAAACCGCCCCTATAGGGGCGGGGCCCCTGCGGGGCGGGTCATATAGCCATCCCTAAGATCATGCGATTGAGTTCGCTTTAAGCTTTGGTCCACTGTTGTTGTTGCTGCTGTTCTTTTTTCTTTTGTTGCTGTTGTTCTATCTACCACGGAGTTGAGTGCGCATTATAGGGGAAATTGGATGGAGAGCATTATAGGGGAATTGGATCATGGTCAATTGCGATTGAACAAGGAGAGAGGTCAATCGCACCAATAGGTCAAGATTATACATATGACTTGAAATTCTCTACGAGTCTGGGGTAAGTCCCACAACCACAAGTCAACACGTGTTCCTTTTAATACCCCTTAACTGTGATTAAGATTCACTAAGGGACCGTTTGGGATCAATTTTTTCGATTCTCTCATTCTGAAAAAAAATTAATTCTTATAAGTTTTGATTCTTGTAATCAATTTTGTAATATGAATGCATTTGGTAACTATCAATCAAAATCAATTATGAAAAAAAGAAACAAAATAATTATGTTTGGATGAAAAAAAGAAAAAGAAAAATAAATAAGATTAGTTTAGGCATTAAATATTATTATATCAACACATATATAAGTGTCATAAAATACCAAATTTTTTATTATGTTTCATCTATCTCGTCAATTTTGATGCTTATCTCATTCGTTTTAAGTGTGTTTCTCATAACTGATTCTGAAAAATGATTTTTTTTTTGTTTTCTAAAAATTGTTCCTAAAGCAGGACGATTCTTAAAATTGTTTCCTAAAAATAACTTGCCAAACACATTTACACTGTTTTTGTTCCCGAGATAAGAAAAATCGTTCCTGAGGAACGATGCCAAACAGCCCCTAAAACTCTTAGAGTTCAACCATCTAACCTTAGTTTTTAGAAAAAATATTAACTCTAAAGTTTAAAGTTGTTAACTAGAGTTAAAAGAACACTTATGAAAGTTTTTCCTATTAACTGTAACTAGTGGGATGCACGTGAGAGTTCAGTTCTAATGAGTAGAAAAAATTATATCAAATGATAGGCATGGAAAACATAAAGTAGATAAATTTGACATTCCATACATGAACATATCCGCTAGTGTATAATATGGTAATAAATAGAAAATTTACCTCAGTAATATTACTTAACATTAGTATGGGAGAGTATAGCAAACATACTAATTACATTGATGTTAGTAGCAACTTAATGCAAGCCGAACAAAGATTATTTGTAGTTTGTTTGAAAGATGTGATTTCTTTAATGATTAGCAGGAAAAAAATGTAAAAACTACAAAATTGTAATGCCTCGTTCTAGGTGGTGACTTATTAGAGAATAATATTTGCACATGTTCAGCAGTAGATGTTGAGGCGTGTGACATCTCCTCTTTCACGCTTCTTTCCTAAAAGAAGAATGGAAAAAAAATCAAATTCTAAGTTTAAAAATGTAACTACTTTTAAAGTCTTAATCATATGACAGAGAGAAAAAAATTAATCTTTACCTATCAACTTCAAATTAATAAACGAGTGAATACCATTAATAGGCACATAAATAAGAATAGCATTAAGAAACTTTAAAGCTTTTGAAGTACAACCTAAACATAAAGATTAGAAAATAAGGAAAAAAGTAGTGGAACTTCTCAATTGATAAGATTTCATACTATATTGATATATAATGTCTCTTTTCTATCTTTGTGAGTGATCAATAAGCCAAACGAACCTACCCCAAACTCCGAGTTTGAGCACTCTTTCATATCAACTAAATAAAAAAGAATCAATTTGTTTAAAAATGAGATTTTAAACCTTTAGAGATCCCCTAAAGTTATGTTTTTTCTGTCTTTACAATAGGATCTCTTACTAAGAGATGAAAAAAAAAACATAATAAACACATATTAGAAATTAAATATTAAACACCATTCTCCTTATATTAGTAGAGATATAAATCAAAATTTCTAATAAAGGTTTTAGATAGAATAGAACCAAAAATTTCCAAAGTTCTATTTTTCTGTTTTTGTGAGTGATCAGTAAGCCAAACGGACCTACCCCAAACTCGGAGTTCGCACACTCTTCCATACCAACTAAATTAAAAAGAAAATTTTTATAAACCAAACTTTCCACTAGGGGATCGTAACACATCATTCAAACAAAAATCAAGAAATATAAGCTACAAATATCACCAAGCCTTAAACAAATTTAGTATCAAATCTGAACGCATAAGAATCTAAAGCACTAAAACATGCCATAAACAAAGGCTAACAGATTTCAAAACCCTAATTTCCTAAAGCATTGAAACACGCCATTAGCAAAGGCTAATAGATTTCAAAACTCTAATTTTGTCAACCAAAATTTTCAATAAGGGTTTCAAATATCTTACCAAGAGATAAAAATCCAATGAGCAAATTAGCCGCCGAATAAAAGGCTTTGCAAACCGTGGTTGGATTAACTATAGGCCGTTTGCAAATGTCGAAGGTTTCCTCAGAGAAATAACTTTGTGAACTGTGGGAAGAAAGGAAGAAAAGAGGAAAAAGTATTGGGGCGCGAAGAGGGGAAGGAAGAAAGAAGGAGAAGGCATGAAGAGAAGAGGAAGGGTGTTTATATTAGTTGAACTTCAAAAACATGAAAAGACTAAATTAGCCTTTAAATATAATAAAGCTTTGCAGAACTAAGAAAGTTTACAGGGGTAATTTTGTTCTAAAAACTATCAATCAACGTTTTGATCAGGTTATATTAGTAGAGATTAAGATTCATTAACCTTGCATGTGTTGTGTTTGATTTTTGAGAAAACTAGTAAGCCATGCACGAGAATATGAGATTTGAAGAAATAAAATTTAATTTTGTATTGATATAACAATTTTAAATTAGTTAACTTGAAATACATGATTGTAGATTTAAAAAGAGATCGGGAATATAAGGGAAAAAAAATAAAATTTAACTTTAATATGGACATAGTAATTTTAAATTGGTTAACTAAAAATACAGTAAAGATTTGTAAAATTAAGAAGAAATGATAATAAAATAATTTGGGTAGTGACATCCCCCACTTGCTATGCAACGTAATTCAAAATTGATATAATAAATTTAAATTACTTAATTTGAAATACAATAAAATTACAGAGTTGAAAAGAATGCTAATAATATAATTTGGGGTCCCACTGTCCTCCAAGTTTACTTTTCCCTTTTTAGGTCATAAAGAAATGTCAAACAATTGGAAGCTCCACCAATTTGAGGAGGGCAATATAAGAGAGTGGAGTTAAAAATATCTAATAATATTTTTGGTACAAAAAATAAAATACTAACTATCCCAATTTGAAGATGGTAAGAAGATACATTTATATGAATATATGCTCATAATAACTCAATTTAGAACTCTGAAAAGTCAATGAAGCACACAACATCATACAATTATTTCTCTAGTTCAAAAAAAATAAAATTTGCTTGTCTCTATATTTTCCTAAATAAAAGCTTAAAAGAAAATTAAATACCATGTCACCTATGTCAATATATATTGATGCATATTCATAAGATAATTTATTTTAATACTTTTAACAAATATTAAATATCTGAACCATGTAACATTGGTTTTATTATTGATCTCACTAACAAAAAGAAATTTGATTCCTCCCCTCCTCCCCCCTCTCTCTCCCCTCCCAATTTATTAGCATGCAATAATATTATATATATATATATATATAATCTCTCAACCATCCGTGGTTTGGCCATTGTAGTTGATTCAAGGAGAAAGACAGTAGTACACAAATTACTAAGTTGGAATTCAAAGTGTATATATGTACAATACATCATTTGTGGTTGTGGGTAACATATAACATTCCAAAAAACATTGTGATGCAAGACTCATCAAAGGATTCTAACCCCACCGATCGGCTCTAAACATTTTGGTAGAAAAAATGGGTGCTAAACAAGATAATTCATTCTTCTAAGGTTATCCCTAATATCAAAAAGCATGTATTATGTGAGTCATGTTAGTGAATGGTGCATCAGGAGCATATACGCTATGCTCCTTGAATTGTCATATATATTTTGCTAATTACTTCTATATATAACGAAACAATTATATTAAAGGAATCAAAGACTCAGTTCCAACCAAAATTTGGATGAGGGATTGTGAATTCTACGACCCACTTACAACTTGTTGAGATGTGGCCGAACGACTTTCCATGCTCCCTCTAATCAATGAATTACATTTCGATCGGCAAATCACAAACGAACGACTTTCCCTCCTCCATCTACACCAATGAAATGAAATTCGAGCGTCAAATCACAAACGACATTGCCATCGAGTATGAAGGTGGTGATGTGTGCATTCTTCCATGACTAACTTACTATATCATGTTGAGATGTGGGCATTTCCAGCAAGGGTGTCGTCGATACAGGATGCCCCAATATTTGAAAAAATCTTCATATATAGCCGAATGTGGACGATGACGGGAAGAAGATACTAATGAAGCATGGATCAAAGGCGGTCAAAGAACCATTTCTTTTTCAGAAATAAAATGGAAAAATAAATGGGATTAATGCATAGATGAAAGTGGTATGCATTCCCATTTATGCATGCCTCCAAAAAGAACTAACCTTGCATCCTATAATGCCCAAATACATGAGACAGATTGGAGAAACAACAGAACTATTGGGGTCCAGTTCTCGGTACCAATAAACTTATGGAACACCAATGACGATAAAATGAAATCCGGTAGGTAGATCACTGATGACTGGGAGTGCTCTGATGCCAACACCATTCTTAATCCACCCCGAGGAGCAAACCCAAGATAGAACCGGTGAGATATAAGAATAACAAGCACACACAGATGCTAGAGACATTCCGGTAAGAGAATCGATAAGCCTTTGACCCATCTCTGAATGTTTAAAAAAAAAAAAAAAAACAAACTGAAATTTGGTTTATCATAATATCTATCCTGGTTTTCGACACTCCCTTTTAAAGGAAAGATATGAAGAGGTGTAACGATTTGAAAAAGTGAATACCAGAATGTGCTTCTCTTCATCTTCATCAAAACCGACTCTTCTAAAGGGTGCTTTGGCATCAACAGTCTCATTTTCCCAAAGAGTTATGACAACCTCTGATGGAGAGATGTGTTAGTTGAGGGGGTGACGTTTAGGATCAGTAGCTCATGTTTCTGAAAGATGTTTTAAAGACTCGACTGATTTGGGGGAGAAATATAGAGATGAGGAGAGGCGTGTCTATTGATGAGTGATGCTGTTTAGAATGGGTGTAAATAATCCTAAAGATCGCCACTAACGCCATCTTGAAGAGAGGCGCATTTGTTGAATGCTCTGCTGTTTAGGATAGGTGTGAAGAACACTAAATGTCACCACCACCACCACCATAGATGGCGTCTCTCTACTCTCTTTCTCTACAATAGCACCCCAATAGATGGATGTCATGTGGCATAATTTCCCTAAAATCACTCAACAAATGCCACGTGGACCTCCCCGTCCCCAGCTTTCATGTAGCATAATAGGTAAAAACATGGAAAATAAAATGAAAATTTCAATTTTAATCCAATTCTTAGATATGTTTTGTCCAATTTTCTTTTTTTTCACTTGTTTTTTTGGCAACCAAATATAGGGTTTGGGTTCGACAATTTAACCTTGCTTACCGAGTAGTGCGTGAGTCTGTTATCTTTCACCAAAAGAAATAAAACTTAGTTCTACTTTGGTGGGATAGGCATGTGTGCACTTGCTCTTTAAGTTCTATAATTGTCTCATACGTTTGGTATTCATTTTGAAGTGAGTTGTTCCGTGAAGCTTACTGAGCTGTGTGTGCTTTTGCACCATGTGTGTTCCCTTTCACCCCAATAAAAATACAATTCAACCTACAGTCAGAGCAATGGTTAGTGGTTAGCATTGGGGAGTGGAGCTCCCCCATCACCCGGGGTGGATTGCATCCCCAAACCTTCTCAATAGAGAGGCCACACCCCACCACTACCGCAAGAGGCGGGGTGTTTTATTTAGGTTAGTGAATCTTAACAATAGGTAAAAGGGACATGTGTTGACATGTGGATGTGATTGAACTCATGGAGAGTTCAATCATGATTGATTGTGATCCAATCTCATGTGTGAAAGGAGATTGAATCACAGTCAATTGCGATTCAACTCAGGGAGAGTTCAAAAAAAACAAACTTAAAAAAAAAAAAAAAAAAGCTCTTCCCCTTTGCTGGGGGTACACCCATGGTTACTAGGGGTTCCTCATGGTCTGAGGACCCCCAACACCTTGGTGAGGGCTCTATGCAAGCTGTGGGGGGGGGGGGGGGGGGGGGGGTGTTAACTGGGGTTTAACCTCAAAGATCTCCCCTAGGCCTATGAGGAAGGCAAAGGGGATCCTGTCCTTGGTGAAAGCAAGAAAAATCAACTAAATAAGACAAAGGGGACCCATGGAATGGGTCCAGGGGTCCCTTACAATGCTAATAACAGAGACAAACAGTAGGGGAGGGGGGAGTGTATACCCTCTACCGAGTTGTCACAATGGTGCAAGGACTGTGCATGGTGACTGGCTGGGTGGAGCAGGTGAGATTGCTGGGGTGTTTTCTTTGGGATTTCTAAGGTCCTGGAGATAAGAAATAAAAGGCCAAGGGTTGGAGAAGGCCTAAAAATGGGGCGGGCAGAGTGTGGACATGGTGATTTGCAGAGACTTTTTTTGGATTCAAAGCATCCCCCTTGAACTCATGGTGATGGGGTGCTTATATAGAGGATGGGGTAGATCTGAGGGTGGTTTGTGACCTTCCTAAATGGAGAATAAGGACTGAGGTGGAGAGGGATGTGGGGTTAAAGACAATTTTTTTTTTTTTGCAGATTTTTACTCTTTTCCGAAGCAACTGGGAGGGGAGGAGATTTAAAGGAGAGGAGAGAGGTGCTAGGGGTACTTTGGTCATTAAAGGAGGCGTGGGGGACAACCCTGATGAGGCCAGGGCAGCAGGGGATCCGGTTAGGGGCAGCTATGTACTCATCTTCCTGAAGAAGATGATGAACAATACCAATTTTTGATTTTTTTTTTGGTTTGGTTTCCATTTTTGGGCCCAACCCCTACATGTGTGGGCCAACACATGTTGGCTTTGCTACATGGGGTTGGTGCCTAAAATTTAAATTCCCTTTTTTTTTAGGTGGGTCCCACCATAAAAAACCCTAAAAGGCCATGGGCCCGAGTTTGGGCCCTAGGCTTTGTCTTTTTCTAGATTGTAATGCTAATGGACCTTGAGCCCAAAGGGTTTTAGCTTAGGGTCTGCCTAGGGCTAGGCCTAGGGTTAGGTCAAGGGTTTACCTAGGGTTTGACCTAGAGTTTAGCTAGGGTTAGCCTAAGGTTTGGTCTAGGGCTTAAGTTTTTTAAATTGAAATGGGCCTTGAACCCGGATGGGTTTTGTTCTAGGGTTTAGGACTAGGGCTAGGCCTAGGGTTAGGTCTAGGGTTTAAGGTATTACCTAGGGCTTGGCTAGGGATGACCATGGTTAGTAAAATTAACCATGGCTAAGCAGAGTGTAAAAATTGGGTGCTTACAGTCCTATCTGGTAAAAGCCAAGAGGCAACGATCTCTGGCTTTTACCAGGAACGACAACTAATACTTTTTAAATTTTTTTGTTATTCTAAAAGGGTTAGAACTTAGAACTTAGGTATCATTTGGAAGGTAAGGCTTTATTAAAAGGACACGTGTCAAGTTGTGCAAAAATGGAGAGACGTTCTCTTTGTCTTCTGCCAGAGATGATCCCGTGTGAACTTTAAAAGTCTAGTGACCTAGTTGCCAATGAAGACACTAGCCACGCTACCTTAGGTCGTAGAGTCTGCTGCTCTCTCACATGAGATCGAATCACAACAATTGTGATTGAACTCGGGGACTGGTCAATCACACCCACAGACCACAAGTCAACATGTGTCCCTTTTATCTACTATTAATTGTGGTTAGAATTCACTAAACACTTGGGGTTCAACAATATGACTTTGGTTTTAGGAAAAAAAATATTGGTTAAGGATTTTTAATTCTTAGGATTAATAATTTTTTTTAAACCCAAGGTTATATTGTTAAACCCAACGGTTAGTGAATCCTAACCACAATTGATAGAAGTTAAAATGGACAAGTGTTGACCTATGGGTGCGATTGAATCCTTAACCAGGGTTAAATTTTTCCCTAAAAACCAAGGTCATATTGTTGAACCCTAAGAGTTTAGTGGATTCTAACCACAATTAATAGTAGATAAAGGGACACATGTTGACCTGTGGTATGTGGGTGTGATTGAACTGTCTCCGAGTTCAATTGCAATTAGTTGTGATCCGATCTCGTGTGTCTACTATTAATTGTGGTTAGAAATCACTAAACTCTTGGGGTTCAACAATATGACCTTGGTTTTAGGAAAAATATATATTAATTTAACCCTGGTTAAGGATTTTTAATTCTTAGGATTAATTTTTTTTTTAAATCCAAGGTTATATTGTTAAACCCAACGGTTAATGAATCCTAACCACAATTAATAGAAGTTAAAAGGGACAAGTGTTGACTTATGGGGGCGATTGAATCCTTAACCGGGGTTAAATTGTTGGACATTATGCTCTAAAAAGTCATTTAGATTGTAAGATTTTTATTGATTAGATTAATAAAGACATCTTCTTTATCGATTGTGAATTCATTATGGGTAATTGACCAAGATCATGAGATGATCTATACGATATGAGATATCGAAAAAGGTCCCTAGGATAAATTGTAAGGAAGCTATGTGATTGGTTATGGACTAACACAAGTGGATATAGCTTTCCAGTCCCTTATACCTTATAGAGTCACACCTATGGGTGAAGCTGGACACTTCACTTATATGGTTGTCACAATGCTTAAATGTTCTCAATGGTTGAAATGTAGTTTTATCTCAAACTATTGTAGTGAAGACTACACATCGGCATATGAGTGATTAAATGTACATTGACTGATTGCATGCAATGAGAGACCTCTTGCATAAACATACTATCAGATAGATGGTTTCTCATTCACATTGAACAGTTTTGATGATCCTTAGATCTGATGAGTTTATTTATAACTGAGCAGTGATCTGATTGTTTTGATTGCACCTAAATACTCTCTACCTGAGGGACTACGATAAGGTGACAGTTGGATAATTAGAAAGTTATTCGAGTCATGATGAATTTCAAACAAGAAATCCATACTCATTAAATTGAGAGATTATCCAAGTTCCGGGTAAGATAGTCCATTAAGCTTAAAGTTTGCGCATGTGATTTTGAAATCAAACATGTTTGAAATATATTTTTAATAAAATATATTATACTAAATAATTTTTTTTTCAAAATGTTTTATATGAGAAATAGTTTCTCATGATGTAATCAAATGTCTTGGAAACCCAGATGATGTACAATAAGCTATGAGTTAGATAATATAATAATCTCGCAGGCCTATTAGGGATAAGGTTATTGGAAGGATCAATCGAATGCATAAGTTCATGTGGTGGGGTCCTTATTGGTTTATGTTCTTACACTGGGATTCACTTGCAACATGGATATCTCACATCACTTGCAATTCCGATGTCCTTCCTATTACAGGGTCAATGGGATAACACTTGGTAAGCCGGGGTTAGAATGTCCTAGAGCAATCTGTGGAGGTGCTCATAAAGAAATACAAGCTCGTAAAAATAGATTAAATGTTAATCTATTATAATGGATTAAATGTTAATCTATAGTTTAGACTAAATGTTAATCTAATTTAAAGAGAAATTATAATAATTATTTGACCAACCAAATATAAGGGAATATGAGTTTGACCCATATTCATAAAAACCCATATTAGATGGACCTTATTGGTGGGCCCAAGCCCATGGGATAGAAATCCAAAGTGGCGCCTACTTATTATGTTCCCTATGTTTAAGGGATTTTGGTTAGTAGATAATTATTAATTAATTATCTCTTATCTAATGAAATTAAATTATTGTTTGGCTTTGAAGAAACAAAAGAAGAGAAGATAAGAATTAACCCTAATCCTTATTAAGTAGCTCACGCCCACCCCTTGCTCATGCCCTCCTCTTTGTGGAGAATCTAGAATGTCTAGATTCATAGATCCATATTATTTAGGGAGTTGGTTATATCCCTATATTTAAGGATTCCTTTTTGGAAAAGGAAACTTAAAATAGAAGTTTTATGATAACTAACTAATTGTGGATAAACTAGGAGTCCATTAATGATAAATGTTATCATTATTAGAAACTCTAAGATATAACTATCATTATTAGATAATGATCAAAGATATGGATAATATTGATATCCATATATACCCAAGCCAAACCGTGTGAGGAGAAGAGATTCATTATTCACCCAGAATTTTCGTGAGCTTCAAGGAGAGAACCTCAAGGGATTTTCGTGAGCTATTGAGTGGAGCCCAAGGGATTTTCATGTACTACCTTATGGGGTTCTAAGTTGTTAGAACTCCATAAATTCCTTCATCTCCTTTTGATCCAAGGATTATTTTCCAATGATTATTTTGTTCTTAAAAAAGCCAAGGAAAGATTCAAAAGATTTGCGGAGATAGCGAAGAGCAAGGATCGAGCTTGAACTGTTTCTTCGAGAAATCTCTACAAAGAGTTCTGAAGTTCTATTGTTTTTGTGCGACACCGGTAAACATCATTCACTGATGTATTCTTCTACTTCTATATAGTTAATATTAAATGTTTTCTTTGGTGTTAAGATCTTCGGGATCCAGTTTTTTGTATAATTTTTTATCTGGATTCCCTTCATAAATATATATTTTTTTCTTAAAAATCAAGGTCATATTGTTGAATCCTAAGAGTTTAGTGCATTCTAACCACAATTAATAGGAGATAAAAGGGACACATGTTGACCTATGGTCTGTGGGTGTGATTGAATTGTCCCCGAGTTCAATTGCAATTTGTTGTGACCCGATCTCGTGTGTGAGAGCCAGCATTAGACTCTATGGTCAATGGTAGTGTGGCTAGTGTCTTCGTTGACAACTACGTCACTAGACTTTTTAAAGTTCACACGGGATCATCATCTCTGGCATAAGACAGAGAATGTCTCCTTTTTTTTTACAACTTGACATGTGTCCTCTTAATTCTAAATTTAACTTTGATTAAAGATTTTTAGGATTAATATTTTTTTAAATAACTAAGGTTATAGTGTTAAACCCCAAGAATTAATTAACCATGGTTAGGTTACGCCCTGGTCAAGTCTAGAGCCATGGTTGGCCTTACCTCGCCCCCAGATAACTCCCATGTCCATCCCACCGATTAACTCACCCTTAACCGTGGTTAATTTCGCTCCCAAAGTCGGAAAACCACCATGTTGGACAGCCAAACAAGGTGTCTTTGGCCCCTTGTGGAGCCCACACCCGACTTCCCCCCGGGCCCACCAAAGGTCCAGGGTCTTCCCTTTAGTCCAGGCTACACACCCATGGTCTCGGATTCCCTTGATTAAATACTTAACTTGAGTTAGCACCTCGCAAACCCCGGTTAAAAATAAGCCTAAAATTTCATCATTTTATGTAGTGTTGAACAAGGCGACTTTGGGGGCCCACACTCGACCTCCTCCCGGGCCCACCAAAGGCTTAGGGTCTTCCCTGTGAACTAGGCTACCCAACCATGGTCTCGGTTTCCCCTGGTTCATCCCCTAACCCGAGTTAACATTCCACAAACCATGGTTAAAATCATGTTTGACATTTTAGTTTTTTAAGCTTCTGGGTTTTGTACAGGGCCTAGACCGGGTAGGAGGCCAGTCTAGGCCCTGCCATGGTCCCTGGGCCCAATCTTGACCTAATCGGACCCTTAACAATGGTTCAATCTAACTTTGGTTAACATTTAACCATGGTTAAGCAACCCTTAACCCCAAAAAATTCTAGAAAATTAGTCAAAAAATCAGAAATATTCTAAGGATTCTAGAATGACCTTTTGTGGTCATTTTTTCCTTGGTTAGGATCTTTAACCATGGTCAAACTCCATCTTTGGTTAATTTTTAACCATGGTTAAGCAGCCCTTAACCCACAAAATTCTAAAAAAATCCTTAAAAAATCAGAAATATTCTGAGAAGACAAAAAATGGTCTGTTTTGGCCATTTAACCCTGGTTAAGACCCTTAACAATGATGACCTTCCCCGCTTAACCATGGCTAAGCAGTCCTTAACCACTGGAAAAATTTAGAAAAATCCCAAAAAATCAAGGACAAAAAATTCTATTTCTGGACATCTTAACCATGTTAGCACCCCTAACCATGCTTAACCATCTTACTAACCCCGGTTAGCAATTCTAACCCTTGGTTAACACACCCTTGGCATACTGGGTCTCAACCCTTGGCCTACCGGGCCTAACTTAGGCCTACCGGGTCTAACCATTTCATCCCAACTGTGGTTAGCAACCTGAACTATAGTAAGTTTGACCTACCGCAGTTAGCAACCCTAACCATGGTCAAACTCACCTTTAGCCTATAGGGCTTCTTCCCTGGCCCAAACCCTAGCCTCCGGGCCCAACCTTTAGCCTCCGAGCCTAAACCATTGCACATTGACCAACCCCGGTCAAACAAAACTTTAATCTACCGGATTAGACCCATTAGCTACCCTTGGTGCACACACACACACACCCTAACCTTAGCACGGGCTCATGTGTTAGAACTACGCTCGATCTGATCTCACCCCAATGTGAGTACGTAGGCAACTCAACCCGGGTTCAACCCTAGTTAGCTTTCCTTTCTTACAGTTAGCATTAGCTTAAACACTTAGGCATTTGATCAAAACTGAACTTTAATTTGACTTAAACCTAGCGAGTAGGGAACCACTGAAAAGTGGAAGTGCCGGGATTCATAACCCCTTTCCTGGACTTAACTGAACCTCTTAACCTGATTTCTGATCGGAGACCAAAGACCTTATCTAACACCCAGGGGACTTATCCCTTTTGAATGAATAGGTGACGACTCTAACACTTAATCAACCTCCCGTGAGAGAATCAGGGTTAGATAAAACCCATGCCCACAACTCTGATGACTCTGCTGGGGACTTTAATTAATCTCAAGGTTCAACCCGGAACTTAGGTTTAAGCCAAATAAACCTCAAATTAATCAAATGTCTTAATATTTAACCTAATACTAATCATTTTACATCTCTTTTGTGATTTGTGTACTGTGCATAGTATACATAACATAGTAGTGTAATCAACCCAATACTCATTAGACAGACTTATTATGCTTATGGCTACTGGATGACTATCCTCAGTGATAGAAGCTTAACAAACTTGGAGGTCCGCAATATTATGTCTGCTGGGTGATTACTGATCGTCAGTCAATCTTAAATTATTCATTCTTAGTAATAATTCGGTAGAATAGTACTAGTAAGGGTATCGTTCCTCTGAGGACTGCGCTGGTTTCGTTGCTTTTTATTCAGATTAATTTTAAACTAATAATTGAGACAATTGAATTTGGTTTGATTAAACTAAATTGATGAATTAAACTAATTAAAGGAGATTTCTAAATTAAACTAAAAACAATTGGGTTTTTTTTAAAATCATTTTAAGAGAAAATCTAGAATTTTCAAATCCACCACTAACCTAATAACTAATCTCTATTTTAAATTTATTATAACCTCTTAAATTGCAAACATTCCAGTTAGAGTGACAGCACGTCCCCTCTCAACTGCTCAAGAAAAGTTTAAGGGATTATATCCTTAGCATATTGTATCTTCGGTTAGCACGAATGATACACACTAATCTACGGTTGTGTAATCACTCGTCTTCCCTTAGCATAAAATATCTTCGGATTTAATCTCTCGATATTTTAAAATCATTGCATAAAACCTATGTTTAAATTCTAACGAAAATTAACACAAGTGATTTTAATTCCAATTTCATTATACCTAAGACAAGGTTGAGAATTCCATTGAAATCAAATATAATTCAAATAAATATTAGTTGTAGAAACAACTCTCTTATTATGCAATCAATGTCTTACAATGCAGAGAATTAAAATAAAAACAAAATAAATGACACAGTTACTTGGCTAGGGTTTCATCGAAACCCTAGAATGAGAATTAGTTCATCGCTAGGGAGGAATGCAACATCTTCATAGACAAAGCTGTAGCACTTTTCTTCATAGCTTTCTTGATCTCCGGAGCTTCTCTTCTTCAGATCCAAAATCTCTACAAATTTCTCTAATGATGATAATGGCCAGGAATTCTCCTTTTTATAGAGAAAGATAGAGTTCTTCTAGAATAAGGAGTTCTAATTGAGATCCAACTCTTCTTTTTCTCTCTCTAAACTCTCTTAGGGTTGAATGGGGATTAAACCCTCATTTAGGAACACAATAATAGAGTTGGAAAGTGTTTAGAAGTACTAAAATACTATTCACGGAATATTATTTCATCCTATTTACAGTTTTGCCACTGAACTTCAAATAATTCTAGAGAGCTCAATTCTAATCAGATTGACCTGAAATTTGAAACATAGCTCCTTTAGGCCATCTAGAATCTACCCAAAAAGTTTCATAAATTTTGGATAAAGATAAATTAACAAACTACCCCTCTATTGATAGAAGTACGATTTTGGCCAATCGATCCATCAAGGTAGATTTTCGCGATTTCACTCTCTTTTCTTCTTCTTTCTTTTGTTCTTCTCTTTTCTGAGATTTTTGGAATCTTTGAAGTTTGTAAATCTTCCATTTTATCTTCTTTTCCTTGCATGAACCTGAAACAAGAATAAACAACCAAGTAGCATAAAATAATACAAATAATTACTCTAAATGATTAGCAAGTTAAGTTTGAGGTGCTTTTATGTATAACATTTAGCACCGATCACAACCCCAAACTTAGACATTGCTAGTCCTCGAGCAATGAAAAATAAAATAAAATTAAACTAAACTAAACCTACATCCCCTTTCGTGGGATCTCCGGTTGCATTTTGCATATGCAACAAGCCTTTTAAACCCCTAGGTGACCCTAGAGGACGAATAAAGTCTCGTGAAGGTTTACAGTGATGACACCTACAAACATCTGTACTACCCTGTAATTGTGCAATAGATTCAAGTAAAACATTTAAGATTCAAAACATTGATTGAACATATTCTAAAAAATTTTAAAATCACAATACATACAAGATAATCCACAAATTATTCAAAAGGTTGAATTTTCAATTCTCCACATTCTCAATTTCACACTATTCTTACCCAGTTTCGAAAAATTAGCTCATAAAATATTTGTCAGAATTTCTTTGATGTGCAATGTGACTAACAATCGAATGTGTGACATCAACCTTACTTTTCAACAGTTTTTCTGTCTTCTCATTTATCATTGAATTTTCTTTTAATTTAAACTACCAATCCCAAGGATTTTTCTTTTATAAGTGTGACTGTGCAGAATCTAAGTCCATTAAGCACTCTAGACAACCCATGTAGCGAGTGTTAGGCCGGTAACTCCTAAACCAGATGGTTTTAGGGTACCAGGTGTTAAGACATCTTTAAGGACTTATTAAATCGAGTTAACTAGGCTACGAACTTAAACTAGTCACACTAGGTTATTTTATCCATTCCAAAAATCACACGGTTTGACGCGAATACTCTATGCTTAGTAAGGCAAGAGGTCCGGTTACTAAGTGTAAAACTTTGTTCAGGTAACCCATTCTTCTATCAAATTTTCAATTAGCCAAGGTTTGTGTTCAATTTCTAGGTTATTCAATTTTCTATGAGTTAACAAAATCACTAATCAATTAGTTTGGTTTCAAACCCCACTAGACAATGTATTAGAGTGTTTGTGCAAATTTCAAAGTATATTCATGACATAAATTTTTTTTTCCAGCTCTTATAATTCAATCAAGGGTTAAAACAGTGTCTATTTGGGATTATGTGATCTCAAATTCAGCCCAATCAATAAGATTTAGATTACCCTAAATGCATTACAATTTTTCAAATTTAAGAATAGAACGATCAATAAAAATTTTCAGTATATTTGCATGTTCTACCCTATTCATGGTTGCACAATCACCCAAGATTAATAAATAAAATAATAGTCTGACCTATTATTTCCCAACCCCAAACTTAAAGTTTACATTGTCCCCAATGTAAAAATAGAAATAGATAACAGAAGGATTTAAAACAATAATACCTGACTCGTGAAAAGCAAACCATGATGAAAGGGGTGAAAATAATTTAAGAATGTAGACAAACCATCCCAAACTTCGTTCAGACAATACCTACAGGGTTAGTACAAAAGAAGAAATATCCACACAAAAATAGATGCAATGAGATGATATGTCATAATGAAATCAAGTAGCATCACAAGTCATAATAGTGGATAACAGTAGGACAGACTGACTCAAAAAAAAATAGGGGAGCCCCAAACTGACTCTCTAAAAATAGTAGGGGTAATTAAAAAGACTCAAAAAAAATAGGGGAACCCCATACTGACTCTCTAAAAATAGTAGGGAGATGTAAATCTACCCTACTGACTTTAAAATTTTTTTGGTGGATATAAATCCACCCCAAACTTAGAATCTAACTCTAAAAAAAATACAAACAAATAAAATCAATGGGTTGCCTCCCACAAGCGCTAAGTTTTACGTCTTCATCCAGACAATCTAAAATTAATCAATCAACTGTCTAGGTAGACGGGATATTGGGCCTTAGCCTTGAGCACACGCCCATCCGGGTCAGAAAAGACTGATTTTCTACGCCTTTGCAAGTTTGCAATTTTATGCTTGACCCTCACTTTATATTTTTCCAATGAAAAACCTTTTAGATGAGTGAGATGAAGCAAAGAATGTTCATTCCCTATGGATTTTTCTATTATGGGATCTGGGGGTTTAAGATGAGTGAGTGATGCCTCCAAAGGATTATCAATTAAAACATAAGGAGAAGCATCCTCTACTATCTTATCAAGCTTATCAACCAAGAAGCAATCTGCCCCTTTCGATTGTTGTTCGGGAGTAGTGAAGACATTCAACCGAACTTTCATGTTACCAAATGACACTTTCATCACCCCAGTCCTACAGTTTATGCAAGCATTGGCAGTAGCAAGGAAGGGACGACTGAGGATGACAGAAATTTGACCTTTTAAATTGTGCATGGGTTTCATGTCAAGGACAATAAAGTCGACATGAAAGAAAAATTTGTCAACTTTAATCAGAACATCTTCAACTACCCCACAAGGTTTTTTCGTAGATCTATCCGCTAATTGTAATACAACGGATGTGGGGCGAAGCTCTCCTAAGCCAAGTTTCTCATACACCGAGAAAGGTAAAATATTAACATTAGCTCCTAGATCAAGGAGTGCCCGATCAATGGAGTGATCTCCAATGATATATGAAATAGTAGGAGCACCCGGGTCCTTAAATTTTGGAGGAGTGTTGTGTTGGATAATGGAGCTCACTTGCTCGGTGAGAAGGACTTTCTTGGACACATGAGTCCTTGATTTGCGCTTTTGAGTACATATGTCCTTGAGAAATTTGGCATACGCTGGAATTTGCTTGATGGCATCTATGAGAGGAAGGTTGATTTTGACTTGTTTAAATACCTCCATCATTTCATCAATTTTAGTTTCCTTTTTTCCAAAAGGGGATGAATCTTTTAAGCACTGAGGGTAAGGAGCTTTAGGCACATAGGATTCCGGGGGAGTCAGATTAGATAAAGATGGGGAAGAACCCTTGTCCTTCTCAGAGATACTCACCCTTTCTCCTTGGAGATTTGTTTGGCCTACATTGAGCTCTTTTTCCTTATTTTTCTTCTCTCTAACCTCATTTTCAACTACCTTCCCACTCCTTAGGGTGGTAATGGCAAGAACATGCTCACGATTAATTTCATTGTTTTGAGCATTGTCAACCATATGGGCACCCTTAGGTTTGCTCCACACGGTTTGTTGGTCAGCTTACCCTTCTTCTCTCCTTGTATCCGACATTTTTCCAAGCCAAGAGCTTTGCCAGGCTGAATAGTTCCTACAAAAATAAAGTGGTCAAAGCGGAAGATATCAAGAAAGCGATATCAAACGATCAAGATAATATTCATATTATTCGTCACGAATTGCCCGCCATCAGGCCATGCTGGAAGAAAAAGAAAAGGAATAAAAACTGCTCAAGATAGTCTGTTAGTTCTACAAGAAGAAATCAAAGCAGATCATGAAGAATATATTCGTCTAAAGGCTTCTGCTGAAAGACTTGTATATCTAAATGAGAGAGGTTTTACTGCTGACATTTTGTAAAAGCTTTTTCTTTATTCTTTTGTAACTCTTGTGAAATTCTATATGAATACAAAAGGAAAATTTTGTTACTTTTCTTATTAAGCATAGTACTTTTTTAACCATTTTACATTGATAGGATCATGTAATACTTCACCAGATAGTGTAGACAAAAGACAATAACCGCTGTCAAAGCTTTGTCTTATCAAAAATGGCCCTTCCCAGTTAGGGGTAAACTTTGCCACTTTCGTACCATTCCTGATATGAATAGCTGTTCGAAGGACCAAGTCACCCTCTTTTAGAATTCTATGTCGTACTGCCTTGTCATACGCTTTAGCAACTCTCTTTTGATACGCTTTTGTCTTTATAGCTATAGCTTCACGCTTTTCATCCATAACTTCTAGCTGAGCTATTCTAGCAGCTTGGAGGCATGCCTCCTCTCCATCAAATACTTCAATTCTTGTAGATGGTATCTTAACTTCCAGAGGTACAATGGCTTCTGTTCCATATACTAAAGAGAAAGGGGTAACACCTGTTGCAGTCCTTGCTGAAGTTCTGTAAGCCCAGAGTGCTGTTGGAAGTCTTTCACACCACTTTTTATGAGCTCATTCTATCATTTTTCCAATTATCTTCAGGATAGTCTTGTTAGTAGCCTCTGCTTGGCCCATTCCCTTTAGGATAATAGGGGGTTGACTTCTTGTGTTTGATATCATATTTCTCCAATACTTCTCTCACATTAGAATTTATGAAAGGCGTTCCATTATCAGTGATTACCTCCTTTGGTATCCCAAAGCGGCAGATGATATTTTCTTTAATAAACTTAGCCACCATGATACCTGTAGCCTTTCTTAATGGTATAGCTTCTACCCATTTGGTAAAATATTCAGTAGCCACAAGTATCCAAACATATCCTTCAGCAGGGGGATTAACAGGTCCAATTAAATCTAGCCCCCAAGTATGGAAGGGCCAGGGCGTAGAGACATACCGTAGAGATTGTGCAGGTGCATGAATAACATTTCCTCTTATCTGACACTGATGACAGCTTTGAACATATAAGTGTGAATCTGTCTCCATGGTAGGCCAATAATATCCCAACCCCAAAATGTGTTGAAACAGCTTTCTTTTTCCTTGGTGAACACCACAATCCCCACTATGAGCTTCATGCAATGCTATTTCGATCTCCTTTCCAGACAAGCACTTGAGAGCAATACCGTTGTATCCTTTTCTGAATAATTCTCCTTTGTCAAAATAGAATTTGGCAACTTTCTTCTTAAACTTGAAAGATTCCTTTTGATCAGTAGGCATTATTCCATTTGTGAAGTAGTCATTGTATGGCTTCTTCCAATCTTCCCAAGAATTTGTAAAGTGACATTCTTCTTTATCTGGCAACATTTGACAATCAGAACATTCTTTCTGTAACATAGCAGCATCTTTCTCCATTGTTGGCCAGTATATTCCAAAACGCTGTAACCTCCTATACAGACTAACAGAAGGATTATACCCACATATTTTTGTGTGGATTTGCATCATTTGTTTCTTAGCTTCTTTTACTCCAACACATCTCATCAAAATTCCTTCAGGTCCCTTGAAATACAGATCCCCATTTATCTGTAAGAAATTTTTTAAGACTTTCAGTGTTGTAGTAGGGACTACTGTTGAATCATGAAGGCAGAAGACATCCTTCAAAATTGGTTCTCTCCAATCTGCTTCTTCTGATTCTGTGTCGTATAATTCTTCCATCAGCGGTGTAGCTATTATACGCCTTTCAATTACCACCTGAGAAGATTCTCCTTCAAATATTAACTTTGATGCCAAAGTAGCAAGTGCATCAGCATGGCGGTTTCTTGTACGCTCTTGATATTTGAATTCTATTTTATCAAAATTAGTCATTATTCTTTGAACCGCTGTTCTGTAGGGAGCCAAACCAACATCTTTTACATTGAATGACCCTTCCATTTGACTAATTACCAAATTGGAATCTCCTATCACATTTATTCTTTTGGCTTTTAACTCTTTAGCAATTGATAAACCTATGAGAAGAGCTTCATATTCTGCTATATTGTTGGAGCAAGGAAAATTCAATTTGAAAGAAAAAGACATTACCTCACCCCCAGGAGCCTTTAACACAATACCTGCCCCAGCTGAATCTGCAGTTTTAGATCCATCAAAATACATGAACCATTCCTCTTCTGCTTCAATAGTCATTGCTTCAGGGAATTCTCCGGGTAGTTCTTCTCTTAATATTAAATCATCATTTCCTGAGAAATTTGCCAATAGATCTGCTACTGCTTGTCCTTTGATGGCGCGAGGGCAAAGGCATGTAATATCAAACTCTGATAATGAAAGGATCCATTTAGCTGCTCGTCCTGAAAGAACTGGTTTTGACATGAGATATTTGATTGGATCAGATCTTGTCATCAGAAAAATCTTATGAGATAGTAAATAATGACGGAATTTTTGTAAGGCATAAATCAGAGATAAACAACTCCTTTCAATCCGAGGATATCTCAATTCTGCATCTCTGAGAATCCTGCTGAGATAGTAAATTGGCCGTTCACAACCAGACAAATCTTCTTGGGCTAGAAGAGCTCCAATAGTGGTTTCTGTTGAAGCCAGATACAGGACCAAAGGCTTCTTGGGGATTGGTGCCATCATAGTTGCTGTTGAACTCATCATTTGTTGAAGTTGTTTGAAAGCTTTTTCATGCACTGATTCCCATTTGAATACACAGTTCTTCCGTAGGAGCGGCATAAGGGGTACTGTGACAGATGCTAGTCCTGGTATGAATCTTCTTATATAGGATACCTTCCCTAAGAAACTTTTCAACTCTTTAACTGTGCTTGGGGCTGTCATGGATGCAATTGCTTGAGCTTTTGTAGGATCAACATCTATACCTTGTCTATTCACAATGAACCCCAGGAATTTGCCTGCAGACACTTTGAAAGCGCATTTTAACGGATTCATTTTTAACTGATAATGGCGGCATCGTTGAAAAACTCTTCTTAGATCCTCAACATGACTGCAACACTTTCGCGATTTAATAACAATATCATCCACATAATCTTCCACTGTATTATGGAACATGTCATGAAAAATGGCTGTCATAGCTCTTTGGTAAGTAGCCCCGGCATTTCTCAACCCAAATGGCATAATTGTATAATAAAAATTTCCAATTGGTGTCCGAAAGGCGGTTTTTTTTGCATCTTCTGCTGCCATCTTAATCTGATTGTAACCACTGTAACCGTCCATGAATGAAAAAGCATCATGACCTGTTATTGCATCAACTAATAGGTCCATATTGGGTAGAGGAAATTCATCTTTTGGGCATGCCTTGTTTAAATCCCGGAAATCAACACAGCAACGGATTTGCCCATTCTTCTTTTTGACTGGTACAATATTGGCTAACCAAGTTGGATGTTGAATTGGCTTGATAAAACCTGCTTTCAAAAGCTTTTTAACTTCTATTTTGATTTGATCTTCAATATCTGGTCTGAATTTTCTTGGCATTTGCTTCATTGGTACATATCCTGGCTCAATATTCAATTTATGTGTGACCAATGTAGGATCCAACCCTGGCATTTCTTCATAATTCCATGCAAAAATATCTCGGTATTCTTTGAGCAAATTTACTAATTCTTCTTTTTCTCTCGTGGCCAACTTGGAACTGATGAGTACCGGACGCTTTTCTGCTAGATTTTCTGCAATGTTTACTTCTTCAAGACTTTCTTGTACCGCTTTTACACCATCCTGCATCTGTTCTGGTGCTTCCTCAATTTCGCTTGTTTCTTCTGCTTGAAATATTTGATCCATCACGGGAATCTGATTTTCTTTTGATGAATCAGTTTCCTTTGATTGTCATAAGATATATACAACCCTTCTATCTGGTTGCACCACCCTCTTACAGCCCCCAGTTCTTGATTCTTTGATAGCATTCCCCCTTAGAATTTCTGTTTTCACACTTTCGTCTCGGGGTCTTTTTGAGGCCTTCGAAATTTCTGATGGCGTTAAAATAGTGGATGATGGTGGCATAACTCCTTTAGCCTTTTCAAAAGCGGTCTCACCTTCTTCAGCCAACTCATCATAAAACAATGCCTCTGAAATATGAGCTTCGGCTTTATCAAATGGTGTGGCAGTTGCTAATATTCTGATGACTTTCCCTTTGTATATTCCTTTAACACATTGATGAAATGTTGATGGTATTAGCTGGAACTTGTGAATCCAAGGGCGGCCAAGAAGAATATGATAGCTTACATTGGCTTCAATAACATGGACTCTTATTGCTGAATTTATTGGCCCCACTTGAAGGTTAATAGTAGCATAGCCAATAGTGTTCTGACACTGTCCTCCAAATCCTGATATTTCTATTGGCTGTTTTGAAATTTTTGAAGGATCTAATCCTATTGCTATTGCTGTTGATAACGGGATAAGGTTTAAGGAAGACCCAGGGTCTATCAGTGCTCTTTTTGCTTCAATAGAGTTTATTAAAACTGTAACATACAAAGGCTTGTTGTGAGCCATTGATGAAGCTTTCATATCATCAGCAGTAAAACTCACATCTTGAATTTCCGGCATTGCTTTTCTTGTAGCAGAATAGGCAAGAAAACAATGTTCTGAATGAGTTTCTGCAACTGTTGTCAAAGCCGCTGTCGCAGCTATTCTTGCCGCTTTTGAGAAATGCATCTGGTCAAAGAAGTTTTTAAACTTTGAACTCTGTGAAAGAGTTTCTATTGCTGACTGATCATTAAGGATAATTTCTTCTTCAATTTCTTTTTCTGTAACAATTGCTGAGTTATGACAGACCATAGCAACCACATCCTTCACTTTATGATTAGGCAAAGGATCCTGATGGACAGATCCTTCAGGAGTAGTTGAAATTTTCAGGTGTCCAGCGGCTATTTTGTCATTAAAAATCCGCCTTAGAGAGAAACAATCTTTTGTTGAATGGCGTATGGTTTGGTGATACACAGTATTTGCTGCTTCGTTTGTCTTCTTCTGTAGGCTTTTGGAATGGTGATGGTAAGTACAAGACGCCATCAGCAATCCATACTTCCACAATTCGTAGTACTTCGGCCATGCTGCAGGGAAAAGGCGGTGGAATGCTTTCTGGGTTGTACTTTGGTTTTTTGTCAGACTGATAAGAAGTATTTTTCTGAAACGGCCGCCTTCCAGAATTTTCTGCCGCCATTGCTGATTCTCTCTTATCCCTCCTACCATATCTATCTTCGTACCTTGGTAGGGTTGCTCTTGATATGACTGTGTTGAGCCTTTGAGAAACATCATAAAGCTTTTCAAAAGAAGGGATAGTAGCTACCTCCAAATAAGCTCTGTATTCTTTTGCTGCTCCATCAACGCATATTTGTACAAGTTGCTCCTCAGTTGTTGGTTCATGACAATCTAAAACCAAATATCGAAAGCGGCGAACATATTGTGTCAGATCTTCATTAGGTCTTTGCCGCTCTTTCGACAAGGTATTGAGAGTAACACGGTCTTCTACAGAGAAGAACTTCTTGGAAAAGATAGTGACCATTTCTTCCCAAGAGTGAATAGAGTTTGGAGCCAAAGTTGTGTACCAAGTGAAGGCACGATCAGTCAAAGATTTAGCAAATTCGCGGAGACGAAGCTCTTCATTGTTAGCATATCTGCTTAATGCATCAGTGAAGCGCATCACATGCTCTCGAGCATTTCCAGTTCTTCCATTGTAAAGAGTGAATTGGGGTGTGATATATCCTACTGGATATTCCATTCTCATGATTCTTGCTGAAAAGGGGGGTCTAGCATCGAAAGCATTCGAAAGTCCAGAGCGTTTTGCTTGCTCCTTTTCAAACATTTCAGAGAAATCCTCGGCTGTCATATATGAGGAATGTCTCCCTTCCTGTTCACGATGATTGCAGGGTGGAGAAGAAGGAATAGGATCTTTCCTGGGAGGATTATTGTGTATGTCATCTTCTTCGTCATGCTGAGACGGAGAAGGTGTACGCTCCTGCGACCTCTCTGGATTGCGAACATTCTCTTCACGATGGGCTTTCTTAAAAAACTCCTGCATTTGTTTTTCTGATGCTGCTATCTGAGCTGCTACCTGAGTTTGGATAGCCTGCATCTGGGCTTGCATCTGTACTTGGGTTGCCTGAAACTGAGCAAGAAAAGGCCCAAGAACAGCAGAAAGATCAGGAACTTCCACTCTGGAAGTATGAGATTCTTCCCTATTTTCTTCTTGAACCACATGTGCTTGGGACGAAGCACCTCTTTTAGTCACCATTTTCTCTCAAAAATTGTTACAGAATTCCCCAGCAGAGTCGCCAAAAATGTAAGGGGGTATTTTGATCTTTGAAGAAATGGGGTTTACTGCAACCTCAATCTAGCCTAAATCTGATATCCAGACCGTTCTAAATTGAGTTATTTTTGGAAGAAATGATTCAGAGAACACAAGAAAGAAAAAGGGGAAAAAAGAAGGAAATGATTCAGAGAGAGAGAAGAAAGAACGATGAAGAAAAGCAGTGACAGAATGCTTTTTTTTCTTGATGAATCCTTTACTTTCTCTCTTTGTAAATTCTGTTTGGAAAACTGATTTGTTTTTAGGGAATCTTCTCGGAATTAGAAAAAAAATCTCTCTCAAAAAAAATCTCCCTCCAAGAATCTCTCACTCCAAAAACCTCCTCTTGTCGAGGAGGGGTCACCTCTATTTATAGGTGATTATCAAAATTGTAACCAACTTGTACAGCTGTCATAACCGTTTTTGTAACCGACTTTTAGAGAGAAAATATTGGATTCCATCAAGATAAAAGCGTTTTGTCACCATACCTCCTTTAAGCTTTTATGACCAAAGCTTTCAGATATTTTCTTCAAAGGTTAAAAGCGGTATTCACAATATCCATCTTTTAACAAATTCTATCTAAGCCCTCCAAACCACAACTCATCATCCTCCCCCAAAAGCAATTGGTAACTACATCGTGAAAGCGGGTCATACGCTTTCATGGTGTACTGTCCTACTGAGGTAATATATCAGTGTTCAGACAGCAACACTCCTCTTAGAGTAATAATCATGATAATAATAATAATAACGATGATAATAATCATCTAATAATCATCTCAAGTCCAATAGGGGAATCATAGGTGTTGGACGAGGACACCCTTCCCATAACTCAGGTCCAATAGGGAAATCATAGGTGTTGGACGAGGACACCCTTCCCATAACTCAGGTCCAATAGGGAAATCGTAGGTGTTGGACGAAGACACCCTTCCCGTCAGGCCTTAAGAGAAACTGAGGAAAAATCCATCCTCAATGCTTTCTCCCTGACTGTCAGCCCAGGAAGTAATCCATGCTTCACTGGAATAGGTAATAAGGGGAAACAGCCACACTCATTCCCACGGGGAGGTACCAATCCATACCGTTCACCCCTGACAAAACAAATCTCCTTTCTGGCAAAAGTCATCAGAAAGGCATACAAGGAGGGTACAAATCCATACCACACCCATCATCAAGAGAAAAGCGTTGAAAGCCAGAGCGAGGCAATGAAGCCATATAGGATATCCAAAGGCGTTAGGACTTGAATTTGTGTTAATAGCGTGAAAGGCACAACAGTTTCAACTTTCATTAGTGACATAAGGGTAAATTTGTCATTAATGAGCAAAAAATCCCTTTTTTATGAACTAAAAGCATAAGAGCTTAAAATCATCATTGATCATTAATGGCTAGAATCATCATTATCAGATAAACATGGAATTTTGTTAACTAACTCTCAAAAATGATTTTAATATACATGATATGTTAGAACATCTTTTGAGCCATGTGTCATTATTTTATTGGAGAAGAACAACGTCCTTAAATTCAAAATTTCATAAATCAAGCTTTTCAATAACTATCATCAACAAAGACTTAACCATGGTAAGTTAATTTTGTTCAGTCAAGCATACAATGCAAAGACAGGAAATGGTCTATTTACCTGCGATCCATCTGCACCCCTTCGCTCAAACCCATAATCGAGAATCTACAAATGCATGAAACATTTGTAAGGCTACAACACTAGATAGACAAACCAGGACCTTTCTACAAGAACCTCCTCGCTTTCATTCAACAATTACTTTAAATACTGTTGTTAGTGACTCTGGAAAGCATAATATCCTTTCCAGCCTCTGGAAGAAAGTACTTTTTTATCAGAAAAAGTAAATTAAAGCTAAGTTAACAGAAAGACTAAAATAAAACATTCTATATTACATTTTTATATTAAAAAATAATAGTCATTCCAATCCCCCATCTTAAACTGCGTACACCTAAAGGTTGGCTGCTTAAATACTTGCGAATATGGCAGTTTGTATGGGTTGATTTTGCATCAAAAAGTATGCTAGACTGTGAAGCTTTTTTATAAATTATGGTTACGATAACCAATAAATAATCACTGGGTTATTTTTATCCAGTTGTTGCTGGTACTTTAACAAAAATTTCCTTCTTTCTATTCCTTTCTTTTCTGTAGGGAGAGTGCCAGGCAACTCCATATTATGGAGAAACACTTAAGTCATGATAAACTGCAAAATCTTTGTCAGGAGAAAAAGAGGTTCTGAGACTACGATAAACATCTATAGGAAGTTTTTTAAAAAATTTGAAAAAGATTATAGCATTGATAGGTGAGGTCCCAGTCATGTAAATAAATCGAGATTCACAACTAAACTAAATTGACCTTACATATTCCATTATTTCAAACTGATAGACAACATTGCCATCAAATGCAGAGCGATGTGATGAACGTGTGCAATCAAAGTATTTCATCAGTGCAGGATCATGGTCACCAACGATAGTGACAGTTTCACCTGCATGACGAAAACATTAGTTACTTTAAAATTTTAATTCACAGTACCCAGCACTTCAAATTTTCGGGCAAAAATAAAGAAACCGTCTATATTATATAGAAAAGAAATGAAGAAGAAAAAGGAATAAATATACAAATATAGGATTATAATGTATTTCATAAAACCTACCAACGATTCCATACCAATCAGTTCAGTTCAGTTCATTTGAAGTCAAGACAATGAGATGATAATACAAATTTTAATGTTCTACGTATGTCATTGCCAAAGGGTTTCACCATGTTCTACGTATGTCATTGCCTAAGGTTTCACCAACCACAGGCCTTAACAATCACCCAGTTCGAAGCCTTTGAAGTCCTTGCACAATCTAGAATCAGCGTGCCTTCTAGCACCACCATATCCCATGTCAATGGGCCATTTCAAAGGGTTGATAGGTTTTAGTTATTATGAGAAGATTTGGAAGAACGAGGTTCCCCCAAAAGTTAAAGCAGCCACATATTGTGGATCAGGTTACTGGAGACGATATTTTGGAGGCTTTGGAAAGAAAGGAACAATAGAATTTTTTAAGACTCAAACAAGTCTCTCCATGGTTTAACATTAGGTAGAGTTTTCAGATTGGCTCAAGTCATCATCCACAATACTCAAAATAGAAACCCTACAGATTTTTTGTACAATTGGAGTCAATTGCTTTATGCGCCTCTTGAATATACTTTGCAATTTTCTTTATTTGTTTAGGGAATTCGCATTCCCCCAACACTTGTACATTCTTCTTCTCTTAATGCAATTCTCGTTATTCATAAAAATGATATAAGAAAAAAGGGCTATATTGAGACCATCAATCCATGAATCCTCACACGCATATCATGCCATACAAGAATAAAACTGAAAAAAGAAGAAGGTTAAAAGCGTATCTTTAAGCTATAGGGTCCATATTATGACCTCTAATCATAAGAGCATAGACTCTAAGCTCTGAAGGGGGATATCACCGAATCATAGCCACTTCTACCCTAAATGCAAGAATCTTAGCTAATATTTTGTATACGCTTCCATCCAGACTAATCTAATGGTAATCTCCAGGTAATAAAAATCACCGATACCATTACGCAACAGTTTCGGTAAGAGCTAAACCTATACATTGACTGAAACATAAAATTGTGTAGCGGGAAAAGGTAATTTTCAGTAAAAGCAAGTTGCAACCATAAAATATCTTTTAAAAAAATAAAAAACAATTAACTATCATTTTTAGTATAAAGTATAAACAACTCGTTTATAATAAAATGATTGTTTTTACTAATCGTTTTATTATAAAGGACCATAAGCGGTGTCGTTTATAGTAAAAACGACAAAAAAGGGCGCGAACCGTAACGTCTGTTACATAATGGTTTCGGCAAGGTCTGTTACGCACGCCGAAACCATTATTTAAATCCTTGGGTAATCATTGAGATTTTCGGCTCTTCATTTCTTTGAACTTAGCATTGTTAAAAAGTTGGCATTGTCACTTCCTAGTAAGGACACATTTTGGAAATTCTTCGACACACGCATAACATCTATAATAACTCTAACATATCTTATAGAAATCCATGATTAATGATGTGGCCTAAGATCCTTTTTCCTTTCATTTGACCCAAAATCTTGGGTACTACCTGCTCCTCCAAAGCTCTTTCTTACCAATCACTCATATCAAGAGAAATGTGATTAAATTTCAAACCTATATAGGCCTACTCTTCCGTGTACAACTAACTATAGATAAAATTGCACAACAGCCTCCCTGATAAGATCCTCCTCCAACAGACACCCATTAACTGTCATGGACTCATCCTCACTTCTTTATATTGGTTTATCCTCTAATTTTCTAGGGTTACTCAAGGATAGCCATTAGATGGGGCTCAGAGATGGAGTGTGTGGGCCATGGAGGTAGGGGTATGTTATTTGAGAAGTTCGAGGTCTTCTAATCTAAGGAAACACTCATTTTCTCTGATAAATAGGTCAGCGAATGACCTTGTGGACGAGCTAACCAAGCAAGGTGTGGGTAGAAATAGTTTGTGGTGTGAGCCCTCCCAATCTTGATGTTGCTCTTCTTTTTGTCTTATATCTACGTTTTTCTTTTGTCCTTTCTAGCTTTTGTTTGGGGTCCTCTAAGATGGGAATTGTATCATCTTTTTGTAATCTCTTTCGGATTGGTTAACACAAATATACATATGACATTGTTACCGATCAGAGGGAAAAAAAAATTCCACCTCTATCTAGAAATATGAGTGCTCTAACATTTCTAGGGAGCTAGTAACAAAGAAAAAACAGATTGCGGGATTGTATAGCACTATCACACACTCGGTTAGTAAGAGAATCTGCAATAAAGTTACCTCCGCAACAAAGTATAAACGTGAAGAAAAGAAATAAGGAAACCTGAAAATATATATAATAAATTGGATTTCCTTCCGCCATTACCGGGTGATTGACGAAGATTGAACCTCCCTTTTAAGCTTTTGAATAAGAACCATTCAATCCCTTTCTATGAAAATACTCCGAATGATGTGATTAAGACAAAGCAAAAGAGCACCCATTCTGGCCATTGTTTCAGCCACATAGTGCAATAATGGTCATAACAAGTGTATGTTACGATCATTGTTTTAAAAAGCAGTAGAGGCGCACGCCTTGAGGCGTGCCTCAGGGTGAGGCGTTAGCAAAACGCTACTAGGCGTTGAGAAAAAGCGTTTGGGGTTGAATAGCGTACGCATTTTTTGAAAAGCGTGAGAAAAGCTTATGCATCCAGAGTGGCGTACGCCATTTAGCGCTGTCTTACTGTTGTTAATTTACACTACAAGACAAAGTTACAATCAACGCTCTCTCTCCTTTTAGAAGTCCAATACCCTATTTTAACATTTTTTTTTAAAAATCAGACATCTTTGTTGAAGACGTCTCCAGTTCTGTAGTTCAATCCAAAGAGGATATCTTCAAACTTCAATACCTCTCCTCCTCCTCCTTCTCTAACTCACTCTCTCTCAAAAATAGAGAAGTAGAAAGGAGGAAAACAGCAGAGAAGAAGACAACCTACAACCTACTGAAGACGTCTTCAGCTCGACCCAAAGAAGATGAAGAAAAAAAAAAGAAAGGAAATTTTCAGGTACATATTCAACCTCTCTCTCTCTCTCCTTCCTTTTTTTTTTCGGCCTCCCTTATTGTTGCGTTTTTCTGTTTCGGCCTTCCTGACTGGTATGTATTCAACCCTTTCTTCCTCTCTCTCTCTCTCTCTCACGCTGTTTTTTTTTTTTTTGGCATTTCATACTTTTACGACTTTACTGAGGGTAGGAAGTAGAACCAGAAATTCTGGTTCATCTTCAACCCCCAACCTGAAAGGAGGAAGTAGAACCAGAAATTTTGGTTCGTCTTCAACCCCCAACCTCATTCCCTCTTTTTTTTTCCTTTTTTCCTCTAGTATGTCAGTTAAGAAGAAGAAGAAGAAGTGTATATGCTAAATACCTTTTCGTCTTCCACTCATGCTCACGATCTCCCCTCCTTTTTTCCTTTCTTTTTTCCTCTTCTTAACAGAGGAGAACAAGTATCCTGTACACTTGTACGTAGATTTAAGTTGAACTTGGGTTGAATTTTAACCAGGGTTTAAGTTGAACGAATTTTGCTCATGATGTTGTGGGCACGATCCAACCGTTGATTATCAGTTAATCAACTTAGTGTATTTTTTAAAACTTAATGTACAGCCTATTGATTAATGATAAAACCATTTGATTAATGATAGTCCAAATCAAGAATTTTTCTGCACTTTAGTGTCCAAAATCCTGCAAAAGGGAAATCATAATTTTCAATTTAGACAAGGGTATGTTGGCAATTATGATGAAGATGCATTTGATGTGATAAATGATGATGATTTTGTTTAAAAATATTTCACAATACTATTCAGATGTGGGAAATTAGGCTTTTTAATTGTTGATATCATTCAATTTATATTTTTGAAGTCAATTAGGCTTTTTAATTTTCAATTTAAACTAATAAAAGTCTCCATGAGTCTCCGATGAGTCTCCGATGAGTCTTCAATGAGTCTCCGTTGTGTCTCCGTTTTGTTGTCTCAGCTGGGGTTTCTTCCCTAGTATCTCGTGTGCGGTTGGTTTTGGGGTTCTCTCCTCATTGTCTGGTTGGTCTATGTGGTTCTTCTGTTTTTGTTTCAGCTCCATTCCTAGCCTGTCATCTTCCTCCGCTCCAAGAGAGCTTCCTGGTCTGTCATATTTCGTTGTGGTCTGGTTTCTTTCTTTTACCTCTGTCACTTGGGAGCTTACGGGGTTCTCATTTTTATTTTAGCGTCTCGGAGTGTCCAGCCTTCAGGGTCTGTGCATAACCTCTTTCGAGTATCTTTTCCGGGTCGTTTTCACTTCAGGGTGCGTTTCAGTCATGGGGGCTCGCCTGAAGAGATTAGCAATTGAAGCTAAGATATTTGATCTCCAAAAAGTCATTATGGGGGATGGGGTATTCCTTAAGGTGATTGAACGTGGTAGGAAGGGAGGTATACACATTCTATGGGTTCCAGAAGAGGCAGTGGAGTGGCTGCAGGTACTCTCGGGGGAATGCTCTGAGGATAATCAGGGTTACATGTTCAGAAAATTCCGAGGGCGATCAGGGTCCATCCTAGGGGAAAGGAGAGCAAATGCTCAGGGGGAATATTTAACTCTGCTTTCTTTTCCACTTTCGGGAGTAGGGGGTAGAGTCATCATTCCTAAAGGTCTCAACGCTTCCGGCTGGAAGTCTTTTCACAAGGCAATAGGGTCACTCTTTCCGACAGTCGAGCATCAGGCTCCTGCCCCGAATCATATGAAGGCTAAGACAGGGACTTATCTAGGCGTTAATTGGGCTCGTGGACCCCCTCCATCCTTCCAAACAAGGGGAGTGCGAATTCCTCAACAGGAATTAAAAACTACAAAGTCAGAGTACGCGTCAGGTATCCAATGTCATGTGGACCAGCATGATGGCCGAGATAGAGTGGTTATCGACTTAGACTCAGGGTCGTTTGCCAGATGGTCTGAGGCTGTCGTTTGTTCAATTGGGGGATCAGAGCGGGTAGATAATTGGGAAGAGGTATCAAAGATTGTCGGTCAGCTGTTACCTGAGGAAGCCGAGATCACATTGTATCCGTTCGAAGCTCGTCGTGCAATTTTCCATTCGAAGAAGCTGTCTCAGTTACATACCCTTTGCACAGATCGAACATATTCCTTGGGCAAAGCAAATTTCGTGGGTTTTCACCGATGGTGGCAAGCCTCGAACGCTTTATCCTTCACAAGTTTATCAAAGCCCCGGTGGATCACACTTAAAGGCATCCCATTGCATCTATGGGTTCCGTCGATCCTCAAGAGCTTCGGCTCCATTTGTGGAGGATTGGAGGAGGTGCACCCGTCAACAACAGCAATGTCAGATCTATCATTCGCGAAAATTCGAGTGAAGGGAGGGCTGTACAACACTCCACGGGTCATACCGCTCATTTTTCACTCCATCACATATCCAGTAGAGGTATCAGACTGGGAGGAGGAGTGCTGTGAGAATTGCCGGAGGTGGCCGGATTCCATGGAGATTCGCTATCACCGGAGTTGGGTTGAGGTGGCAGCACAAACAGTGGAAAAGGAGAAGACACGTGGCTGTGTCGGAGTGGACGGATCAAACCAAAACGAAAATGAAATTTCAAATTCAAACTTGGAGTCGAAGGGGTCCCTGCTACCTAGGTTGAGGGATGCAAGGTCTCCGAGCCCGCGGAGATCAGAGCAAAAGGCATTTAGTCAGTGTAATCAAGCGGAGGGGACAGCGCTGTCAGGGTCTATCTCAAGGTCTAAGCCCAGATCTGAAAGCTTGCTCTGTCAGTTGCGTGGTAAGGAAGCAAGAGGGGATCAAACGTTCGAAACTGCCAGAGATCTCCTGCGGAAGATCACAAAAGGAAGGAAGAGCAGAAAGAATCAGAAGAGAAATTTTCGTAGAAGGAAACAACAGATGAGGTGGAGGGAGAGCGTACCTTCCGTACTGCAGAAACATAACGTGGAGGATGATGGGGTGTGTGTGGAGTTGCAGGGCAGCGGCGAGGTTAGGGTTTCTCTCCAAAACCCTGAAGGCAATTGGCGAGAAGAGGGTAGGCTTCAAAGAAGCCCTAGTAGTTCGTCATCGCCACGTGGTGAAGCTTCGGCCATTCAGATGGACCATGATCCAATGGTCCTGGTATTATGTCTCTCTTTAGGGTCCGGTTCGGGTTATGCGAGTATTACGCCCCACGGGTCGCATATAAAGGGCCTAGACGTTTCGTCTTTAAGTCCAAGTGTTTCCAAGGCTCAAAGGCCTGGCCCATATCCAATAGATCCTTCAGATCCATTTGGGCTGGACCTGATTATTAAAAATCACGAGGCCAAGGCCAGAGGCAACCCATACAACTGGTGGGGAAGGAGGGGGTGATCTCCAGTCCAGGTGTCCCGACGGTTCGCAAGCTCCCCAGGTATGCAGAAGGTATATCCATGGCAGAGCCTGAGTTCAGTTTAGTCTCGGCGTTGGAGGATGGGGTCTTAACATCGTCTTCGGCAGCCTTCAACAATAAGGAGCCCCACAGGTCAGAAACAGAGAAGAGGGACTTTCAGAGGTCTGGTTCACAAGTTCGCCTCTGCTCGGTGGAAATCCAGGTTACGGGAGTTGTGGCGGAGGAGGGAGGTTTTGGAGGGAAATCGTCCCTAGATAACACCTTTCTACACATGTCTGAGTGTGTAGGGTTTCATCAGGGGAGTTCAAGGCCAGAGGTTGGGTCAGCCCTTCCTCCTCTCCAAGGCAGACTCTGGGTTGAGGATGAGGAGGGGCCTGAGGAGGCACAGTCTCACAGAGCAGGGTCAGTAGTCGGTCAACTCACAAGCTCTACCACAACGTTGATGGACGGTGGCCAAGCTTCAGAACAAGGGGCTCCAGTACGCATGACAGGCTCTCCACTTTTATTCGAGCTACATGGTCCATCTACCACGATATCACGCCTAGCTCGTTTTGCGGAAGTAACGCCGGGAAGGGGAACAAAGAATCAGGCTATGTCTCAGTCAGGAGCGGAAGTTTCTCCAAATTCATTGCGTGAAGAGGGCTTGCTAGTGCAAGGGGATACACCAGCTGTTCCCTTGAGAGGTACACCTAAACCCTCTTGCCTCGAGATCCATCCTCTTTTACCTCTCTCACCTTCACAGGGGAAGAGGGCGGATCTTGAGATTTCTTTGTGTCCCATTGTTGAGTTTAATGTTTCATTATCGTCAGTTCATAGAGTTTTGATACCGCAGCTTCATGGGGAAGGGGGGGCGGAATCTAATGCGAAGGTAGGACATGGGGATCTCGTTGAAACTCCAGCAAGACCTCAGTCAGTGTCTCTAGACCATATACATCAGAGCGATCAAGGGGATCAAAGGAGCAGCGCGCAGGAAATACACAGTTCTACGTCAAGGAGTTCAAGTCAGCTAGAAAGGCTGGGGAAGTTTCTTAGATTATCATTTGTGGGCTGTGAAAAGGAAGCCAGAGCACTGTTCAATCGCCTTGCAAGAGAGGGGGTGGCGAAGGCCGAGAAATCACGCCAGAAATCAGGGAGCAAGAAGGGGGTCCGATCAGCTATGGAGTTGAGGCGGTTAGAGTGCGGGATAAATTATGATAGAACAGGGTCACGAAGCGGTCCATGCAACCCAAGCTCAGGAAAGGATCGAAAAGTTTCAAAATGACGGAGATTTCCATATTGTCATAGAATGTTAGGGGATTGGGTGTTCCAGAGAAGCGTGTGGCCATTCAGAGGTTGGTGAGAACCAGGAGGCCGACAATCCTGTGTATTCAGGAGACTAAGCTAGAAGTTATCCCAGATTATATTGTCAAAGAGGTGTGGGACATCTCTTCCCTAGATTGGCTAGAAGTTCCATCCTTGGGAGCCTCGGGAGGGATTCTTCTTCTGTGGGATAAGGAGAAGTTGGAGGTGTTGGAGTCAGAACTAGGGGCATTCTCCATTTCCATATGTTGTCGGTGGGTGGGTGAGGAGTTTCTTTGGGTTTTCTCAGGAGTTTACGGCCCCTCGGGGGGGTCAAATGATGTCAGCGTCAGATGGGGAGCCCCCTGGTGCTTGGGCGGCGACTTTAGCAGTATTCGGTTCTCCGAGGAGCGCAAAGGTGGGTGTGCGGTAAATGCCAAGTGAGAAGATTTGGGGTATTCATTAAGCGGCATGAATTAATTGATTTCTCGCTGAAGGGTCACTTGTATACATGGGCTCAATCCGCTTCTAGTAATTTAGCAAGCCGTTTGGACAGATTTCTTTGTTCCCCGAAATGGGAGAGTCGGTTTCCAAATATCATCCAATTATCATTGCCCCGGCCCATATCAGACCATGTTCCGTTATTGTTGGTGTCAGGGCATTTCCGAGGGGGCCCCACCCCGTTTAGATTTGAGAACATGTGGCTTCAGGATGACAGGTTTAAAGGGGTAGTGGAGGAAGTTTGGAAAGCTTGGGAGGGCCAGGGGCTAGCCAGTACGAGATTTGGGCTCAAGCTTAAGGCCCTCAAGTGTCTCCTTAAAGTTTGGAATAGAGATGTCTTCGGCGATATCAAAGCTAGAATGTCTAGCCTCTTGCAAGGCATTGGGGAGCTGGACAGAGTGGAAAATTTGAGAGCTTTATTCGCTGAGGAGTCCCACTCTAGGGAGTTGATGAAAGAGGAATATTTACACACTGCCAGGTTAGAGGAAATCAATTGGAAACAGAAGACGAGGGTTAGGTGGCTCAAGGAAGGTGATCGGAATACAAAATTCTTCCACAGGATGGCTAACTTTCATCGGAAAAGCAACTATATTTCTAGAATCATGGTAGATGGTAAGTGGATGGAGGAAGCATCTGAGATAGCGGGGAGTGTGGTAGCCTTCTACCAGGACCTATACAAGGAGAATGAACTCTGGTGCCCTAAATTGGAAGGGCTACCATTTGATTGTTTCCCAGGAGAGCAGAGAGATTCATTGGAGGGAGCTTTCGAGGAGGAGGTATTGGGGGCAATCCGAGAGATGGCAGGGGACAAAACTCCGGGCCCGGATGGATTCACTATTGAATTCTACAGATCATGTTGGGACATTATTGGCAAGGACTTCCTAGCAGTGATGCGAGAATTGTACGAGCTCGGGAGTTTTGACAGAGTGATTAATACATTCGTCGTGTTGCTTCCGAAACACAGAGGAGTTGTGGATATCAGGGAGTTTAGGCCGATTAGCCTTGTTAGTAGTGTGTACAAGATCCTTTCAAAATTCCTGGCGTGGCGTCTTAAGAGTGTAATGGGACACATCATATTCCCACAACAAGGCGCATTTGTGGGTGGTCGTCAGATTCTGGATGGTATCCTCATAGCTAATGAATGCATCGACGACAGGATTAGGGCCAAGGTTCCGGTTATTATGTGCAAGGTGGATATGGAGAAAGCCTACGATCACGTCAATTGGGAATTCTTGGGCTATGTGATGAAAAGAATGGGGTTTGGCCCAAAGTGGCGACATTGGATTCAATTGTGCATTTCATCTGTGACATTTTCCATCCTCATCAACGGTAGTCCGGCTGGATATTTCCGAAGTTCTAGGGGTTTGCGCCAAGGGGATCCCTTATCCCCTTTTTTATTTATCATGGTCTCAGAAGCTCTGAGCAGGATGCTGACTCGAGCTGACGGGGTGCTATTTGAAGGTTTTTCTCTAGGGAGAGAACGGCTGAGGATCTCACATCTACAGTTTGCCGATGATACCCTAGTTTTTTGCAGAGCTTCTATTCAGGATCTAAGTTCTTTGAAAGGTCTCCTCCACTGTTTTGAAGCCGTCTCCGGGTTACGAGTCAACATGGTTAAAACCAAATTAGTGGGGGTTGGGGAGGTCTCAGATATAGATACCCTTGTGGAATGCCTCGGGTGTCGGGTTGGTTTCCTGCCGTCGGTTTATCTTGGGGTACCCCTTGGGGCTCGATTCAAATCTAAGGCAGTTTGGACCCCGGTTGTGGAGAAGTTTGCAAAAAGATTGTCGAGGTGGCAATCGTCTTTTTTATCCAAATGAGGGAAATTAACGCTGATCCATAGTACACTGAGCAGTCTGCCCACATATTTCATGTCTACTTTGGTCATCCCCCGATCGGTTGCCGTAAAACTCGAACGTATTCAGAGAGAGTTCCTGTGGCACGGGAAAGGAGGTCTAGCTAAATATCATTTAGTTGATTGGAACCGGATTTGTCGCCCGAAGAGTAAAGGGGGTCTCAATTTGAAGCCGTTGTCGTTGGTCAACAAGGCTCTACTAGGAAAATGGATATGGAGGTTCGGGGAGGAAAGGAAGAGTCTCTGGCGTGCGGTCATCATTGCTAAATTCGGGGCGGGCACTTGTTGGGCCCCCAAGGAGGTGACAAGACCCCACGGGGTAGGGATGTGGAAAGGGATCATGGCGGTGGCTCGATTAGTGGTTCCTTTTTTCAAGTTCAAGATTGGAGATGGGGCCGAGGTCAGGTTCTGGAAGGACGTGTGGAATGGCTCCTCGCGGCTACAGGATGACTTTGCGAATATATTTCGGTTAGCTTCGGATAAGATGGCATTAGTCGGGGATTGTATTAGTAGAGCTAGCGGGGGGGATGCGTGGTGCCCCAATCTGAGAAGAAGATTGAATGATTGGGAAATAGATGAGTTTGGCAGTTTGCTAGAGCGTTTGGAGCCTATCCCTTCGGTTTCTCAAGGACGGGATTGTAGGATTTGGTCTAGAGACAACAAGGGTCGTTTTTCAACGAGATCTCTAGTTCAACTACTTGAAGATGGTCATTCTGCTCCCTTTCCGCATAGAGCTGTGTGGAACCCAGGTATTCCATCTAAAGTATCTTTTTTTCTATGGAATGCGGTTTTGAATAAAATTCTCACATGTGATCACTTAAAAAGTAGAGGATGGAGGTTGGCTAACCGTTGTTTTCTGTGCCTCCAAGCGGAAGAGTCGGTTGATCACCTTCTCTTGCATTGTCCTTCCACTCATGTGATTTGGAGTTTTTTTATATCCCGCATGGGTGTGGCCTGGGTCTTTCCCTCATCCTTTCACAGCTTCTTATCTTGCTGGGAAGTGGTAAGTGGGGGAAGTTCGTGGATGGCAGTGTGGAAAATTCTTCCAAGCGCCATTGCTTGGTCTATCTGGAAGGAGAGGAATAGGAGAGTTTTTTAGAACTCCTCCTCATCTCTTCCTCGTATTTACATTAGAGCCAGGTCCTTGACGGTGGAGTGGTCTGCAGTTAGGCAGGAAGGGTTAAGCTTAGACATGTTGTTCATCTAAGTTGTATTGTTAGTGGGGGTCAGCTTGGTGTTATGGTTTTTCTTTTTTCTTTTGCTTAGCGTCTTGGTTCACGCCTTCATGAACCAAGTGTTTTGTGTCTCTCTGTACTTGCGATCTTTTTATTCTATATATGCTTGGTTTATCGATCAAAAAAAAAATTTAATGACTTATGAATTATGTATGAGAATGATGATGCATTTATGGTGAAAGATACATTTTAATTACCTTTATCTTATTTTTTTTAGATTATCTAATTATTAAAAATTCATATCCCAAAAGCCTTACACCTTACGCCTCACGCCTCACGCCTCACGCCTCACGCCTCATGCCTCACGCCTTAGACAAGTGCAACGTCTCACCTCATGCCTTAGCGTTTTAAAACATTGGTTACGATCCTAAATAGATATAGGACTTGATTTGACATGTTTCATAAGTCCTAGGCCTTTTGGTGTATTGGTCATGTCTGTATCATTTTGTATCAGAGTTGGCCTCCACGTCTCGGATTCGAATCACGGAAAGGGCTACTTGGAGCCATAGTAACAAAGTTCGGATTCGGGAATTATTTGGCAAGGGTTAAGTTCGAAAAAAAAGGGAAAAAATTGGCAAGTTCGGAGAATTATAAATTGATAATTATAAAAAATAAAAACGTGATATCAACTAATCCATCTACTAATCTGAATGTATTGACATCTCTTACTATGTTAGATATTTATCCCAATTCCTAAAAGACAAGCATTATTTAAACTCTCAAACTCATAAAAAAATTACATAAGGCTTAAACAAGCTTTATGTAATTTAAGGGAAAAGAATAATCTAGATTACATGTTTGTATTTATAAATTAGATTATATAAGCAATTTAAAAATGTATAGAAACAGGAAAATAATAATCTAAACAGATGAAATCAGAAAAGCAATATATGAGTTTATTTATTTGGTATAACATAGTTATTTAGCAAAATATAAAAACTCATAATAAATAGTACAAATCATATTTTCTCTGTTCGGTCGAAATTCAACAGACTAACCAGCATGTAAAATCATCTTTATTTCTTTTAATTTAATCGAATGTAATCAAAACCCTAAAATAATCTACTTGAATAGAGTTTTCTCTATCTTCTATCAATTGACAACTTCAGTCAAATGAAAGATTTCTCAGTGTGAAATAAGTCTCAGAGTTTTAGTAATAATTTTATTGCAAATAGAAAGTCCATTTTGCCCTCATTCTTATTTTAGAATTCCAAATAATCATGAATAAATAATTTGTGAGAAATCTTCCTTTGGAATAAGTTCGGCATAAGTTCGAAATAATTCGTTCGTTCGGGAATTATTCGAAAATAATTCGACAGTTCGGGAATTATTTGTCAGCCATGTTGTTAAATCCTTGCGATTTACAATTCAAATCCTACTATTCGATTTGAATCACAAGTAAAACAATTCAAATCGGAGATGAAAATCTTAATTGGGTAAATCTCATTTGATTTGCGATTCATATTACGATTTGCGATTCAAATCGTACGATTCATGCAATTCGGGCACGAAATCCCTTTTACGGACCAATACTTAAAAAATATTTTTTATTCTTTTGATTTTCTAAAGGTACTTTATGATTTTTAAGACGAGAGGAGAAACAAGAAAAACCCTATTGCAGACATGCCAAAACCCCTATTTGAGTTGTCTCTCTATTACTGTGAAACAGGAAAAAAAAAGGAGAAGAAAGGAGAAAAATGATGGAGTTGGATTTTGGAAAAACTTGATAGTTTATTTTATTAATCTTTGTAATTATACAAGTCTTTTGATATTTGATCTCATACAACATGATTATATAAGTTTACTTTTCTTGATTTATCTTTAATGATATTGGTTTTTTTTTCATTTTATGGAGATCATTCCCTTTTTTATGGTGTATGCAATGAAATAATCATTACTTTCTTTCATCAATAGATATGAATGAATCTTTTGGATAATAGATTATTCTATTTTTCTGATTTATTAAGTAATTTTTTGTATTTTTTAAACAATTTTAAAAAAAAATGGATTGAATCTTACGATTTACGATTTGAATCCCGATTTGAATCGAATCATTCCTAAAATGATTTTACTATTCGATTACGATTTAACAACCTTGTTCGTCAGTTCGGGAAAAAGAAGTTTTTTTAAACGTTACCCGTTAAAAAATGAATAGTTTGGGAATTATTCGAGAACTTTGTTACTATGCTTGGAGCAGAGTAAGAGCCATCTCAAAAAATTGAGAAAAAGGGTTGCCTACCGCCGAGATGAGAGTCGTCGCGAAGAGGGCTACCTGGAGCAAAGTGTGAGTCATCCCAAGAAATGGGATAAGGGTTGCATGTCGGTAGAGTGGGAGCCGCCGAGGACGTTGGCTATGGAAACATGGTCGACCTGGTGATATGTTATCCTAAATAGATATAGGACTTGATTTGGCGTGTTCCATTAGTCCTAAGGATTTTGGCATATTGGTCAAATCCGTATCATTTGGTACAAGGCCCCCATCACCTACTCCCAAGTTCCCTCTTGACGCTCCATCATAAATAGTCTGAAAATCCCTAAAGGCAGTTTGAGCTTGGTCCATCTTCTAAGAAATAAGAACAGGAGATCTGTATGCCAAAAAAATATGCAGATGAGAAACAATCTTGTACTATGTGAGAGAGGGAATTTACCTCGTTTCCTTTTGGGCAAAGCCCTACAGAGGAATGATGCTAAATGCCTAAAATTAGAATCGCCACCTAATAATAGAGGAAAATAGGATCCCAAAATGCATTGGAAAGGTCTAAGGTCCAATTGAGATTCTAGGAAAGTGATTCGGTTAAGCCCCAGGAAAGGTGTTAGGCACCCCAGGGCCCCCATCTGAAGATGATAACCTACTCCTTATGTCTAAGCCAAACAACACCAAAATTAAGGGAAATTGCTTAAGTCTTGTAATTCTGTAAATTTAAAGGTAAAAGAGGGGGTCACTAACCTAGGTGGAGGTCGGACCCTTGCTTGGATTGCCTACATACCCATTTAGCGTGATTAGACCAGTGTAGTTCTATCGAAGGGCGGGAGTTGAGTTGAGTGATTGATTTGTATTTTTTAGGCTATTACATTTTTGAATGGTTTGGGCTTTAAATGGTAGTTTAGACTCATTTTGGAGCAAAAATAACCATGGTTAGAAAATAACCTAAGGTAGGTCTGGCCCAAAAATGCATTACAGTATCAAGCTCATTTGAACCTGATTGATTTGATTCGAACAAAATTGACTCTGTAACGAAAATTGTTTTCGTTCTAACGAACTGGAATTCGTTCGAACGAACTTGGTTCTGTAACAGTCCAGAACCTGAATTTTGGGGTTTTGATTTAGCCACGGCTACCAATTAACTTAGGGTAAGGTCAACATGGGAATGATGCAATTGTCCAAAAGAGGGGAAACAAGGCAAACACAAATCATGTTCATTTAAACGGAATGTTCTCCATTCGAATGAACATGGCTTTGTGGCCAAAAATACATAAGCAATGGAGAAGGGGTCTCAACAATCTCTAGACCCTAAAAGGAAATGAAAAAGACCGAATACAAAGAGAAATGGAAAGTGGAAGACCTCTCCCTTTTGAAAATGGAGGGAGCCCTATATACCATTGGATTGGATTTGGTGTAGAGGGACCAAGAGCTCGAAGGGAGAGGCCTTCTAAAAGGTTCCTAGAAATGGACTAGGAATAAAAAGCAAGCAATAAAGAAAATAAGCTATACAAAAAGAAAGCAGTACTCATCCTCTTCCTTTCAATGGGATCCCTCTACACCATTAGATTGATGTAAAGAAACCCACCAAGGGAAGAGGATGGGCTCTCAAAAAAGGTTCTAGAAAAGGGCTAGAAACCAAAGGAAAGCAATAAACAAAAGGGAGATACAATAAGCAATAAACAAAGAAATGAAAAAAGAGATGGGAGGATGGAGAGAGTAAGGTGAAAACCCACCCTTCTCAAAGCTCCAAGAGACAAGTCCTTGCACAAGGTATGGCTCCGGGCTTACTCCTTTGGATGCTCCAACCACTAGAGGCCTGGTTTGGATTGGGAAGGCTTAGGATTAAATGGGAGAGGGCTACCTCTCTCAGAAAATCTGGAGGGTTTTTGGTTGGAGAAGAGAGTGAATTAGGGTTTTGGTCTAAGGATTTTGGATTGGGGTCTAAAGGCTAGGGAGGCTAGGTATTTATAAATATCCTAAGAGGTAGGGTAGTTTGGGGATTATTAGGGAGGTTTAGGAATGTGTAAGAAGGGTACTGGATGGCCAAATTAGGGTTTAGATCCCAGAATATACGATTTTTGCAATAGTCGTTCGAAAAAATAACTTAAGGTCGTTCGAACAAAAAACATTTGAGAAAAAAGGCAATTGCTCAGATAAGAAACAATAGTTGTTTCATTTGAATAACCATGAAGTCGTTCAAATGAAACCAAGTTGGTTTGAACGAAAAGCTCTTGGGAAACAGGTTTGAATTGCTCAGCCAACAATAACTATTTCGTTCAAACGAAGTTAGGTTTGTTCGAACGAAATGTTAATTTTTCAACAGAAATGACTTTTGCCTATTCAAGCCACCTAAAAAATTTTGCCTGGGGGCGACCAAGGGCTCCGTCCCTGAGCCCCCGTTCGAGGGGGGACGCTGCCCTCCTTAACCCCAGCGAGCTAACCGCACAGCTCAACCCGCGACTACCTAATCATAGCTCAAACCTAGTGAGTCAATTGCAAATAGGTTCTTGGGCTCTGAGCTCGGACGAAGGTTGAGGATGTTGGGCTTGGGTTGATGTCTTGGAGCTTTGAAAGAAGAAAGGATAATAGGGTGCAAAAATGGGGAGCTTACATACTACAAATAACCAAGGCTATCAATGGAGTCAGTTAGTATCCGAATCTGCTCAGTATATGTATCCGTTTAGGCGGATAATTATCCATTTACGTATCCGACGGACCGAATCCAGATATCCAATTAAATACTCGTTTACTAATCACAGCAGATACAAAAAATGCTTTATCCGCTCCACAACCGAATAACTAGTGTATTAAATATATTTTTATCACAATATTACCATTTATACAATTATAAACTTCTACTAACGTTTTAAGTATTATTGTAATTTTATTATCAAATGAGGTTATTAAGGTAATTTAACTTCTCAATATAAATACCTCTTAAAGAATCAAAACCTAACCCTAAAATCTTCGTGAAAAACGACGTCAGTTCTCCTCTTCTCTCTCGGGTCGGCTCCTCTCCTTTCCCTAACAAAACCAAGATATGGTTCTCTAACATGAATCTTCAAGCTATCATCGTTTGCGTGACAGCGTGAGTGTGATTGCCTCTTCTTTAGTCTCCAAACTCTACAGAGTACAGAAATCGACCATCGAAAAGCTCATGGTGCTCACCTCTAATCTATCCCATTTGAATCGGTCTAGGTCTATCAAAGGCCTAGGACTGGCTACTACGACATATGTGTCTTCGTCTTCTTCAATTTAGCAAGGTAAGCTTCTTCAATTAATTTTTTCTCCTTCTTTTTCTTCATTTGAACCCTATGATTCTGTTATAAAACATGGATGTCATCTGATATTTATCGAAGCCCTACTTTTTTTCCTTGATCGTAAACGGTGGATAACAGGAAACCCTATATTTCAACCACCTAATGGTGTATTTGGATGTTTTTCTAGGGATCTGCTAATTCAGCTAGCAGTCAAATTCAAATATCAATATCCAAATTCGAGTATTTGTATTCGATTACCGAATCAGGCGAATTCGGATAATTATCCGAATTCGATTATTTAATCAAATTCAAATTCAAATCTTAATTTTAGTATACACCGGATATCGAAGCGAATTCAGATAGTCAAGTAATATTGTTCAGATCAGATACAAATAGAGCACTATCCGCTTCAAATCTGCTTCGTTGACAACCCTACAAATAGCTAATTGATCCTTATATGGAAATGAGTGATGTGCTCCAAGCAATCAACTGCTTGACTTTATTGCAGATTCAAGGAGTTAAATATACAATCAAATCTTCCATTGTTCCATCATCTCCAAATCTCCTAACTGATAGTCCACTTAATCGTCATAATTGTGATTTAAGTATCCAACTATGATTGTGATGGGCTCTAGTACCTTCTAAAGTGGTGCTTTTCACTAAAATTTTTCGTTCTTTTTCGTACACCTCATATGTAAGTCCATGTGTAGTAACATTTCTTGTAATATTGGCTTTAGAGAGCTTCAACAAATTAAGTTATGAGCTTGAGGAAATTTAATATCATGACCACTTTACAAACGGTTTCACACCAAAAAAACCCAATCCAAAATATACTTTTCTTTTCTTTTTTTTTGTCAGTAAATAAGCAATTGTATTAACTAGAAAATGATATGGTACAAAATGAGTTCACAAGAAAATTGAACTCAAAGATAAACAAACATGAAAAGGCTAAATCCTAAGAAAGCGAAGAAGCATATAAATACTAAAAGAAATGATAAATTTTACTAGCAACTACAATTTATCTTATTTGATTATCCTTGTCCCCTCTCATAGAAAGTCATAAAGCAAGAAGGCTTCAAGCAAACTGATTAGTGCCTAATGTTGCACATTTAGGCACCCGAAAGTACACTTGTTAACTCTTTAGGACTTAATTCTTATAGTTTTTAATTATAATTTATTGTTTTCATTGTTTTTAGAACCAATGAGAGAAAAGACCATAATTCTCAAATGATAAGAGCTTTCAAAAACTTAGAAGAGCTCAGGCGATGAAAGAACTGAAGAAAACAGGAAAAGAAACAAAGAAAAAGTGCACTACCACAAACCGCCCGAGCACAAGTATCCACCGCCCGAGCGGTGGCCTAAACCGCCCGAGCGCAAGGTAGTTCCGCCCGAGCGCAAGACCGTAGTTTTAATTTTTTGAAAATTTTCTTTTTGAAACTCTACTTGCTACCTTATAAAATGAAATGGGTTCATGAGTTTCAGGGATGATTTTTATCAGAGAAAGAGGTTAGAGAAGAGTTTTGGAAGGTCTTGGAGCATAGAATCTTCACCATCCATGGCGGCTACTCCTTCTCCCATGATCAACTAAATCTCTCATTTAAGGTTTCGATGAAACCCTAGCCAAGTAACTATGGTTTAGTCGTTTTGTTTTATGGTTTTATTATTTGTAAACGATGATTACATGACTTGAGGATTGCTTTGACAATCGATTTTAATGTTTATATTCAATCTTAATAAAGTTATTCCTTGTCTTAAGAATTCTTCCTTTTGATTGAGATTCAATTCATATTTAATTTCTGTGATTTTATATATGAATTTTATGCAATGGAATTTATCAAACAAGTAGTTAAATATTAAGATTATCTATGCCTAGGGAAGACAAATCGTGCTACAACCTTAAGTTAATTGATTTAGTGTGGACGATTCGTATCAACCAAAGACAGGTTATACCTAAGATTTAAGTACTTGACCTTCTTGATGATTTAAATTAAGACTTGTACCCTCAATTAATCGTAATCGAGTGCAAATAATTCTACCCTGATTAAATACAATATATCATGGTTAGGAGGCAAGTGGTAGATTCGATGTATTAGATCTCTTTCTCTTGACTTTCACATTACTTTTATTTGTTTTCGATATTTAGAATAAGTTTAGGATTTTTAAATACAAACCAAAAACATTTGTTCACCATTAAATCAAAATTTATCTTTACTATTAAGCAATATAACAAGCGCAATCTTCGTGGTTCGACACCCTCAATACTTGTTACTATTCTTAGGAATTAGTGTTGTTACAAGGTAACGATCTTAATCGATCACAAACCTAATCGGGATGCAGAGACTAGAGAAGAGTGTTTGAATACTCTCTGATTCCTCTTCTTCCAAATGGACCACACTATCACTCCCGGTAGAATAATCCAAGCCTTCTCAAAACACCCTTCCACCTTTACTGAATCCGTGTAAGGTACGAAAGGAATCCCAACAAACACCCAACCAAGATAAAAATGGCCCCACCCAAAGGCAAAGGGGTAATGCAGAAGAAGGTGATCAACTAATTCCTCCTATTGAAGGTATATGAAAAAAACATTGGTCATCTTCCAACCTCTGTTCTTCAAATAATCATATATGGGGATCTTATTCAGCGTTGCTGACCATAGAAAAAAATATATTTTGGAATTAACATTTTGATTCAATACCAGCTTATGAGGAAATGAAACACCAGGGTTAACTCTTGTGACCTTGTTGAGATATCTCACTGAATTGCATGACCAAATTCTAATGTCGCTAAGATGGGGAAAGGTTTTAGCATAGTGGAGACACTTGACTAAATTCTAACTCCGCAAAGATGAGGAAAAATTTTAGCATAATGGAGACATTTGACCAAATTCTAACGTCTCTAAGATTGGGAAAAGTTTTAGCATAGTGGAGACACTCCAAGACATTTGACCATCCTAATCTTGAAGATTGTGTCCAAATCTCGGACACCAAGTTACATTATTTCCCACCCTCTCTGGATAAGATTCCACAGAGGTATTCCTGAGTGCCCACAGGTTGCTCCTTCTCTTCTTCATCATCAGTGCTCTCAATATCCCTAGGAGTTCTACCGATTTGGCATACTAATACTAATTTACCTGCTCAGCATGCTAAGTTGGTATATTTTTTATATAGATGAACGTGAACTGTATAGGAATCCTAGTGTTTCATAAGCTCTGAGTGGAAGCCAAAGACTGAGGGTAATAAGTGCTACAAGGGCAACATTATGCTGCCTATTTATTCCAGTTGAATTGAATGGTATGGTCGTGAAACATACATTTAATTCGATAAATAAGCAAAATGGGACCCCCCCCAAAAAAAATAGAAATTCCTACAATTGCAATGTGATATTCCCGATAGAAATGAAGAGCAAGTGGCAAAAAGAAATAGTGAGAATAGTTGCAGTTTGTTTGGGGAATTTCATCGAACGTGTAAAGCAAAAATCCCACAAAAAAAAAGGTCATTGAGTATTATTATCACCAAGAACTGAAAATCGAAAAATACGGGGAAAAATTCAAAGAGAAGTAAGATGTTTGATAAATGAGTACCGGTTGCTTTGTGGCGTGGCCTCTGAACCATGTTTCGGAAGGTAATTCGAGGATCAGACTCTCCTGCCCATCTGAGATTGCATATAAAAAAAAAAAAAATTAAATATACAGAAAGATGAATAGATAAAATTAGGGTTCTTAGATTACCCGATTCGAAAGTTGAAACAGCCATTATCGATGACGATGGGACAGCTTGAATCGAAGAGATTGTAATCGGACTGCCGCGATAGTCGTGTAGCGTAAGATATTCTCTCTCTCTCTCTCTCTCTCTCTCTCTAACAAGTCACAACACAACTGCGAGTTTTGGGGTTTTTAGTATAAGAGTGTGTACTCCGACTTTTTCTTCTCATTATCGGCTTTAACTTTAAGCCGTCCCAGACAAGCCACCCGTGAGCATGATGACGGGTTTGGCAGACCGATAACAAAAACCGGTTCAAGACCCATAGACCCCTCCTCGGGCCGAAAAGGAACGGTTTCTTCTCGCTCTCACAAACCTCCCTTTGAACTGTGGTTAAGAAGTTCTAATTTTTACGATTGAATATTCTTTTTTAACACAATGTTAGATGGTTTAATTCTAAGGGCTAGTGAATCTTAATAGTTGTTAATGGGAAATGGAAAACGGACCCAGAAACTGACCCATGATCCCATTGGTCCAAGCCCTTTTTTTATACCATCCATCAACTGTAGTTAACCCCTTAGGGTTAAGCAATCTAACCTTGGTTTTTTTAGAAAAAACAAAGATCAAAAATAATAATTATAATTTAGTTAAGCTTAACCATGGTCAAATAAGGGTTAAAAAGGGCACGGAACACTTGGGTCAGCTTAGAAGCAGACCGCATGGTCCGTTTTCTGAGGACTCTTGTTAAATAGAGTAAAGTGTCGTCACACCAAAAAAGGGGAAGGACTCTAAATCCCATCCTCGCGGAAGAGGAGATTATTTCCTAATTTTATACAACAAGTTGGGATTTGGCCATGATTTACCAGGGAGAAAATCAGGAATACATTATACATCAAGCCATTTTTTGAGTAAATGAGTATATGACTAGGTCATCATGGGCTACCTATTGATTTTACATTAGCTTCATAAGATGCGGCCAGGCGGGTCGGGTTGGGGTTAGCCCAGCTCAGCCCACCCAAAGTATGCTTTAAAAATGAGGTTTTCCTTTTGTGGGACTCTTTGGGCCGCTACTGCCCAACTTCTCTTCTTTGCTCGTTTGGGGGGGGATACAACAAATAAAAAATGTAAAGTTTTGGTTGCTACAGCCATTTAAGATTTTCTCTTTCTATGTACTATATGCTAGGAAGATGAAGAGGGAAATGGAAGAAAAGGAATAAAATTAGAAAATAGGAGTGAAAAGTGAGAAAGATGAACCATAGGCATTCATTCTCTCTCTCTCTCTCTCTCTCTCTATATATTATATATATATAATATCTTTAATTCGATTCGGGCTGAGCTGAGGGGCAACCCAAGCTCAGCCCAATATTAATTTCGGGTCTAATTCTCCAAACTCAGTCCAGCCCAAAGTTACGACGGCAGCCCGCCTAAAACTTCGGCTGTCACGAACATCGGGATTTGGGTGGGCAAGACAGCCCAATTGCCACCCCTAGCTCTAAGGCCATGTTAGTAGTCAATTGAGTCACTCTAAACCTCCCATCAAAGGAAGAAAAAGTACACGTGAGCCTACGCAAAGTGATTTAAAATTCTTTATGAGGGAATTAAGGGGTGGACCAGAGTGTGAACACTTCCCTTATTATAATATAGGGTCTAATAAAATTTCTTGGTTGCAAAATAGTCCAAGATCCTATTAAATTGCATCTGATATCTGGATTTATCCTAATACAATATCAAGGAGATAGATTTGAAATATCTCATTAAGGAATCCATTTGATAAACAGAGCGAAAGACGAATAGTCCAGTTAAACTATCCGCGCCGACCAATTACAATTAAGTATGCTTTAAT